>VDFB02281492.1:949038398-949168767 GCA_007258455.2 Sequoia sempervirens
TTCTAAAAAAATTCTTCCATCTACATAACAAATTCTAGCACTACTGCATACCTTTTCTTCGGTCTCCTTTAGGGTTTCAACTTGTGACGAACCCCATCCTTTGTCAAGGAATAAGTGTTTGCATGGCCATCATGTATAGCTCACCTATCGAATTGCCACGGCCTCCCTAACAACATGTGAAATGCATCCATGGGGATGATACCATAGAGTACCTCATCATGGTAGCTCTCGATCTTGAACTTTACTAGGCACTGCTCATTGACCAAAACTTTGTGGTCTTTTTGCAACTAGGAAATCTAATACAGATGTGGGTGCCTTTCCCTCTTCAGCTTCAACTTTGTGACCATCTCTCTCCGACACTAGATTTCATCGCTCCCACCATCAATAATGACATCACAACATTTTCCTTCACACTTGCATCTTTGTGCGGAAATAGGGATTCTTCCTCCGCTTTTGCCCCTTTTCCTCGGCCACTAAGGCTCTCCTAATCACTAGGGCTTCTCCCCTTTCAGCATCATCTCACCTTCGACAGGGGCTCCTCTATCTCGCGACGCGCAACCCTTCCGCGACCTTCGCCTTTGTCCGCCTCTTCTCAGGAGGTTAGACATTCATAGGCTTGATGCCGCTTCTTCACCTTAATCGAAAATATCTTTGAAAACCACCTCTTTCTAGATCCTTGTCCTCTATCCCTACCTTCTTTGATCACCACATCGCTGGATCACACTCGCTATTCTTTATTCGCCGGTACCCACATCTTCTATTTCATCATCATTTTGGTTTCTTAGTCTTCCATCGCCTTCCACTTTGACCTCTTTATCCTTTTGTTATCAAATTCCTTTTCAACTTCTTCTTCCACCTTCAAAGCAAACCGATACATTATCCTCACGGTTATTCCACTAAGCGAACTCCTCCTAATTTCGGTCGTGAATCCATTATTATCATACCTTCTCCTTATTCACCTCTATAGCCTATTCCTCGATGATTATCTTGTGAAAATATTCGCATATTCTTCTTTCACAGATCTACTTCCCCTTGTTTCAACCCTTGTACTTCTTCAACAGATCTTAACCTCACAGTCCACTGGTATGAATTGCTTCTTCAATTTCTCTACCATGCGATCCCATTTGGTGATATTTTATTTTTCTCTTCAATTTCTTTCCAACTGGACCTCTTTCCACCAAATACTGGCATGGCCATTTAGCTTCATTTTCACAAACTTAACCCAATCTAGGTCCTCTATTTCCTCATACTCAAAATATTCTTCTAGCTCGTTGATCCAGTCGATCAACTCTTCCGGGTTCAAACTTCCAGAATAACTGGGGACTTCTATTCTGGGTCTTTTCCCGATCTTTGAAATGGCCCTTATTAGCCACATTTGGTCTTGATCAATTGCTTCTTCTTCCTCTTCTACATTTGAATCTTCTTCCTCTCCTTCATCCTCACTTTCCTCCTTCAAGTTTAACCCTCTTATCAACTACTCTTATAACACATCAGTCTGTCTTTGGAGGGATACTAGTGCATCTCTTCCACTAGCATTTATGCCGCCTCGACCACCTCTGGCACCACTATGCCTACCAGGCATCACTCTTGGAGGCATCTTTCTTGACCTCGACCCACAACCACGGTCCTGGTGTGAACTGCCTCACGATCAACGATTTGTCCACATGCTCAAGAAAACCCACTTTGATACCACTTGACAAGGGTGCAGCCCGAGACTTAGAAAATAACCCACAAATAAGAGAATAATTTTATTATTCAGAAAATGGAGCTTCTTATATGCAGAGGATCTCAAATAACCAAGTTCTACAACACATGCAAGTTATAGAAAGCTACAAAATCACCCTTTCGCAATATGCGAGCTTGTCCCCAAAAAAGTTACCCAAAAATTAGAAACCCACCCATAAATAGAGCTCCTCTTTAGTTTGGAGCCAAAACAACATTCAAATTTGAGTTTAGGCAGTTTGGCGCCAAAAAATTACAGCTTGAAGTTCAAATTTCAAAAGAACATTTGCAATTGTATCTTCTAGAAAGTGCGCCAACTTCACGGGGCCATAACTTTTGATCTGGGACTCCGATTCGCGAACCGTTTGGACCGTTGGAAAGGTCTCGAAGTCACTAACGCACTTAATATTTGCTACACCAATTTCAGCAAGTTTTGGGGCCGATACGACAAATCTAAGTGCCTCAAATCTAACTCAAAAGATTTTCAAGTGCAAATTTGGTAAACTAAAACTACAATATCTTTCAACCCAGAAATAGAAAATAAAAACCGTGAATTGAGAATTTCATTATGACGAAAAGGGTATCCAAAAATGCAAAAACATCTAAAAATCGAGAAACATGAAATTTAACTATTTTTGGGTGATGCAAGATTGCCCTTACACCACTGGATGCTCCTGCATCACTCTATATGGATGGATTTATTGTAGTTAAATCTTGTTTCTTTCACCAAAAATATGGTTAGGGTTAGTAATTTTTTTAGGTTTTGTTTATTGTTTGTAGTTATTGTGCTCTGACATCTATAAGTCATGTTTTACATGGGCATTTTGTGTAAATGATTAATTTATTGTTCACATTTTTTTCTCTCTGGTTATTGTTTCTATCTTTTCCGTTATACCCATTTTGGAGACTTCAAAGAGATTATGGCTCTGTATGGATGGATTTATTGTAGGTAAATATTCTTTCTTTTGTCAAAAAATATGGTTAGGGTTAGTAATTTTTTCTCACTCCATATATTGTTTGTAGTTAGATTTATGCATCTTTGATGGTATTTTCATGACAAAAAATTCTATTTGGGGTTGAGCTGATGAAAATTCTGGGGTAAACTTCAAACAAATAGCCTATCAACTAAAACTATAAAGCTGAATAGATCAAAGAGCTATTAGAATAACAATTAAAGGCTTTGGATCTATTTCTTTGTCCACGCTGATATAGATTAACATAGGAGTGATTGCATATATATATATATATATATATATATATATATATATATATATATATATATATATATATATACACACAAAGGGTTAGTATGAAAGTTGTTAAGTGTTATTGCAATAACTCTTTTAGAATTTCTCTTTTTCTGTGGAAGGTCGTTATAACAAACTATTATTTTCCATGGTTATTTTGTCTATATGGAACATGTTATGTCTCTTGTATGAATATGTTTCCTAATATTCTTTTTTTGTGGACTGTTTGAAGTTCCCCATAAGAAAATATTCTTCATGGTATTGTTTTTTCTAGTTCTCCATAGCATATTTTTCATTATCGTAGTTTTCCTCTTCTATTCCCCATATTTTAAATTTATACTTAATGTGGGTTTTCGAACATCTGTCATATTTGTGTGATTCTTATGTGTTTTTGTAATAGCTCTTTTCCAATTTCCCTTTTTGTCTCAACTGTTTGAAGTTCGCCATAACAAACTATTCCTTGTGATATTCTTTTCTTCAGTTCCCCATAGAAAACTCTTTATTATCATAGTCTTCCTCTTCTATTTGATTTGCAAGGAAAACCCATGTCAAATCTTGTTTCAAAACTTGCAAAAACTCTATTGAAATCATGGGAAAGAAAACAAAGAAAAATTCAAACAATTGAAAATTGAAATTATGAATTAGAAATTAAGAATTTATGCTTAAAATTTCTTTGGCTATGTATTTTGTTCTGTAGGGAAAATTTGCCCAATTTTAGGTGTTAAACAATGGGAATATATATATATATATATATATATATATATATATATATATATATATATATATATATATATATATATATATATATATTCTATTATATATATGCATATATATATTTATATATATATATATTGAAGTTATGATTATGCTAGAAATTTCTTTTTTTCCCAAAAATTTTATTGCCATAAAAAAAAACCCTTTTTTTCATAGAGAACCTCTATTTTTCCTCTTGCTGTGTTTTGTTTATTTTAAAAAAATATATAGAATAAAAAAAAAAATTGTGGGGAAGCTGGGGGTTGCCCCCATAGCCGTCCCCACGGGAGGTGTTGTGGAGGCAGCACCGTTGCCTTCACAGGCAGCTGTGCTACCCACACAATGTGCCCCAAGGGGAGGCTGCATAGGCAACCAGGCCTCTCCCTTTGGGAGGGGCCCGTGGCCTTAAATTCGTGCCCTTTATTTTTTTATTTTTTTTACTTTTAACTTTTATTTAATTATTATATATATATAATATAATATATATGTATATATTATATATAATAATTACATATTATATATATAATATATATATATTATATTAATATTTAAATAAAGTTGTTTAATTTATTATTATTTAAATATAATATATATATATATTATATATAATATGCATAAATTATATATATAATGTATATATTATGTATTATTAAATAATTAGAGTTGGAATTTTAAATGGTTGATTTTAAAAGGATATATTCAATTAATAATTATATATTTAAATATATATATATATAAATTTGTATATACACTAAGTATATACTTTTATATATATATTTGTATTTAAATACAAATTATTTTAAGGTGATTATTTCATTATCAAAGTTGAAATAAAAAAAATTATTTTATAATCAGATGATTTTATTTAAAAATTCGATTTTGATTATTTTGTATGATTGAGAAACACGGAGTTAAATCATTAATTTTAAATTTCTCAACGTTGCGAATTAAATTTTATTTATTTTTGAGTAATTGCAAGTAATGTTGATTGAGTTGATTGGATTTAAGAAATCCTAACATTTGTTTATTTAATTACCTGAAATGCTTTCTAGTGATGTTTTTGTTCATTATCGGTGTTGGGCAATTGTGTCAATTGTTATGTAAGTCTTCTAGAGGGGGTTTTCATGTTTTTTGTATGGGTTGTCATTATGATAGTCAACCTTTGGATTGCCTTGGGGAGTGCATCTTAATGTATCTAGTGTTGTACTTGGTTATCAAGAATAGGATGTGTTGACTTTATGTCATGTATAGGGAGTCATTCTCCTTAGGTTGCACTTGTGTACCCTTGGGTGTGGAGTTATTCCATGTGTTTTCTTAGAGGAGTGGCTTGCTATGAGGGTCGACACACAAAGTGGTGTTAGGGAAACTCTTTGTAAGTTAGTTAATTCAGTGATAACGTAATAAACTTATTAGAGGTTTAGGTTGCATCAAACACTGAATAAGGTTAATTTTTCCTCGCTCATGGACACAAGGGCTTGTATAGACTTGGGATGAGACGAGAAGGCCTGGAATGGCAAGATCATTATCTCATCTCTATGAGAGATAACTAATTATGCATTGGTTTGCATGAGGGGTCAGGAGTCATTAGAGGTTTCCAGGATATCCCAAGATGGGGGCCGAGACCTAGGAAGACTTACTAGGATATCCCATGTGACATTGTGATGACACTTATCTTAAGTCAACAGTATGTTTGTAACAATGATGCAATTGATTATTTAACTCTAGAAGCATTGTAACCATTGTGTTATGTGATGTTGTACTTGTATTTAATTTAGTTCAATTTTGTGTAGCCTATGTCTAGAGGTAGATGGTCTTGTCTATGAATCCTTGTTACTATCTCCTAGCATGAGGGGTGAGCCTTCGAGTATCACAGGGTTGGGTGGAATGTGCACCTTAATCCGTTGGGTCATCTTCTTATTCATATGGATGATATTCTAGTTGGAGAGCTTATGGGATCCAGTTTCTTTTCATGCTTTATTCTTTCTAGTTATTATTGTAATTTTATTACCCCTCATTTGTATCGAGGTGGAAGATGTAATTTGTAATCATGTTTATTAGATTTACCTCATTCAGGGAATGAGATTTGTAATTGTATTGTACATTATTGTTATTGGAAACATGTGGTATCTCTTATGCTTGGACGTAATTTTATCATATCTAGAATGTATGTGTATTTAATTTAGTAAGAAATTAAATGTTATGGTTTCAATTCATGTTTCTTGTTTGGGTTTAACTAAACTCAGTCTCGTAACCTTAGGGGATGTTGGCAATGGATAGTGAACTTGCATGTTAATTATACTTAAACAAAAAAAAAAATTATTATGTTTGAGTAGTTAATTGCAACTTCCCCTAGGGTTGCGTGGCGAAGTATTACACATTGGATCATGTTTTTTCTTTAGACACTTACCATTTTTGTAGGTGATCACATCTTCTAGTGGGGATATATTGTCTCTCTTTCTCCCTATGGGGAGGCTATTGTATTTTATCCATGTGACAGATGGTGTCCTTGGGGGGTATTTAGGAGTCCTCCATCCTTCCCATCCTATCTCACATTTTTTCTTTTTCATGTCCTTTTTGGAGAGGGGTTTTGTTCCCACTGGGTTTTTCCATTTTCTCCAGTTGTGGGAGATTTTCTACATCTTCATGTAAATGGGTACCTAACTTGGCCTCGTAGCTGAGACCCATCATCATCATCATCATCTTTGCATAATCATTTCATTTTCATCCCTAAGTTGAACTTATGGGGGGTGCTAGTGTAATTAATTATTTATTACACTAGCATAAGTTAACTTAGGTCATATATCATTTAGTCCTAGGTTGCATTTTAATAAATCATTTAATAATGGGGTAATGTCCCCTTCCTTGTTTGTAGGAGATAATATTCCTTCTAGAAGATGAGTTTTCCTTCTAGAACTTATCTCAACATTTATTAATTTCCTAGATAGGTTTCACATGTCACATGTTGTTAGATCATGACATATGGCAACATCTCATGCATCTTAGGTTTTCTCTATTTCCTATATAATCAAGCATTTTGTACATTTGTAATCATCCAATCTCATAATGTAGATCAATAGAATCTCTATTGCTCATGCCTAGTTGCAACACTTTTTGTGTGGTTGATTATCTTTCCTGGCAAGGGTCCTCCATTGAAGACTCTGGAGCTTTAGGGACTATGCATCCATAATCTCAATAGGCAACACTTTCCTACAAAGCTTTTGTAGAAGATTTGATTCCTAATAATATTGCAAGTGGTTTTAGAAGAATGATAATTTGGCCATTAGATTGACATGCACTTAATTTGGATATGGGGCCAAGTGAAGCTTTGATAGTTGAATATGAAGGAACCACTATGGGAGCAGAAAAAGGGGGTAAGATAGTTGAGCATGAGGCATAGTTCATGGCAGTGAAGACTTGTTTGAGGATATTAGGTTGGAATGAGGAAGAGATCGAAAATTTTGTGGAAACCTTTACTACAAGCAATCCCCTAATTCCAAAAAAAATGAAGAAGAAGGATGTTGCATATAGAAAATTAAGGTAGCAGAATTTGAAGAATAACTTCCAATTTAAACATGTAATCAGGCAACAAAAAATGAAGCGAGTCTCAATCTATCATCTAAATTTCAAGATGCAGATTTAAACCTAGCGATGCATCTAAATTTCATTCAAAGGGATGAAGTACTATCCATTCCATCACCATCATATGTTGATCCTAAAGAGGTCATCCATTACTTGATGACTGGGAGAAATTGGAATGCAAATGATGAAGCAAATGGAGTGGAAGGTAATGACTCAAGCGATGAAGGAGTTGAATATGTGTCATGCACACAAGTCGATGACAAGGAAGCAGTAGGAAAGAGAAGTATTTTTTTACAACTCCCAACACAAAGGATGCATAAATCATCGAATAGAGGTTGCAATGGGGTACTACGCAATCTCAAATTTTGACATCAAAAGATTTTTTCAATTTGTTGAATGAACAAGAGGTAAAGAAATGAAGAAACCAAGAATTGCAACAAAGGAAAAGGGAGAAAATGGCAGAAAAGAAGGTAGAAATAGAAGCAAACTTGGGAAAAAGGGAGGAAAATAGATTGAAGTGTGTTGTAGCAAAGGGAGATTGAAAGGGAGCAAGCAAAGATTGCTCGACAGTTGAAGGAAACCAAAAAGCGGATAGATAGAGCATAAAGAAATAGAAGTAAGAGTAATTCTACAAATCCTCTTCCAACTCAACATCTAGTTTTAAGGGACATGATTAACATTTTGTCTCCAACCTTTGTTGATGTTAGCAACCTACAAAACAGGTCTTCTATAGACTGATCTCAATAGTTACAACTTAGTCCAGAGGAAAATCAGGCATTGCTTGCTTGTATAGCATGTGCCATGAAAAATAATCTATAGTCCTTAACATCTTCTCCAGTTGATGTGGATTCAGTTGACACCCAAGGACACACCACTTTTTAATTAGATCTATGGATGTTTGATTAGGTTTTTTTGTTAAATTTTTGATTTCGATGTGTGCTAGTGTGTTTTTTGTAAAGTTGAAGACTCCTTGTCTTTTTTAGAAATTTTTCTTGATCATGTTTGTTTGACTTTACAATATTGGGATTTCCCAACTTTGAATATTTCATTTTTTTTCTATCATGTTTGTTGGTTCAAGTGAATGTGTAGTGGTGTTTGATGTTTAAGCTTTGGCAATTAATGTGTAGATCTGGTTTGTTATAACTGCACTCAAATATTGACATGTATAAATCCATATATATGTGTATCCCTATATATATGTATATTTGTATACACATAGATATATATAGATACATATATACATATATATATATATATATATTTGTTCAATGGACCTTCTAAAAAGCATGAGAAATTTGATGATGTAATAAATATTGATTTCAGCAGTGAGATTTTCTAAGAAGTTCACAAGGAGGTTATGGAATGGGAAATAAGGGAAGGAAATCTAAAAATTTCCTCCAAATATTGGATAACATTACTGCTTTAGAGGAGGTTCCACCTAGGCATGTTTTGAGACTTGTCCAAGTTAAGGATTTATAGGTTTTACAGCAAAAAAAAATAGTAGATCTATTATAGGAACATTGAGAGATTTCTATGAATGCTGCAACATGAAGCTTTTTATGATTCCAATTCAGTTTTGTGTTGGTTGTATTCATCTAACTATCATTTTGTTGGATATGTGTTTGTTGTATTGATCTAACTAACATTGTTGAAAATGGACATGAGAACTTCAGATCATGCACCTTCTATGTATGGAAATTTTTCTTAATGCAAACATCATAAACTCACATATTATTTAGGATATAGTTCCTTATGATATTTTTTGTGTATGAAAAAATAAATGAGGCTATTTGTTTCATAGTTAAAACCTAATAGTTTGTAGAGAATTATTTCTAATATAAGGGGCAAATGAACTTTTGTGTTGTGTAAGGCTTGGGTTGTTTATGAGAATTAAAAAAATGCTATCCTTTTGTCTCCTTTTTTCTTTCTTCTCTTTTTACTATTAGATTTTTCAAGGATGCCAGTATTGTTCCTATGTAATTTATTTCTAAGGGACTCTATCTGGTTTATGTCTTCTAGGGTTCCATATTGTAGTTATAATGTGGCTTTATAAGATGGTGGGTTGATTCCACTCAGTATATATGTATATGCATACATATACATATATATATATAAATATACATATATATATGTATGTATATTTATATATATATATGTATGCATATACATATATATATAGATATATGTATATTTATATATATATATATGTATGTATTTGAAAATTTAAATGGAAATTAAGAAATTAATGCAATTGAAATTCAAAAATTTATGTACATATATATATATATGTATACACAACTATGTATATTCATACAAATACAAAAGAAGAAAAAGAAGAAGAAAAAAAGGAAGAGGAAGAGGAAGAACATAAATTGGTCTGGAAAATGAAATCTAAAGTCTCTTAGGAAGAAATTTGTACAAAAAAGGGAAAGAAGAAATAGGAGACCCCTCTAGTCCATGAGCATAGTCCCATGAAGTTTGATACATTATTCAATGTTGTAGCAGAGTTTGGGCATATGAAGGATACAACTAAAATTTATCTAGAAGCCAATGATGCAAATAAGGCAACAATTGAAGAGGTCATTTTAAAATACATGGTGCTATTTAATGTTTCCCTAGAGGGTCAGTTGAACCTGATGATTTAAAAGGTGTGCTGACTACAAGAAGAAAAGAGGTAATTGCAAAAAATGCAAAGATGAAAATTTTTTCCTTTGAGAAGATTGGTTCCTCATTATCTCATGAGGAAGCAACTAAGTTATCTCAATTATGTGCCTAAAAATTCTGGACAAAACAAAGAGTAAATATTATTATGGGTAAAGGAAAGGATGATATAGAAAATCTAAGGAAAGAAAAATTGGAAACAATTGAAAATATTATTAAAGAATTAGGAGCTTCTTTGGGTGATGAAGATCAAATGTACCAAGATACATCCATCCTATAAATTAATAATCCAATCAATGAGCAATATGAGCAAGAAGATATGTCAAAAAATAATACCCCTTGGGATGTGGAGATAACTATTGAACATAACTTGAATAAGATGAGCAAGGAGTCTTGAAGAAGAGTGAAGCTCAATAGGAACAAATTGTACAACTCCTTCAAAAGTTGAGAATATTGTAGAAGATTTCTCTAGTAGTTGAGAGAAAGAGAAGACTAATAAACAAGCAAAATATAGCACTAAAATAGGTTGTGAATCCTCTAGACCCTCCAAAGATTCATTTAAAGATCTTCTAGACATGCAATTACATTTCTAACTAGTGGTGTCTACACAACAATTACAAATTCCTTTGCAGTAAGGTGAAGTGGATATGGATAGGATCTCTTCTCTCATAAGTTATAGGTTGGTGATGTATTTTATACCTCCACAAGAAAGCTGATAATTTAAACCCAATAGAAGAGAATGGAGGTGGTTGATGAATCTGTCAATATGTTGCAAGAAGGCCTTCCTAGAATATCCATTGATACTTCCTTGCTAGGTGTGCAACATTTGAAATTACTGCTAGATTCTTGAAGGAGTACTCTTCTAGTCTAGAAGAGAAGATTGAAAGCAAGTCAAAAAAATAAGTTGGACGATAAGAGGCTAGATGATGCCTCAAATAAGTGTGATACTACACATACCAAGTTGTAAGCCAACTTGAAGGATGTTCAAAAGTGTTTAAAGGAATCCAAACAATTATTTCAATTCTTCTTGAAATGGCATGTGTCTACAAAAAGCATAAACAATTAGATGGACTCAATTGATTCTAAAATCACTCAAGCCTCTAGTGTGTATGATCAGGTGAATGATGGAGATGGAGCTACTAGATTAGTCATTAAAAATCTACACAACCAATTCCTTTTACATGAAGAAAAAAAACATCATAATGCAATATAGTTAGCTCTAAGATATTGTAAGTGTGAGGCTTACTTCTTTAATTTAAGTTTTGGCTAATGTGGAGAAGTTTGTGCAAAATAAATATAATATTTTTATTCACCTATTGTTCTTTTCTACTATGGGATTTGGAAAAAAATAATTAGCTGGAGGAGCATACTATCCTTGTGTCTAAATGGATAAATATTTTGAGATGGGTTGGAAGCAAGTTATTTATGAGATGGATTTCATGATTTTGGTTTCTCTTGTGAAAAAAATACATTTTATGAATCTTCATGGTAATTGGTTTCTTTTATGGATTAGATTATTTATCTTTCCCAAATTTTGATTCCCTTTCCATTGTTCATAATCCCCATGAATGCAATTTTGTTGTGTATTGTCTACCCAAATGGGATTCTAAGTCTAATCTTAGATGGAATTTTTTAGATCATTATAATTCCATATCCCCTACCTTGATCAATATTCATAGTTTCTTTAGCTTTTTCAAGATGACTTTGGTTGATCATTGTTACCTTTTCTCTATTTTTTTGGTTTATGAGCTTTTCTTCCTTTGGGTTTTAGAGGTGGTGGTTTAATGGAAACCCTCAAACTTTTATCCTTTAAGATTTATTAATGACTATTTCTATTTGAAGATAGTTTTTTAATATTTCTAGCTTCTTGCTTAATATCAACGTTATTTTTTCAATAAATAAACAATTATGTGTGAAATAAAAGTGATAGTGTGCACAAGGTATTCACCTAATAAATTAATAGCATAATGTGTGTATTTATAGGGTATTGGTAAACATTCCCAATTATATTTGTACAACTCAAATTTATGTTTTAATACTATTTTCATATACTAGTGTATTTTAAATATCTCTATATTTTCCTTGTATATCCTATGTACATAATTTCATATCCCCCTATTATTTTCATCCTATCAACAAAGTGACTTCCCATACCTACATCTAATTCAAAGTTAGTTTTGGTAATACTCAATGCAAAAAAACTACGGTTGTGATAGACATGTCACCTTATTAATTTTTTTATTCGAAAGCACTTATATCTCCCAACCCACAAATGTTCACCACATTCTCTAAAAATGAATCTCCTCAATAATAAATATCTAGATTACAAGACTCATATTAATATAAATTATAATAGAAATGTTAGGCATATTTGGTTATTATTTTGGGTATGATCATGGTATTACCTAAAGGTCTCTAATAATTAGTTCTAAGAAACATAGGTAGGATTATACATAAGCTACATGAATTTGGTGTGATCATTGTTTCTTATGTTAGTTTTATCAAAGACTTGGACAAAACGACAATGGGCTTATAATACCTATCATGCCAAAGACGCGACCAATAACAAATCTTGGCCTTGGATGTAGCCCTCCAAGTATAACCATACGAGGCCGAAGTCCTCCAGTTAGAACAGTTAATAATCCTCCTCAGCCAACCCCAGTAGAACTGTGCTTACCAGTGTCTACAGGTAGAGTCATAGATAAATTTACATTTGATATAACCGACGTTTGTAATAGTGGTGATGACGAGAATCACCTAACTAACTTACCTAGGCTATTTGAGGATACCACTCTTTACATGATTAGCACCCTATCTTTTGAAACAGACACCAAAATCATGAGATTCGCCTAGTATATCCCCAACTCATCGACTATAACCAACGAGGACCACCAATTCTTGATACATTTGAAAACAATGAGGCACTCTTAGAATTCATGGTATTGCGGGATAACATTCTAGATGGGGATCACAAAGAAGGGTTTATAATGGAGTTGGACACACATTCCTATTATTGGAAAATGATTGAATCCTTTAGTCATAAAAGCGATAAATTAAGAATAATATCCAATTCCTTGAGTGAAAACCACACTATGGCACTCTCTGACAAGAAAAAATTAAAAAGAAAGGACACATCCAACGGTGAAAACCTCTCTAAGGCACCTGAGGATGGGGATTCAATCTTCCTTTAAGAGCTATTCATCAGGAAAAGTTAGGAGTCTTGGCCGAAAAATGCAATCCGGTTAACCTAGGAACAGAGGCAACCCCACATATCACATTCTACACAAAATCACTACTATCAGAAGAGAAAGAGCTCTTAGTAGCATTCCTAAGGGAAAGACAAATAACCTTTGGATGGAGTTATGCTGACATGCTAGGGCTTGATCTAGAGATTGTGGTTCACCACTTAGCAGTGTATCCAGAAGCAAAGCCTATTAAACAAAAGCTTCTAAAAATGAATCCTCAGATCGCCCTATTAGTCAAAATGGAGCTAAAAAATCTATTAGACACAGGATTCATCTGACCAATAGATTATCTATAATGGGTGTCAAATTTGGTACCTATTTTAAAACCCGACGGAAATATCAAAATCTGCATAGACTTCAGAGATTTGAACAAGGCATTTCCAAAAGATGACTTCTCACTTCCCAACATCAACATGATAGTAGATATGATAGTGGGACATGAGATGTTGTCACTAATGGACAGATTCTCATGATACAATCAGATCATGATAGCTAAAGAGGACCAACATAAAACAACTTTCACTTGTCCATGGGGGACCTAGTGCTAGAACATGATTCCATTTGGCTTAAAGAATGTAGGAGAAACATATTAAAGGGCTATGAAATTGATATTCCATGACATGATTCATAAGACGGTCGAAGACTATCTTGATGACATTCTAGCTAAGTCCAGAAAAAGAAAAGATCACATAGCAACCCTAAGTGCCATCTTTTACAGGCTTGAGGAGTACAAGGTCAGATTAAACCCTAAGAAGTGCGTCTTCGGCATACAATTAGGAAAGCTCCTAAGATATATAGTGTCAATGATGGGTATCGGGGTAGATCCGGCATAGGTAAAAGCAATCCTTGAGATGGAGGCACCAAAAACATTAAAGCAACTAAGAGGTCTACAATGAAGACTCCAATAAATTAGAAGATTCATAACACAACTGGTGAACAAACAGAACCCATATTCTCACCTACTCCAAAAGGAAGTAGCGTACAAATGGGATACCAAGTGTGAAGAGGCATTCAACAAAATCAAAGAATATCTACTAACGCCATTGGTCTTAATGCCACCCATCCCAAAGAAACCATTGATCTTATATGTATCAGCAATAGCAGCAGCCCTTGGAGCTCTTCTAGCTCAGCATGATGAAAATGGAATAGAAAGGTCTTACATCAGTAGGACAATGGTTGGTCATGAGCTAAACTATTCATTCATCAAGAAAACATGCCTCGCAGTAGTGTTTGCATCACAAAAATTCAGACATTACATGTTGGCACATAAAATAAAACTCATCGCCAAAATCGACCCTCTCAAGTATCTACTATCAAAGGAAATGCTCACAGGAAGAATGGAAAAATGGGTGATGATACTATCAGAATACAACATCGAATATGTGGAGCAGAAAGCAATCAAGGGCCAAGTCATTGTAGATCAATTAGCATAAGCACCAATCTATTCAGAGAACCCTCTCATCTCAAAGTTTCCAGATGAATCCATTTTTAATCTCAACGTAGCTAACCATTGGAAACTGTACTTCTATGGCTCATACATGGAGCATGGATCAAGAGCTGATGTTTTTTTCATCACCCCACAAGGGGAATGCATACTAAGTTCCTACAAACTGGCATTTCCCTGCACCAATAACATTGTGGAATATGAGGCTTTTACCATAGGTCTCAGAATAGCAGTGCAGTGGAACATCATGGCTCTCAAAGTGTACGGAGACTCCCAATTGATCATAAATCAAGTGAACGATGAATACCAGACCAACGACGACAAGCTCACTCCATACAAGAAATTGGTGGAGACTCTCAAAGAATCCTTCATTGAAATTACATTTGAGTAGATACCTAGAGCCAACAACAGAGCATCAGATGCCACGGAAACAATTGGGTCCCTACTGGACATCCCCAACAATGTTCCAAAATATGAATTTCTAATAGAGCGGCTTCTCGTACCCACATTCAAGGTACCAAAATCAGAATTCGTGTGTGAAATCATTGGTCCCAATGATCCTTGGTACCATGACATTTATACATACCTTCGAATAGGAGTCATACCTGCCGACCTACCATCAAATCTAAAATGAACCTTTGTCAAAAAGGCATACAAATTTTTCATCCTAGGAGATACCCTATATTGTAGGAGCATAGAAGGAACCCTACTACACTGCTTAAATGTTGAGGAGGCAATGACCACTCTAACTGAAGTAACACAAAGGTATCTGTGGTTCACACTCAAATGGAATGACCATAGCTAAGAAACTGCTAAGGATGGGGAATTATTGGCCCACAATGGAACGAGAGGCACATAAATATGTCAGAAGGTGTCTACAATGTTAGCAACATGGGGACCTCATCCATGCTCTAGCTCAAGAGCTGCATCCCATCATCACACCATGGCCCTTTTCTTAGTGGGGACTCGATCTCATTGGGAAAATCACTCCCACTTCATCTAACGGCCACAAATTCATCATCACTACAATGGAGTACTTTACTAAGTGGGTGGAAGCCATACCCATGACGTACATAACTAGGAAGCAGATTTCAAAGTTTATCCTTAACTATCTCATTTGCCACTATGGTGTTCCACAAGCCATTATCTCAAATAATGGGACACCATTCAAAAATCAGGAGGTCTGTGACTTATGTGAGAAATTCAAAATGCAACATCGCTTCTCCACCCCATACTATCCCCAAGGCAATGGCCAAGCAGAAGCTACAAACAAGACCATTTTGAAAATCTTCAAGAAAACAATTAATGACGCAGGTCGTGACTAGCATTTGTAGCTTAATCCTACCCTCTAGGCCTATCGAACTAGCATCTACACACCCACCAGCGCCACCCCTTTTTCCCTAGTCTACGGATCAAAATCAATACTCCCCATAGAGATCAAGCTCCCATCCCTCAAGATATCACTACAAAACCTCATCCCTGATGAAGAATACTGGGTATCAAGACTAAATGAGCTAGAGGTACTAGATGAGTGATGTATAGATGTTTTGAATCATCTACAAGTCTAGCATAATAGACTCAAAAGGAGCTACAATAAGAGAATCAGAAGCAGGACATTCCAAGTTGGAGAATTGGTCTTAAAAGAAAATCAGAAGAATGTCCCAAACCCAAGCAACAAAGGAAAATTTGAACCCAATTGGCTAGGACCATTCGTCATCACATCAAGTTACAAATCAGGGGCATATCAGTTATCAACACCCGAATGGGAATCTTTGCAACAACCCATGAATAACTCTCATCTCAAAAAGTTTTATGCCTAAGTCTTTCAAGGTATAGAACCAAAAAATCCAAAAAATTAGAAAAAGTCCTAAAAAATGGTTACCTTGGAAAAAAACCTAGCAAATAGGCATCTTGGTAACAACAAAAAAAATTAAAAAAAAAGCAAAAATCCAAAAAAATTAGAAAAAGGATCAAAAATAGTAAAGAGAAAAAAATCATCCTCTAGTGAAAACCACTTCGGTGGCACTTTGGACAAGTACCTTGGTGAAAACCTAGAAAACAGGCGCCTTGTGTAAATAAGCACTTTCCATCCACCTGGATCTTTATGGCTTGTTCTACATCATCTGTCCATCATCCATTGTATTCAAATCTCCATCCATACATCATCTATCGCATTCAAATCTCCATCCATCACTCATTCACTCGCATCTGCACCATAGCTTGGTCCTGTTTTCGTATCATGATCCCTCCTAGTACTACTCGTCCCATCTTCAAGGTTAGTTTGTCCTACCTTTATTGGAGCAGTCTATTGCATCACGCTAGGGGCATGTTCTCATTGGATCGGATTCATATATATTCTTAAAATCCTAAATATTAGAAAATCCAAAAACATCATAAAATCAGAAAATCCAAAAAACATCAGAAAATCAGAAAATCCAAAAAACATCAGAAAATCAGAAAATCCAAAAACATCAAAAAATAGAAAATCCAAAAACATTCAAAACATGTCAAAAATCCAAAACAGGCCAAAAAGTCATTCAAAAATCCAAAACAAAGTCGTATTGTTGGACTCGGGTCTCGAGCCTTGAACATAGGCAAGGTTGATCTTTGATCATCCCCGAGACACACTTAGGTCAGTCCTTTAGTAATCTCATATAATAAACTGACATTTCATCATGTATATCTCCATTCGTAAATCAGTCAAGTCGTTAGTTGAACTACAGGTCTCTGAGCCTTGAACATAGGCAAGGTTGATCTTTGATCATCCCTCAAGACATTTAGGTCAGTCCTTTGGGAGTCTGTCATAATAAGCTGACATTTCATCATGTATATCTTCATCTATAAATTGGTCAAGTCATCAAATCAAACCACGTGGTCTCTACGTGTATAACGTAGGCAAGGCTAATCTGTTGATCAGCCCCCGAGGCCCCTAGGATAGGTCCTTAGGTTAGTCTCTTGTTCAAAATCTCACAAAACCCCAAAACATTAGAAATTCAAAAAATCAAAACATTTGAAAATCTCAAAAATACCAAAAACAGCCTCAAAACATTGCAAAACATCAAAAACATCCAAAATATTTGAAAAAATCCATCCATCTCATCTCACTTTCACTCGCAATAACACCATCCATAATAAACTGATTGTCATCCTCAACCTTTGGTGAAACAGCTAGAAACAAGTCTACTAGGTTAAAAGTAACACTCAAAAACGTCAAGTCTCAGGTTTAAGTCAGTATGTAAACAAGTTGGTCAATTCTTTGTGTCAATAGTCTATCATCCAATTAGTCCCATATCAAACATCTAATAACATCATGTCCTAGCATGAATCCTTCCTACAATGGACATTATTTATCAGAAAGAATACTTTGGATAAATGAAATGGCATTCTGCCATCCACTAACATGTCCTAGGATGTATCCTTCCTACAATGGGAATTATCTTTTGGCAATATTTTTGGTTCTTATCCTTAAAAACACATTCTCTTTTGGTTAGCGGTATTGAAGAACATCAACTTCTTTGTGTGCTTTATCTTCATCTTTTGACTTATCTTATTGCGCTCAATCCAAGGACCTCTCGATGATATCTGAATGAAGGATTTAGAGAGATAGGAATGGGGCAATGATCATTATCCTTTTGTCCACTATGCTTGTTGGACATTCTTGTAAAATAACCTTGGCGAATACTTGCTCTGTTAGATATGTATAGAGGATGTTTTGGACAACTTGTTGACTATTGTATTTGATTGGTTATACCTTTCTGTGTTTTGGTCTGAGATATTTGAAACTTCTAAAGTGCATCCTAACAAGGTTTCTATATGTCAGTTGTGAACAAGAATACTCCTATCTATCTATTGAGTCAAAGTCCATCACACTAAGTACTATGCCATCCCAATCCTTTATACCTTGATGCATCGTACTTATGCGTGTTATCAGACATAAGGTAAGTGACTATTTTAAAATCTCGATCCTTGATAAGAAAATCATCCTTTTTTCATCACCATTTCTCATCATCATATCTCATAAAGTTGGCTTGTTGGATCCTCTTGTCATCATCTAATTTCTTCTTTTCCGCACTAACATCACATCATGATCAGTTAATCATCATCACTAGTGCATCCTTCCTGCATCCACAAACCATCAATATTCTGCATATCATTTCACATGTATAATCATCATCATAATATAGATTTGTTAATCTAAGCATCTCATAAATCATATATTTTCATAAATCATACATTTTCATAATCACAGCATATCACATCATCAATCTCATCCACCTCACGGGTGAAGCCACAATAGTGGTTTACAATTTGATGGAGGAAGGAAAATTGAGAAAAAATGGCCCCATGGCAAAAAAATTGGTTTTAGGGGTTCGAATGAACCTACAATTTCAACCAAACCATAAAGGGGTTCGACCGAAACAGGGTTCGACTGAACCCATCAAACACGGGGCCCACATTTCCCACCCAAAAAACAAAAGGGAAAATGCATATTGAGGGGGTTCAAATGAACTAGGGTTTGAATGAACCCTGGTTTGCTAGAACCCCCTTGGTTCTAGCGAACCCCCCTTTTCCCTAATTTTTGACTTTGTTCACACAAAAAGCCTATTTTTTTACGCATTGACACTCAGGTTGAGGGTGAAAATGGGGGAATCTTCACAATCCCAATTGGAGTCAGGTATTCCTCGAAACGAGCTATCCAATGAATATAATTTTAATATGTTTTGGTTTTATTATGTATTTATTTTTTTAGTTTTATTAAACATAGGTTTTTCGTTGAAAATGAAGGTCTCTATTTTGCACATGTGGAAAAATAGTAGATTATCAAAAAAAAATTGAAAAATATTGAGCGCACCAGATATTGAAGTCCTTGATCCAACAAAAAAATAATAATTGAATTTCAATATATACAAAAAAAGTTACGCGTTATACGGTCGCACTAAGTCTGAATTGTCATTGTTTTGACTTCGAAACTTGATTAAAGAAAAAATATTTAATAAAAAACTATCTAACCAAGTGAAAGAACTAGATATCGGAGTTACAAATCTAAATTCGAAAGAATTAGAATTTTATCCTTCACGGAAAAAAAGTTATGCGTTATACGGTGTGCGTCACTTTTTTAAAATGTTGTTTTTTGAAAAAAACTAGTTTTTGTGGGAGAGGGAAAAAGAAGTAAAATTTGATTCCAAAAATTTTGAAAAAACTATTTTTTAGAATCTACAGACAAAATGTGATGAGACTCTAGTTTGCATCCTCCTCAAATTCCTCACAGTTTAGCCGCTATAGGTGTCCGAATGTGAAGATATAGTTAAAAATAAAAATTCCAGTGCCCAATTTGGCCAAAAATTGTAAACCACTATTATGGGATCACCCTCACACATATCACCATTTAAGTTGTTTAAGATATTATAGATTTTTTATTCTAAGCATCTTAAAACTATCTCATTTGCATCATCATCCATAACCATCTAGTTTGAACCTCTTTATCATGAGATCGACCTTCAAATAGAATCTTTTTGCTCGATCTCTCGAGGGGACAATGTACTAGTGTACTTTCTGCTAGGGCAACCGAAAAAATTTAAAAAAATTTGAATTTTGATCACGGAAAGTATATTCTTTGAACCAACGCAGCAAGTACATTGCTTCAAAGAGGGGCAAAATGTAGTCATGTGAAATTAGCATTATACACTTAGTTCATATTCATCCACTCATTAAATTAATCCAGCTCATCAAATCCATTCACCAAGTAAATCAGGACTATTTAATTCATTCCTAAGGTTATTCATTTAAATTAAATAAATCAAAGTCCCACATCAACCTTTTAATTAAATAAACCAAACTTTATTTAATTAAATCTCAAATTTCATATTTCTCCCTCTTGATTTAAATAAATCAAAATATTTAAGTCAAATAGGTCAAAATCCCCCAATCATCATCTAAGCTAATCTAATCCTGATTAACCTAATCTAACCACCCATCACATCCTCTAGCTTTTCCCACTTGCACCAATAAATCATTTTAACTCATTTATAAATTTATCATTTTCTTTCAACTTGGCATAAAAATGGAATATTCCCTCAAGTTTGAATATGAAGACAAGTTGACTTGTCCCTTCCAACATTGCAATAAATTCTCTCTTTCATGTCCCCCTCTCAACATTTAATTCACAAATTCAAATTTGAATCTCCCTATCTTGGGCACATTGGCCAAAACTTGCACATTCCTCAACCTATCATAATGTGACAAGTGGCCTCATCTCATTTGTCCAATCTTTATCCCACATTGCTCTCTTATGAGCATTCTTTCAATTTGAGAATCTATAAGTAGAGGGTTGATTCTTCATCAAATGATCTACACTCGCATGCAAAGTTACTCTCTTAAATTGAGAACTAATTTTTCTCATCACCATTGCATTACATCACTTGAGTTTTAGCAAAGATTGGGAAAGGGTCATTGGCACATTTGACACCAATCCAATATGGAATAGGTACTTGTCTTGATTTTGCAATGTCTTTTTTATCCTTTTTGTTATTTGTGGAATTTCTTGAGCATGGACATGTTATTCCATAGAGGTATTCATAGATTTGCATATGTATAAACTAACCCTACTAATGAGTGTTGGAGATGGTTCATTTGCAGATTTAGAGGTGCTTCACATACATATATTTTGAAATTAGATATTCTAAATTAGTTTTTGTATATTTTTAGAAAAAAAATAAAAATATTTGAATGTAATATTTAGAAAAGTGGAACTATAATTTAGTTTCTATAAAATACTTTTAAAATGAGATTTTACAAGATGTTAATATTTATATAATAATTTATATTTTTAGTTATAATTTAATAAACTTTAGTATTTTTTTAAACAAGAAAATCAATTTTATATTTTGGTGTTGATGTCTTGCTTTTAATGAATATAAAAAAATATTAAACTATTAAAAAATTATAGTTTTGAAAAATATACTTATAGATCTGCAAAGGGTTATTTATATATATATATGATGAATAAGAAGCTATTTATATTAATTCAAATATAAAGATACATATTCACAAAAAAGGGTGGGTGGTAGAAAGGTACACCCCAAGATTCACATGGGAAAAGCCTAGAAAATTAACAAATCACGTGGGCTAAGCCCAGAAGTCCAAAATTACAAAGATAAAAAAGGACATTAAGCGTCCAAAGCAGTGCCAACAGAGCCAGGAGGGTCTCTATCATCTAATTTTTTCCCCCATACATCAGCGGAGTCTAGAGTGATGTTAGGAGGAGGACCACAACCATCATCAGCATCTTTTTTCTCTTTATCTTCTTCCTCACGCCGGGGAGAGATTACAAGTGCCAGACGTGGGAGCGCTTTACAAATGACTGGCCAACCAAAGCCAGAAGCAGGAGGATCATCAAAGGGCCACCCAAAACCACCACCGCCACTCCTTGAAGCACTACCAGAAGGCCACCCCTAGCTAGCCTGCGGAGGAGGAGAATGGTTACGCCGAGGAGTGCGAGACTCCCGCTAAGGCGGGGGTTATGAATGGGGATGCACAGAGCCACTCCACTGTCGGCCCCTGGAAGGCTAACAGCTGTGGGAAGAGGTGGGCGAAGCAGGGAACTAAGCAATAGTACAAGGGGAATTACCCCAGTGGCCTAGGAGAACCTGGAGGTGCGCAACCTCAAGTGCAACTTTGCTAGCTTGCACTTGAACCTGTAAAACCACATTAGAGAAAATCATAGCTTTAGCATATAATGAAACATGAATATCCATTTGAGTATGTAAAAAAATGCAAGCATTTTTGTCCTTCCAAATATTGAAGAGAATTTCCACCCTGAAAGTGTGCCAAAGCTAGGTGAATATTGCAGGAATTCTGGGAGAATCTCCAAGCAACACCATATGCCAAGAGAAAGGTTATGGCTGAAAGGGCCAAAAAAAGTCATGAATCCAAGTCCAAAACTACTAAGCTATAGGAAAAATAAAAAAAATATGCTTAAAATTCTTAGCTTGCCCACAAAAAGGGCAGTGAGGGTCCTAGACCCCAAGTGGACCAGCCGAGAACCTATAGGAAAGCCCTGGAAAAGAATACACCAGGCAAAGTGGGCAAGCTTCGGCTCAACACTTGCAGACCAAGTGGTAGCAAATATTTTACGCTAGACATGAGTGGGGAATTGAAGAAGCCACCTCTGGTTCAAACTCTGAATCATAGGAAAATGTGGTGACAGCCACCTATAACCAAGCCAAGGCTTGTAGTTCCTAAAATGGGTGTCTGGATACCACTTCTAGTCTTTCCACCAAGGTTTGGTCCCATGAATTCCAACCTTATGAAGCATTTTAGCAGGAATGGCATTCACCAGGCCATCATAAGTAGCACGGTCCTGGTTATGAAGCTTGTAATGGGCACGAAAAACATCCCACGACATGATACGCATGGTAGGTCTAGAAAAAATCTGTTGTAGGGTCTAGATACCCTTTTTGTGAAATCTGAGCACCTTAAGCCCAGGCATCTTAGCCAACAGCTAACCATTGCTAGCAAAAAGAGGTGACCACCAAATATTGTGCGTGTTGAGAAAGAGCCCATCTTGAAAACTAGAGCCAACCCAATGGAGCCAAGGTTTGACAACTTCCCAGGCCCGCCAGATACTTTTGGCCACAAAAGTCCCAACAATTTGGATTGGTTCATTCATGACCAAAAGGGTTTGAAAGCCAACCCCCTTCTAGGTAGGTCTATGAATAGGGAAGCCAAATTGAATACTATGCCTAAGAAGAATTTTTCAGGCCTCGTCCCCAGTAAGGGCATGAATAATCTATTTAACACACAGAGTAGTCCCTTGCCATTGAGTAGATAACAACCCGAGACCTCCCAAGTCTCTGGGAAGGCAACATAATTCCCAAGCCACATGATGAAACCCTCTGTGAGTTTCAAAGGAGGTCCAAAGAAATTCATGAAGCTGCTTCTCAAGCTTTCCATAGTCCGCTTTGGAGGGGGGCTAGTAAGAATAATAATAAACATGGGAGGCCGCAAGATTTTGGAACACACCTAGAATATTCCTGCTAAAGAGAGGGGCTTGGTAACCCAATAAGCAAGCTTCTGCTCAACTCTAGAGAGCACGGCTTGCCAAAGCTCAGCCGAAGATTCCTGAAAAGCAAAGGTAATGCCCAAGAATTGAAAAACTTTACTAGGCCCAATCCACTTCCAACCATACTATTGCAACCACAACGGAGAGGGCAAGATAGACTGACAGTAACACAAAATTTTATGCCACTAGATGGCAGAACTGGAAGCAAGACAGAAAGTATTAAGACAATCAAGAGTCATCACAATGGAATCTTCGTCCTCCATAAGGGTGACGAATGAGTCATCAGCTAAATGTCCATTAACAAGCTGAGCCTGAGAGTTGGGCAGAGAAATTCCCTTGACTCGCCTTTGGAAAAATGCATTGGCCAAAAGGTAACCAAAACCCTCGACAGCAAGCACATATAAAGAGGGGGCTAGCGAGCACCCTTTCCTAATGGAACGAAAGAGGTCAAAGGCAAAGGATTCATGACAATTGATGGTGATACAAGCCAAGGGATCTACAAAAATCATTTGAATAGATTGAATGAAATTGGGCCCAAAACCCAACGCTTGCAGCATAGCAAGAATAAACGACCATTCAATGCAATCATAGGCCTTGGAAAATTCAATCTTAATGAACAAGGCTTTCTGGTTTGAGTGTTTGGCCCATTCCATGCCTTCCCAAACAGCGATGATATTATCCAAAATAAATTTGGATTTGATAAACCCAGTTTGTTTCAGGCGCACAATCTAAGGTAGAAGATGGCGGATTTTAAGAGCCAAAGCCTTGGCAATATTCTTGTAGGAGACATTAAGAAGCGTGATTGATCTTCAGTTGCAAATTTCTTCTGGGTCACCCAGTTTAGGTATGAATTTTATGTTACCTTTATTAATTAAGTTACCTAGAGAATTAGAATGAAAAGCTTCTAAGTAAACTTGATGCAGATCATGCCCAATATAGCCCCACATGGCTTTGCAGAATTCACAAGGGAATCCATCAAATCCTCGGGCTTTGTCATCGGCCATGGAGTAGACAGCCTCTTTGAGGTCATCAACTGATAAAAGTTCATCACAAAAAAATTTATGAGTTGAAGAAAGCTTGTTTTTCACAACAGCAAGGCAATCCTGTAGGGTTTGTTGTCACACAGGCGTGACTTCCTGTGTAGTGAATACTTGTCCATAATGACGCACAAAGGCCTAGAGAATATCAGGCAGCTTAGAGAGCACCTAAGCGCCATCTTTTATTTTTTAAATGCCTAGGGATGAGTACCTAGCACTTAGAGCCAAGAAAAACTCTTTGGAGGCACGATCACCAACTTTTAGCCAATGTAATCGAGCTTTGATTTGCGCTCCTCTAGCAGCATGGATGTCAGCAATTTGTTTCTTGTGTCACAGCTCCGCCACCCTAACTTGCAATGAAGGAGAAAAGGGGTTGTCTTCCAAAACCTCGGAGGTAGCATGGAGGTCAGTGGTGGTAGCCTCATAAGACTGCCAGTGAAAAATAGCCAGCTAGTGCCCATAAATGCGCAAAACTCTAGTCATGTAGATGATAGCTTCATTCCACTAAGAAATCCAGCCTGTATGATAAGCTGGCCTGCACTCCAAATTCCAAACTATATGAATGTGGGCCAGGGTAGGCTTGTGGCAGAGTAAAGATGTGTTTAAAAAAAATTGAGTTTTACATGTACTAGGTTGTCGACTTATTTATATATTTTAAAAAATATTATTAACACAAATTTAGGAGTTGTGAAAATATTTTTAAAAAAAAAATTAGTAATAAATTAGGTCCAATGTGATGTCACATATATAATTAGTACACTTTTAGTTAGAAAAATTGTGACTTGTGTGTTATAATGAATTTACTAGACCATATGTTTTACCAAAATTTAATTTGAATTAGAAATACTTAAATTCACTTATCTAGAAAATTAATGCTAAGTGTGGCACACCTTTGAATGTTCACCAATTTATATTTCACAAAATTAGGTCTCAAATCATATTATAATCTAGTTAATCAATAAAAAATGTTTGCAGTGAGAGAATGGTGGGGGCAGTAGGCACCTAGGTGGAAGACGTAGAGGGGGCATGGATGATTGAGGAACTCGGGAAGAAGGTTGGCATGGAGCACAAGAGAGGCAACCAGTGCGGAAGGAGGAACCATCAGAGCTTCGAGGGATTCACTGGGTTTGGAATGGGTGGCTAAGGTATGAAGAAGCTTGGAAGCATAGGTGTCTAGCATTGGGCTCAAATGTTATGCTGCTAGGTGAAAGAAAAAAGGAGGACAATGATAAAATAAAGAAAAAAATTATCGTAGTCATCATCAATGTCACAGATCTGGCAGAGAAGAATGTTGAGGATCTTGAAGATAGGGTATTCATTGGAACATTCCTTGGGAGAAGGTTCACTCAATGGGAAATAAGCAAGTGGGTGCCGCAGAATTAGAAGGTTAATCATGTTCTTAACTTCATGCCCAGCAGATTCTTTGTGGTGGTATTCCCCTCAACAGAGGAGAGAAGGCTTATCATTGACATGGATGGCAAGAAAAATGAGGAATCATATTTATACCTACAATCCTAGCAAAGGAACTTTGATCTATTAATGGTGGAGCCACTAGAGAAGTTGGTTTGGCTATGGCTATATAATCTCCCCTACAAATACTAGTCAGGAAAATGCCTTGCAAAAATAGGGGACATAATCGGTCGCACAACCGAGGTTGATTTGTGGAAAAGTGAAACCCTAATATATGCCAAGGTCAAGATCATGGTGATTCATGCAATCCTAGAAACTGTTGATTTGAAGGTGGAAGTAATTGTTGGATCCAATAGGTGGAAATAGAAAGAACAAAAATTCTATTGCTCCCTATGCAAAAGGAAAAATCACCACATGGAAGAGTATCACAACAATATGAGACAAAGTGGTAGTGATGTGGAGGAGTGAGATGGGGAAGGGTTTGACATGAATCGACTGACTAAAGGAAGGGGAGATAGGAAGGTAGCATCACAGATGGAAAAAGAGCCATCCTATGATGTGGGTGATTCTGGTAAAGAGATTCTGGTCAATCAGGAGGCAACATACATGGTATATAAGGAAACACTGAGAGAAAGTAGGGATAACAATCTGGAAGGTAGGATATCTTCTGCAAGTTTGAAGATGGGAGCAAAAAATAAAAGAGAATGCGCAACACCACAAGTAAAAGAATCCAAGGTTTTGCCAAGCAATTGGGTCAAAGAAATGTTGAGCTATTGAAGAAGGAATAAGGGTAGAGCAAGTGTCAGGGTCTACAAAGACCTGCAAGAATCAAGATCGGATAGAGAATGTTGTGATTCTGCTCGAGATAGAAAAGCCTCCAGGATATATGGAGGACATCAATGAGTTGGAGCATCATGAGGATTCTCAAGATTTTGTATCAAAAGAAAATGAAGGGGAAGATGAGATAGACTTGATATCAACCATCATGGCTACTCACTACCATAATGGGGTTGTGTTGGAGATAGAGAGTGAGATCCAATACCATAATGGGGTTGTGTTGGAGATAGAGAGTGAGATATAGGATGAATGTGTAAGATACCTCAACGATATGTTTTTTAAACAAGATCATACTAACTCACTACATTTAACTTAAAACATGGAGGGAATACCAAGATTAGTTGTTCAAGGGATGAGCACAAAATTGATGTAACCTTTTTTAATTGTAGAAATCAAAAAAGCCACCTTCAATCTGTTAGTTTTATGATTAGATGTAAAGCAAAAAAATTTAATTCAAAATCAGACAATAACACAGCAGATACCCTAGGAAAACCCTCCACTTGAGGGAGAAAAACCTAGCAACAATATATCACTTTACAAGAGGCCGATATGAAGGAAAAATATAAGCACCACAATCTAATGCAACACAGATACAAGATGATGTAATTCTCTGCTTATAAATTCAGCCTTCTACAGAATATCAATCTACTCTTCTATAGAATTTGCACCAAGAATATCAAACTATATTGAACAACGAATATGAATTGAAGAATGAGGCACAATCAATGAATATATATACAAGTCAAAGTAGAGGACATGACCATCCAATGCAATATGTCAGCCCACATAAAGGAAAGTGTCCCTTCAAAATCATGTCCACAATAAAAGGAATGTGTCCCTTCAAAAATTGTGTCCTCAATATGATGTCAGCCTCACCAAGAATCATGCCTCTTCATGAATTTGAGCCTTCATTATTTTTAATACAAAAGACATTCCTCTTCATAATAAATCTCTATGTCTATAAATTAAATATCCAACAGTTATCATTTAATTTATTCAACATTGTAAAGGAGATTTGACTGGAATAAACACCCGACACTGCATGGTAACATCAACACTCCCTCTCAGCTAGGGAGGATACTTCTAGGTGCATAAGATATATCACCTCATCATGATGTCAACCACAATGGCTACTCCCATATGTGGAAAGGAAAGATATCACCTCATCGTTATATCAACCATCATGGCTACTCCCATGGATGGTAAATGAGTACAAGTGCTCATCACTCAATGTGATGTCATCACCTCATCATGACATTCACCATGGCTTCTCCTAGAGGGTGAAAACACAAGTACAAGAAAATCATCACAGACTCTCTCACGTGATGTTGTCATGGAGTCACACACATGACATCTACCATGGCTACTCCCAAAGGGTGGAAACAAGGGCTTTCACCTCAAATCTCTCTCAAAGAGAAATGCATTAAATAATATCATTGATATTGAGACTCCTTCTCGGCCAGGGCTTGATTCTCCACCATACCAAGCTTGTCTCAAAAGTACACAAAATTTATCCTAGAGAGAGGCTTGATGAGAATGTTTGCTATTTGCTCATCATTGTTGATATACTTCAACTAGATTGTTTTCCTCAATACCACATCTCTGATATAGTGGTATTTGATCTCAACATGTTTAGTTATGTCATGAAATACAATATTGACAGAAAGCTTCACACAACTTTGTTTATCACAATGAATGATAGTTGGCTCCATCAATTGTCCAAACAATCCTGCAAGGAGCTTCTAAAACCACAATGCTTCTCAAGCTGCCACACAAACTACAATATACTCAGCCTCTACTATACTCAATGCCATAGAAGATTGCTTCCTGCTACACCAGGATATCATCGCAAATCCCAAACTAAAGCAACATCCAGAGGTGCTCTTTCGATCAGTAACACAGTCTGCCCAA
The DNA here is from genome assembly GCA_007258455.2 of Sequoia sempervirens. Lineage (NCBI taxonomy): Eukaryota > Viridiplantae > Streptophyta > Pinopsida > Cupressales > Cupressaceae > Sequoia > Sequoia sempervirens. The sequence goes on from VDFB02281492.1 coordinate 949,067,306, forward strand.
TCAGAATCAGTATAACCATGTTGCTTCAAATCTACACCTGAAGAATATCTCAACCCATATCCATCTATGCCATGCAAGTATCTTAGGATATGTTTTGTTGCAACTAGATGCATTTTCCTTGGTTCGCACATGAATTGACTTAGTGCACTCACTGCATAGCAAATATCTAGTCTAGTATTGATTAGATACATCAACGATCCAATCAACTGCTAGTACATCATGGGATCCGCTAGATCTAAACTAGTTGCAGCCTCTTTCAACTTATGTAAGTTTGTCTCCACAGGTGTAGACATGGATTTGCAATCCATCATACCAAATCTCTTTAGAATGTCAATAGTATACTTCCCTTGACTTAGAATCATCTCATCTAGCTTCTGCCATACTTCTGAGCCAAGAAATTAATGCATGAGACCAAGATCCTTCATTTCAAATGTAGAATCTAACTCCTTACATTTTATAATGAGGTGCTCTTCTCCAATAAGAATCAAATCATCAACATATAAAACCAAGATTAATGCTTTGCCATCAATTACCTTGAAGTAGAGATTTGAATTAGCATCATTCTTGAAGAAGCCCAAGCTTAATGTTCAGGTAATGGTCAATCCTTTCGTACGAAGCATAAGGAGCCTACTTAAGGCCATATAAAGCCTTCTTCATCCTACAAGCATGAGACTCCTTGCCATGTACTTCAAATCCATCAAGTTGCTCAATATATACCTCTTCCTCGATTACACCATTCAGAAATGTTGTCTTCATGTCCATTTGGTGAATCTTCCATCCTTTAGATGCTACAATAGTAATGATGGTCCTGAAAAAAGTATAATGAGCAACTGGAGCAAACGTTTCCTCATAGTCAACTCCATCTTTCTATGAGAATCCTCTAGCCACAAACCTTTCCTTGTACTTCTCAATGCTCCCATCAACCGCATGCTTGATCTTGAAGAGCCATTTAGAAGATACCATAGATTTTCCTTCAGGTCTAGGTTCAATGTCTGAAACATCATTCTTGAGAATGGATTGATACTCTTTAGACATAGCATCTCTCCAAACTTGTTGACTAGAAGCTTCCTCAACACTGGAAGGATTAGACTCAATGATTTGACTCATCAAAGCAACATAACTAGAAAACTTATGAGGTCTCTTACTTTCTCTAAAAGTTCCTCTCAGGGCCGCAAACCTTTCTGCCTCCTACATTGTTTGTCTAGCCCAAAGAGGTATTTTTCTTCCAATCACAATATATGTAAGCCCATCAATAGGTTCCAAGGGCTCAACTGGATCATCATCTTCTTTAGGTTCAAGATCCTCCCTCTGAATCTCAAGAGCATGGTTAACTTCCATATCCTAAGGAGACTCTTCATTATCTATCTCCATGTGATTTCCCTTAGATCTTATGAATGCAACATCCTCTTCAAATGTGACATCTCTATTGATCTCGATCAACTTCTGGCTTGGAATGTAGATTTTGTAGGATTTTGATGTCTCACTGTAACCTACAAATATCCCCTTCTTCCTAGAAGGTTCCAACTTTTTCCTTTTGTCCTTAGGAACATGAACATATACAGGACAACCAAAGATCCTCAAATGACTCACTTTTGGCTTCACCCCTATGAATGCTTCTTCAGGAGTCATGTTCTCCAAAGGACTTTTGTTCTAAACATAAACAACTGTCTTAGATACTTCAATCCAAAGGAAGGTTTGCAGATCTTTGTCATGAATCATGGCTTTGGCTACTTCCATAATAGATTTGTTCTTCCTTTCAGCAACACCATTCTATTGAGGATTATAAGGGACACAAAATCCCTCTTAATCCTAGCTTCAATGCAAAAGTTATGGAAGCTATCAGAAGTGTACTCTCCTCCGTTATCAGATCTCAAAACTTTGGTTCTCTTCCTAGAAAAATTCTCCACCTAAGCTTTGAATTCTTTGAACCTCTCTAATACCTCCTCAAATTCTTTAGATTTCAAGAAATAAATCCAAGTCTTTCTAGAGTAGTTATCAATAAAAATAATCTAATACAAGAAACCACTTGAAGATTCAACAAACATTGGACCACATAAATCAGAATGAATAAGATCTAGAATACATTTGGATCTACTTTTGCTACTATGAAATGGACTTTTTGTATTCTTACCCAAAGCGCAGCCTCTGCAAGTACCTTCATGCTCCTAGTTAAGTTTTGGAAGGCCTGTGAACATCCTCTCCATGGTACGTAGTGCTTAAAAGTGTAGGTTAGCCAATATTCGATGCCAAAGTTCACACGAACTTGAAGAATCATGCAATAGAGCCTAAAGTGGACAAGTGCATAGTCTGTAGAGGCTCTCATGTCTAACTCCAATCACCCAAGTAGTCTTGAAATTTGAGTTCTTCATCCATAAAGGACTTTCCTTCTGAAAATGCAACTTGGTACCCCTTGTCCTCCAAGGCTGAAATAGATACAAGGTTTTGCTTGATGCCTAGAACAAATAGTACATCACTCAACTGCAATGAAATTCCAAAATCCAAGTGAAGAGAGGAGGTCCCAACTCCTTTCATAGAGTAACTAGCATCATCTCCAATAATGACTTGTTCACTAGAATCTCTCTCCACCAAATCAGTTAGATGTTCCCTAAATTTGGTGATGTGGACAGAGGCACCACTAGAAATCAACCAAGTGTTGGTGTCAGTAGGAACAATGCTTAACAAGGCAGAATAGAATAGAAACTCACTTGAATCCTTCTGCGGAGAGATCTCATCAACATCTACAATGGAAGCCTGCTACTTAGGCCTAGTTGGGCAGTCCTTTCATAGTGGCCATACTTGTCACATCTAAAACATTGAACATGAGATAGATCCTTCTTCTTCTTGAATGCATGAGCACCATTAGATCCCTTAGCTCTATTCCTCTTGAAATATCCTTTATTTCCATCTTTCCCATTCTTCTTCAAGGATTCAGTGGCAAGAACATGAATGTCTTCATTAGTAGAGCTTTGACCAATACCTCTTGCAACCAATCTAGACTCTTCTTGAATACAATCTACCCTCAAATGATCAAACTTGGGAAGTTTCGATCTCGCGCTAATTCCTTGAATGTAAGACTCCCAAGATGAAGGAAGACCATTGAGAGCCAACATGGTCAATTCCTTGTCATCAACAATATCACCAATAGTAGAGAGTTGATCTCTCAACTCGGAAGTCTTCATGAAGTAAATGATGATGGATTCTCCTTTCATCATCTTGACATGATGAAGTTGTTGCTTTAATGCAAGTGCACGGCTTGCATTTTTGATCTCATACATCTCCTCCAAATTCTTAAGCATCTCTCTCACTATCTTCAACTTGGAGATGATCGGAACAATATGATCCTTCACGGAATCAACTAACATCTTATTTTCCTTAGTATCTTTCATCTTCCATTGAATCTTCTCTTCCTGATCAGTAGGCTTGGGGACTTTTCTCTCCATGAACTCAGCCAATTCATTTTCCTCCAAGGCAATCATAACTCTAAATCTCCAAGATGTGAAATTTGTTGCTCCCTTAAGTTTGTCCTCAATCTTGAGTCTGTTCACCATCTTGATGAAGAGATAGAAGTGATCAAAGATGAGAAAGAGAATTAAGAGTATCATTTCCAAACTAAATCTGGTCAAGATCTTCTTCAAACCCACTCTGATACAATGTTATTTTTATGATTAGATGTAAAGCATAGAAATTTAATTTAAAATCAAACAATAACATAGTAGATACCCAAGGAAAACCCTCCACTTGAGGGAGAAAAACCCAGTAATAATATATCACTTATATATTGAATGTCAACAAGAATTGTCTCCTTTACAAGAGGTTGATATGAAGGCCAAATATAAGCACCACAATCTAATGCAACATAGATACAACATGATGTAATTCTCTACTTATAAATTCAGTATTCTACAAAATATCAATTTGCTCTTCTACAGAATTTGCACCAAGAATATCAAACTATATTGAACAATGAATATGAATTGAAGAATGAGGCACAATCAATGAATATATATACAAGTCAAAGTATAGGATGTGACCCTCCAATGCAATATGTCAACCTACATAAAGGAAAGTGTCCCTTCAAAATAATGTCCACAATAAAAGGAATGTTTCCCATCAAAAATTGTGTCCTTAATATGATGTCCGCCTCACCAAGAATCATCTGCCTCTTCATGAATTTGAGCCTTCATTATTTTTTAATACAAAAGACATGCCTCTTCATAATAAATTTCTATCTCTATAAATTAAATTTCCAACAACTATCATTTAATTTATTCAACATTGTAAAGAAGATATGGCTGGAATAGACACTCGATGCTACATGGTAACATCAACACAATCTACACCCAAATAAATCTTTGAGCTTAGATGGCTTCTATGCTATTTTCTATCAGAAGTGCAAGGATTTCATAAGGAAAGAGGTATGGGAAGTGGTGGAATAATATCACATTAAGAAGATAATTCAAAATAAAATCAACAACTCTTACATTGTCTTGATAAGGAAAAAGGAGGATGCATCCACTCTTATGGATTTTAGACCAATTTCTCTATGTAATACAATCTATAAGATCATCTCCAAAGCTATGGATAATAGGTTGAAGGAATTAATGGAAGACATAATCTCATGTGAGAAAAGTGGGTTCATACCTAGTAGAGAAATCATGGAGGGGATCATACTTTCAAATGAGGTAATCCACTCAATCCAATCAAGAAAGGAAAAGGAAATGATCTTAAAATTAGACATTAGTAAGGCATATGATAGGGTAAGCTAGAAGTTCTTGATGAAAGTTCTCAATGCATTTGGTTTTGGAGTGGAATGGCAAGAATGGCTTTCTAGTTTCTTATCTTCAGTACCCTTATCTATTTTAGTTATCTACAACCCATGTGGTTTCTTCATAAGTTCTCAAGGATTGTGACAACGGGATTCTTTGTCCCTATTCATTTTTGTGCTAGTGGCTAATGCTTTAAGTAGATTGATTAGTAGGAAGAAAGGTGATGGGTTGTGGAAGGGAGTGAAAGTGATGGAAGGCTTGGAGCCTTTTACACACCAATTTTTTGATGATATGATGCTTTTTGGTGAGGCTAGCTTCATAGAAGCAAAAGATATAAAAAATACCTTGGACCTATACATGGCCAAAGTTGGTCAGAAGATTAATCGAGAGAAATCTAAGATCATTTTCTTCAACACAAACTGGTAGACTCAAAGTAGGAGTGCAAACCATCTTGGTTTTGGTATTAGAGCACTTTAATGCTTATGTTTGGGGGTCCCACTCTTCCAAGGGGTGACTAAAACTAAGCATTAATAGTATACTATGGAGGCCTACTGCAAACATGCATCAATTTGGAAAGGGAAATGGTTGACATTTCCAGGTAGGATAACCATGATTAATGCGATGATCATAGCTATCCTCATATATGTAATGTCAAATCTACATTTGTTGAAGAAGGTAGAGCATGAAATAAATGTGTTATGAAGAGGTTTTTGTGGGATGGATCAAATTCCTCCCATTGATTAGTTGGGATATGTCTCATGAAGGAAAAGTAAATGGGGGGGCTTTCATAAAAAAAAATCATCATCCAAAACAAGGCATTCAGAGCCAAACTTATTTGGATGATGTATAAGAAGCACACGACATTATGGATTAGAGTTTTGAGAAAGAATTATTTGGATAGTAATGAGGAGACTAGAATTCTTATAATAGCAAATCTGAGGCCTAGATCACATATTTGGAAAGTCATGTGTTATTTTTGGTCAGTTATAACAAATCATATGACCTAGCAAGTGAATGATGGGTGGAGATCAGCCTTCTAGTGGGACTCTTGGAATGGATACTTGCTGCTAGTGGATATGGATCCCTTGGTTAGGTGGATAGTCATGGAAAATGAGCAACAGGATGGTTGTGTAGCCGATTATATTATCATAGATGTGGTAAGTGAGAAATATTCATGGGATTGGCCATTGGTGGATCATTTTAAGGTTAGTAAGAGGGTGAAGGAAGAAATGAGAAGTGAACTAGAAAGGAGAAAGTTGGTTCTCTCTTGGAAACCAGATAAAATTATTTGGTGTGGGGGAAGTCAAAAGATATAGTTAAGTTGGCTATTGACTAATGAAAAAGAGGCAATATTGCTAAGATTGGCCAACAAAATTATGTTGGAATGGAGACTCCACTTCATAAAATTTGGGCCTTTGCTTGCACAACTCTACATAAGAGGATTTTAACAAGAGATAGATTACACTTGGTGGGTATCATTTGCCCCCACTGGTGTCCTCTATGTAAAAGGAGTTAGGAAAGTGCTAACCACGTCCTACTAAATTGTGAAGCGGATTTCAAGTGTTAGGATTGGTTGAGTGGAAATCTCGATTGGCAAGGAGTTCGACACTTAGATTTATATGATCACATGTGAATTTTTCCAATGTTGAAGGATCATAATTTTTGGGGAGACATTTGAGTTGTTGGCCTGACTATCCTAATCTAGTGTCTATGGTGTGAGAGGAATAAACACATATTCTAAGACTCTGAATGAAACTTAAAATAGAACATGAGAATCATAGGAGGCATATCAGAAGTTCTAAATTCCTATACACATCTCCATATGAAGAACACATTTTCCAATTGGGATGATCAAATCACAAGGAATTGGAAAGGGCTAAGGATACCAAATAATTTCACCAACTTGGGTCCCTAAGTTAAGGAAAAGTGGATTAGGGCCAAATGGGAGTTTCCCTCAAGTGGATGTCTAAATCTCACCTATGATAGAGCTTCTTGGGGTAACCTGAGTAAGTCAAGAGCTTTGTGTATCATCATGAATCATTAGGGAGAGTTGGTATGGGCCCTATTGAAGAAATTGGATGATGGTACAAATAATGAGGTTGAATTTTCTACCATTGACATTGGGCTTACCATCTATTTGGAAAAGGGATACCAACACATTGACATAGAGGGATATTCATATATTTGTATAAATGACATCAAGGAAAGAAGCATGAGTAATTGGTTTCTTCAAGGTTGGTTAGGGAAGATATGGATGAATCTAGAAAAATTAGAGGATTTCACCATCAAGCCATTGATAGTACTCAAAGAGAGATTAGATCAAATGTGTTTATAAGGTGGGTGGACTTTCATATGTTGATTATGGAAGGTATGAGAAACTATAATAGATAGTGGGAATCAGTGGATCATGACCCATCACTTTAAATATAGATCTTTATGATGACCTTTTCACACCAAGCCTCAAGTGTGGTTTGTTATTGTTTATGAAGCAATGCATCATCTTGCCTCTCATGGAGAAAGGCTTATACAATGTAATTGGAACCCATTTTGTTATTCAATGGGAGCTATCTCCATAAGTCATTAGCTATTTCCTCAAAAAAAAATCTCCATCAAAGTTACTTAAATGAAAGATCAAATTTTAAAAAACTCAAACACAATGTCTAACATTCCAACCCTACATTGTCACAATATTTTTTTTACACAAGATCCCACCTTCCAACCACACAATGTCAAAAAATCCTATATAAATAGACCAAATATACAAAATTATATGTGTGTGAGTGTGTGTGCATCTAAGTTGATGGAAAGTGTTAAAAATATTTTAGCTATATATTTTAACACAACAAACATAACAATTATGTAAATTTGTGTCTCATGCAAAAGAAGAATCTCTCCAAGAATGAGACCTATTTAAAGATCTTTGGATCTATTAATTTGATATATAGAGAATAATTCAAGAACTCCAATTTTAACAATTGGTATTTGAGTCAATTATCAAGGCAGGCTAAGAGAGAAAGATTGAGAAGATAGTTATATAGAAATTACATGAAAATTAGACAATCAAGAAGAGATTGTAGTATCTCAATCACAAGTGGTTGAGAGAGATAAGAATATCAATGTAGTAAAATTCTAGGAAGAAGGAGAATGTAGAAGTAAAATAATGTAAAAAGACAAGGCTACCACAAATAAAATTAGTCACTAATTTGCAGAAGCTACCTAAGGAAGTTTCAGAATCAATTGTGATCACCAAGAGCTAATAGAATGAAGGAGATTGCTACTTTCATTGAAGTTGTTATTTGAAAGGAAGGGATCTTAGCCTTCAAATATGCTAAAATAACCAAAAAAATGATTTCATCTCCCAAAGTGTAGGAAAGACTCCAAAGATAGAGAGCATAGTAAATTGTAAGGAAAAGCTATTGAAAATTGTGATGTTGTTTAAAGCTTACAAGTCAAAGACAATTAGAAACTATTGCACAAAATAAGTTACAATCTAAAGGAATAATACCATACATTATTTTAAGCTATTGAATTACAAAATATGACATAAATTTTGAATTTTTTATAGTCAAAAGATTAAGCCATTTTCTATTAAAGGATATGCTAGTTGAGAAACCAATTTCTTATAAACCCAAGTCATTGCATAAAATTTAGAGATTGGATCAATATTTTAGTCACTATTTGAAGGATTTCATTGATCCAAAATCCATCCACCAAGAAAGGAATCAATATTTATCATTCTATCACAATTTTTGTGAGGGGATATATTTGGTGCTAAACATATAGATTCTCTAAATGCAATTTTGTATTCTTCAAACAAATATTGAAAGAACATTGAAAAGTATTTCTAAATGAGTTTAAGGTTGTGTGGAATTTTTGACTCCTACCATTACCATCAACACACTCCCTCTACATTTATTGTGGGGTGAGAAAATCATATTATTTCTACAAGAATTTTATTGAATATGAGGAAAAATAAGAAGGTGTTTTGGAATGAAATTGGAGTTATTTTATTGTAAGGAGTCAATGGTATGCATTTAAAAGAGGATGCATATGTTTAGATATGACTTTTGAAACTATTATAAGTGGGGTTTAATAAATTGTAATAAAAGACAAGTGGGAAGAGATTGTAACTTTAAAAGAAAGGTGACAATAAATTTTCCTAAAACTTTTCATAACATTTGATGAAGTCTATAATATTTTTTGAAGTTTATGTTTGAAAAGGTACAAAGTAACTGGTAGACCATTTCAAACAATGGAGGATTGAAGGTGAAAAATATGCCAAAGTCAATCACCATCAAGTATTACATAAGTAATTATTTTTGTAGTTAATTTTTAACTATATTATAGAAAATTATATTCCAATGGGAAAGATTGGTAGAAGAGAAATGAGAGAAAACAAAAACGTAACATGAAAAATAAGTTTTTGGAAGAAGAGCTTGAAAAGTTTAGAAAGAAATAAGAATAATTAGAAGAGGAAAATAGAACACAAAAGGAAGATACATCAAAATTGAGACAAGAAAACATTTTGTTCAATCAATTACTTGAAGCTTATGTAAAGGAAAATCAATGTCTAAAGTTTAAACCTAAATTATGCAATGTGTCATGCGATACAAATGGTTTGTACTATTTATTAAATGAATCTTTTGATAAATGTGATCTAATTAAATCCTTTTTTGATAAAACATATAAGGAAGACAACAATATTTTTGAATCTTCAACTCTTACTAGTTCTAAAGATAATGAAAAAGAATGTTCTCCAAAGAATGTTGAAATTAAGATAATAGAAAGAATGGGATACAAAGGAACAAGTTTGGGAAAATATGGGCAAGGAATTATAGAGCCCATTGAGCCAATAGTAAGGCCAAAAAATGATGGCCTTGGATATGCTAGAGGAAATAAAAATGATGTTATAAAATGCAACACATGAACCAATATTGATATAAGATGCAACAAATGAACTAAGCTTGCAGAAGAACTAAGCACCAAACCATCCAAGTTACAAATTATCTCAAGAAATATAATGCATACAATGTTCTCATTGTCATAGGCATGGACATAAAGAAAACTTTTGTTGGGATATGCATCCATGTAGTATCTATGGATTAAAGAAACATCATGATAAATTGTGTTCGAACAAAAAATGGAAGAAATAATCTCTACAAGATATTATACATATAGATTGTGGTTGGATCAGTGTATGTAATTGGAAAAAAGGTCACAACTATGTTCAAAATGTTGTACAAACATAAATATTCTCATATCAAATAGAATAGAAATCATACAAGGTTAGATATCATCCTAGAAACCATGTAATTTAATCTATGAATTTTTTACTACTATGAAAACTCCTTGAATTATATCCATGTAGTGGTGCGAGATTTGAAGTTGGAGCATTCATATATGTGAGATTCAAAGTTGGAGCACTCATATATGCAGAATAAGTACCATTGATCACAAAGATCATTGCTAAATGGTTGTAATATTGATCCTAAAGATCATTGTTGAACTTAAAAATGTATACTATTGATCACAAAGATCATTGTTGAATGGTTGTAACATTCATTACAAAGATCATTGTTGAACCTAAAAGTTGTATTGTTGATCATAAAGATCCTACTCGAATGGTTTTAACATTGATTGCAAAGATCACTGTTAACCCTAAAAAGTTTTAGTATTGATTGCAAAGATCATTGTTAAATAGTTGTAGTACTGAGCATAGAGATCATTCCTAAATTTGTGAAAGTTTTTTTTTATCATAAAGATCGTTAGGAATGTTTCACCTCCTTTATTATGTAACTATGAAGAATTTCTTTATACTTTCAAGAAGGAAATGATGTTAAATATTCTTTATTTGTACATGGGTAGCTAATAAACCTATTTGTTATAAGTGACCCCCATCATCTAGTTAAGTTATATGATAAAATAAAATTTATGGAGGATGTTAATAATATATAGTATATTTAACACACCTAATATAACTGTTATATAAGGTTGTGTCTCATGCAAGAGACACATCTCTCCAAGCATGAGACTTATTTACAAATCTTCGAATCTATAAATTTGATTTATAAAGAATAATTCAAACTCTCCAGTTTTTGAGGGACTCGAAAATCCTAATTTAGTGCCAAGATGAAATCAGACATATAATATGCTAAATGCTACTATATATTCTTGAGTCGATCTTTTATAGGACGCTATGACGTTTACAGGATAGTCAGATAATATAATGTGTGTCTCTACATCTGCTGTGGCCATGCCTTGTCACTTTGGTTTTCTGCACTGAGTAGGCATGGAGGATATACATAACCACCATAAATTGTACTGCGGTACGTTTTCATGATTAATCAACTATTATTTCGATCATTACCAAGAAAATTTGACCTGTTCTTGACTCAATGTCTCAAGTCACTTGTAGAAAAAAGACCACATCATGACCTTTTTTTTTAATATTTTAGTGCTAAGGAATTTTAAATCTTATCACTCAAAAAATCCAAAATCAAATCCTTTGAGTGAAGAAAACGTATAAAAGTCTGTGCACGTAGTTAGTCTAATGTGCCTGGTTCGTCAGGACACATTGAGTCATGTATATTGCCTTTCAGTTCAACTCATGGGATACTCAACACAGATTCCTAAGCCCATCACATGTTTACACTGGAAAAATTGTAGCAGTCTTGTCGTGGAGTGGATTCATCCCCCCCAAAAAAAAAAACAAAGAGTACAAAGAGAACAAAAAGGCTACCTCCAACTTTTTAAATATTAAAAAAAAGGGTAAAAGAATTACAAAGTGAATAAAAAGGCTGTCCAACTCTTCTTTCAAAGAGAATAGAAGGGTGTCCATCCTTGACAACATGTTTTACTCGATGTGAGGCGTTCAGTTAGTCAGAATGTAATCGCTCACATGGGTTCGTCAGAGACTCAAAATTGGCACTTGAGACTTTTTAGACGTCAATGCAATAAGATTTCCACAATCCATATGAAATTAGTTTTTTTGTTTTTGGATTCGATTGTGTTCTAATTTTTTTCATCAACGTTTCGGATCACACTCCGTGATCCATCATCAGGATGGAGAGCTGAAAAAGGATCACGGAGTGTGATCCAAAACGTTGATGAAAAAAATTAGAACACAATCGAATCGAGAAACAAAAAAACTAATACCTTTTAGACGTGACAATTCAGTCCTCTGGATCAGAGAATTATTAATTCTTAGAGACAAGAGTCTTAATGCACAGATGATGTGAAACTTCCCCTCAAGTGGATTTGATATGCATCACATGGTACATCTGGGAACGACATGTGGCCTCGCGCTTATCCTAGTCAAACATACTGTCGCGCTACTTTTTATAACCGCCACTACTGCCCACACTTGTACTAATCATGGATTCCTTTTAGAAATACTCTTACAGCTTTTCTGATTCTCATCTGTGCTATTTTGTGTTAACCAGTCGTTAGGGGAAGATTCACATGGGATTGAAGATGGACAACTTTAATAATTGACTCTTTTCTGGTTACCTTAACAGCAATGTATTCATGGAAAAGTTTCAGTTAGAAGCGTACCTATTTTCTGTACACCTCTGGAAGTAGCAGAAGCCAGTTATGCGTGATAACCATGCTACCTTCATCACCACAAGTAATTTCTCACTAACGCGTTTACCGTTAAAGCTCGCCTTATACAACGACTGTTAAAGTGATAATTTACAACTTATTGCTAATTTTTCAACCACCGTTCATAGCGTGTTGTACCGTGAACATATCGACAGTGAACATGGATTGAATATGTTCCCAACAATAAGACACCAAATTGGATTAAAGACTAAACACCAAGATCGTACAGATAAGAATATACTAATAGATTTTATTTAGCAATCACGAGCAACCAAAGAGAGAAGTCATGTAGACCCAACAGCCACCCCTTCTTTAGAAAAGGCCGGATAAATTAGTTGGCAATTTCGTTAGCTTATAGTCAAATCAGGTGTATGGAAAGAAAATGTGTTCACATTCACGAGAGTGATGTACAGCGGTCCATCAAAGGAGAAAAACATGTTAATGTAAACTTCTGTCTGTCATCCAATGTCTTAGATATATAAATAATTGGTTGTAAGACTTCGGTCAATGAATTATTTGCAATCTCTCGGATTGAAGTTCTGAGAAAGAATCCAGATAACAAGAAATCTAAGCAACATGAAAAAATGCGGCAGCAATGTCAAGGCTAATGAAGAAAGCTTACTTCCCATTTCTTCAGCAAAGACAACAACGACAACTTCAAGTGTGGTCAATTGTACGTTGTCTTCGGCATCAAATATTGCAAAGATATTGCCCACTGGGATTTTATTTGTGTTTCAGGCTCTTTCTAATCTTCTCTCCAGCAATAAAGAATGCCAAACATCAGATAAGTATTTAGTAGGGGTGGTTTTGGGTACTCTTGGAATAGCATGCTTCTTCTTTTCACTGGTAGACACCTTCAAAGATAGTTCCACAGGCAAGGTGCATTATGGGATTGCCACCATTAATGGGTTAGCCACTGGCAGTGAAGTTAAACCTTCCAATGAGTCTGAGTATAAGATTAAACCTAAGGATTTGGTTCATGCAGCTGTGGCTGTGTTGGTGTTTTGTGTGATGGCCCTCACAGACCAAAATGTAGTCCATTGTTTATATCCATCGGAAGAAAGCAATATACAGAAGTTATACCAGGCACTTCTTGTTGCGGTCAGTGCACTTAGTGGTGTCATAGTAGTTAAGTTACCCTCCAAAAGGCAAGGAATCATTAGTCCGGTTACCACAAAATGAGGTCAAACTATCTTATTTTCATTCAATGTGGAGGGCCTCAAATTCTTATTCAGAAGTATCAGAGTGTGTGTTCTTCTGAATTTAATGATCATAACTTGTATCATCCAATACATTATTTGTAACTTAGTATAAATTTGAAGTTTATTGCTTTATCACATTATATTAAAAGAATTTACACTAAAATATTGTTAATTGTAAAAACGTTGTGGTTTTTGTTTTTTTGTTTTTGTTTTTGTTTTTTTTTTTTTAATTTATTGCATGATATTTAATAAATTATATGGAGATTCCAATTTAAACTATTTAAGATTTAGAAAACACATAACTAAAAAAATCTATGAAATTTGAAAAAATATTTTACTCTTAACCCTTTCGCTTTGTTCATGTTTTACTCTTAACCTTTTAAATTTAATCTCACCAAAATGATATATAGAATTGAACCAATTTTCTAACATACCTCATGAAGGGTTTGTTAAAATTGGAGAGCATGCATTGATTTCTCTATATATAAAATTCACAGATCCAAATATTTATAATTAGGTCCCATGCTTGCGAGAGATGTGTCTCTCGCATGAGACACAACTTTAGATAACAGCTATGTTCGATGTGATTAAAATATAGTTGATATTTTTAACACCCCTCCACCAACAAAGTGCTATCGCGGGAGGCCATGAGTCTAGAACTTCGTCTCACTAAAGTATTATCAATGGGGCACCAAAAACTCATACAAGGGCATGTGCAGGATCATGATGGGCCAAAAAGTGGCAATATGATGGGTATGTGGCTGACGACTATTTTTTTACCCAAAATTGATGAAATGAAAAGGGTTTTAAAGGAGATTCTCATATTTCCACCAATATAAATTATACTTTTACTTTGAATTAAATAAGTAATTATTATTCATTTTCTATTGAAATTACTTAATTAAAGTCCCGATTGATAGGCTGATTGAAAAACACCTATAGCTTTCAAACGGTATCACATTTTTGAATCCAAAACATGCATCACATTCTATGTTTCACATACTATAGGATTAAAAAAAAGAAAATTGAATTTCATGAAGTTTTGACTAAGTTAAGGTGGTTAGACATATGAGTTTTGTATTTTTTAAAAATTTGTAATAAAAAAATTATAATTAATTATTTACTTGGAAAAAAATTACAAAAAAATATGCATCACATCGGGGCATGAGTCTACTTATATCTAAAATCTTATAAAAAAATATTATCATTTTATTGTGGTTAGGGTGGTCAACAAACACCTACTTCTTTATTTTTCCAAAATTTAAGTACTAGTGCATTGAAATTTCAAATTTTCACCAAATAGATTTTTTTTTAAAACCTAGTAGTTTAGAAACTACATTCAATTTTCTAGAGATTCTATTCTTACATATTTTTGAAATAATATAGATAACTTATTCAAATTTTTACATCAAGTTGCCTAACTCTGATTTTTCTAAATTTTTTGCCACTTAAGGGCCTCTTTTTTCCATGATAATCCTGCACATACCCACAAGTACCACAAAAAATGGGGTGAATGCAAATGCAAGGTAAGCTAGGAGTGTGAAATGCAAATAACAGAAAATTTGTAAACTAAATTAGAGAACTAACAACAGATAACAGAAATGCAGGAAATTCCCAAAAAATGCCTAAAAATGTAATCTGCAATGTGCAGGTGGACTGATTTGCCCAGGGTGGTGAATGAGTCCCTTTGTGAGATTTTTTTGCATTTTTCAGAAAATTTAATGTCATTTTAATGCTTTTCAGATGCCAATGAAGGGTGAAGATGCAAATTTTCAATTTTTTCAATGATATGTAATGCAAAAATGAACTCTAAATGAATATTTCACTAATGCAAGTTAAGAATCCCTAGGATACAAAAATAAAACACTACCCTAATTGAATGTTGATGCAAAGGAAGATTAAGATGTAAGATGGAATTGAAATAAAAAATGTAAAGTACTCAAAATGCAGGTTCACCAAAATGAACCATAGATTTTTTGGACCACAAGACTCTCTAACTCTTCTAGGGTTTTGCACCTAAAAGGAGAGAGGTAGGCCAAAAATGCTAGCTAGGTTCATTCAAATTATGTAATGTAGGATGTTATTTAGACTAAATGAAATGAACTAAATGCAATTAAGTGATCTAAATGACTAATTATGTATGAAAAACTTAATATTTACACTATGTTGGAAAACACAATGTGATATGCAAACAAAGAGCTATGAATGAATAAATGCATAACAGAAAGAAATAAGCTGAATCAATGTGCATCTAGAGGTCTAATGAAGATTCTGGAATGTTTTGGATGTTGTTCAGAATTACAGAAATTCACTAGGGGGACTCATTCACCTAGGGTGGCAAATTAGTCTTGCTTATGTTGAAAACTGTCAGGAACAAGGTTTTGAGTGTCAAGATCTGGAATCCTAGTCATTTGCCACTGGTGGTGAATTAGTCCTCTCCCAAAATTATGAGAAATCAAAAGACAACTCGGTAACACTAGATTTGAGGATGTCTGCTTGTCAAGTTGTTGAAGTCAATTCTACAAGAAACAGACAGAATACCTTCTCCAAGCTTGAAATGAGGTTGATTTGACTTGAAACACCTTGTTGACTTGTTGGTCACTCTTCAACACCTAAATTCTTGTTAAATCTGCATACAAAAATCTACAAACACATGCAAAAGGGGAAAAATGATTGAGGGTTAGCAAATAGATGTTTTCCTTGGTCAAACCCCACTTTGGTAATCAAACCCTTAATGAAATAATGAAATGAAAGAGAATGATAAACAAATAACATGCAAATGCTATCAACTTACCAAACCCTTGTTGAAGAAAATATGAAGTTGTGCCAATGGATGCTTCAAAATGCTTGATGAATGATTGATTAAGTGATGCAAAGTGCTTGAATGAGTGAATTAGTGAACTTGATAAATTCTTGAATGAATGGGCATTGAAATGGATGTAAAAACACTTATTTATACATTTTTGTTCCTTATTAACCCATTGATACCTCATCATAGGTCGACATCAAGTGATTTTGAATAAAAAACTGAAAGAAAATTTGAAATATTTTTAATTTGGAGCTAAGGGGGACTCATTCGCCACCCATGGTGAATGGGTCCCACCTAGGACCTAAAAATGGGTGTCAAAAACTAAGTCACATTTAATGTTATTTGTCAAGTTTACATTCAAAAATACACTTAATTAAAGCTTTATTGTGCATAAAGGGGTCAAATAAAGCATAAGAAAGGTGTAAATAGTGAAGTTATGCCTAGAAAATCATGAAATCTTGTTACAAGACTTTACAACACTTCAAAATGGGACTTGTTTAGTGATGAAAGGAAGATTTTTAGCTGAATTGTAATGAATAGAGTCTAGAAGAGTGTACAAATGTTTTACAACACTTCACAACACCTTCACAAGACATCATTATTTGAATTTTAGTACCTAAATATGCATGTTCAAGCCACATTACAACATAAAATCAAAGAAAAATAGACCAAACATCATGAAACAAGACCTAAAAGGCCATGAAAATGACAAGGGGCCATTTTTCTACAGCACACTAGCATGTAGAGGATAACTCAATACATGTTCATAATAGCATGATTGATCATAGTAACTTCTTGTTCATAATTATCTTCTTTCTCTTTAAAATACCTTCAAAACATGATCTTGATTGATGATTCAAGTGTTGTAAAATGCTACTTATTCTACCCTTGAATGTCCTTGACTACATTTTAGGTTGCTCAATTAATATTCAATTTCCATTCTAGTTTCAAATAGTGAAAAAGACTTATATTTATATGCATTTATTTAGTTCGTAGAAAACTAATTATGAAAAGTCCACAAATGAATTTGAATATGCAAACATAAAAATGACTACAATACCATATTCAAAATTGGGCCAAAATAGGTTAGTCAAGGGTGGTGGTGCCCTAGACCAGACCTATTTTGGGGATTTTATTTTCATTAAATAAATAGTAAACTATTGATTCCCAATTTTGTTTTTATTTTTCTAAAAGTGACAATGAAATGGGAAAAAATATAGCATAATTAGGTCGAAGAACATAAGGGGGTGCAAACATAGTGTGAAATTGTTAGGGGTGACAATTTATGATGCTAAAAAAGGAAAGAGAGGCATGTGAAGCTATCAAAATCAATTAACATTAGGTATTATTAAAGTGGTTCTTTTGTGTGGTTAAAATTTAATTGTATTAAGAAATGATTTGTTCCTATGGGAAAGATTGGTAAAGGAGTGTAGAAAGTAAAAATTTAAGGTGTGGTTAAAGTTGTATAGAAAAACTAGGAATTGGATAAATATTTGAAGTGTTTTGATAAAAAAAATTAAAATCCTTGCAAAGGAAAATAGTTCTTAAAAGGATGAAGTATCAAAATTAAATGAACATAATAACCTAAGGCAATTACTTCTAGAATTCCTAAAGGAAAATGTGACTAAGGTCTAAGCATACACTATGTAATCTCTCATGTGATACAAATTATTTGTGCTATTGATTTCATGGATAATCTGACATATTTGAAATAGCTAAAACCTACATAGATAGAGTGTTTAAGGCTAGAGATTAAAAAAAAAATGAATCTATAAATCTTGCTATCTGTGATTGCTAAATTGGAATGATTATATTTTATTTTTATATAAATTCTATTGAATACCTCTAATTACTTTGAAAATGGATAGATAATTTTTGTTTTGATGTGTATTCTTTTAATGGTTGAAGTTAATTATCTTTTTATTATTTCTTTCCTCTATTCTTATAGAATATTTTTTCTCATCAAAATGACTAAAAGATCCAATAATGAAATATTCCAAATCTCTCTAGAGCTATTCATGAAGAAAAAGTGACTAGATCCTAATTGGGTCCTAGTGCTCCCATGTAGCATTCTAAGTCATAGTTATTTATTTCTCTTCTAAGACAAAGGTTTTAACCACTTTGTGCCTAACTTTAGTCTTGGTATGTGTTACATAAAGAGCAGGATAACCCTAATGACTCTAGCTATTCATTTGGTCCTCATATCCTAACTAAGACACCAAATTGGATTAAAGACTAAGCACCAAGATCGTACAGATAAGAAAATACTAATAGATTTTATTTAGCAATCACGAGCAACCAAAGAGAGGAGTCATGTAGACCCAACAGCCACCCCTTCTTTAGAAAAGGCCGGATAAATTAGTTGGCAATTTCGTTAGCTTATATTCAAATCAGGTATATGGAAAGAAAATGTGTTCACATTCACGAGAGTAATGTACAGCGGTCCATCAAAGGAGAAAAACATGTTAATGTAAACTTCTGTCTGTCATCCAATGTCTTAGATATATATATAATTGGTTGTAAGACTTCGGTCAATGAATTATTTGCAATCTCTCGGGTTGAAGTTCTGAGAAAGAATCCAGATAACAAGAAATCTAAGCAACATGAAAAAGTCCGGCAGCAATGTCAAGGCTAATGAAGAAAGCTTACTTCCCATTTCTTCAGCAAAGACAACAACGACAACTTCAAGTGTGGTAAATTGTACATTGTCTTCGGCATCAAATATTGCAAAGATATTGCCCACTGGGATTTTGTTTGTGTTTCAGGCTCTTTCTAATCTTCTCTCCAGCAATAAAGAATGCCAAACATCAGATAAGTATTTAGTAGGGGTGGTTTTGGGTACTCTTGGAATAGCATGCTTCTTCTTTTCACTGGTAGACACCTTCAAAGATAGTTCCACAGGCAAGGTGCATTATGGGATTGCCACCATTAATGGGTTAGCCACTGGCAGTGAAGTTAAACCTTCCAATGAGTCTGAGTATAAGATTAAACCTAAGGATTTGGTTCATGCAGCTGTGGCTGTTTTGGTGTTTTGTGTGATGGCCCTCACAGACCAAAATGTAGTGCATTGTTTATATCCATCGGAAGAAGGCAATATACAGAAGTTATACCAGGCACTTCTTGTTGCGGTCGGTGCACTTAGTGGTGTCATAGTTGTTAAGTTACCCTCCAAAAGGCAAGGAATCATTAGTCCGGTTACCACAAAATGAGGTCAAACTATCTTATTTTCATACAACGTGGAGGGCCTCAAATCTTATTCAGAAGTATCAAAGTGTGTGTTCTTCTGAATTTAATGATCATAACTTGTATCATCCAAGACATTATTTGTAACTTAGTATAAATTTGAAGTTTATTGCTTTATCACATTATATTAAAAAAATTTACACTAAAATGTTGTTAATTGTAAAAACGTTGTGGTTTTGTTTTTTTTTTATGTATTTGTATTTTTTTATTTTTTTATTTGTTTTATTTATTGCATGATATTTAATAAATTATATGGAGATTCCAATTTAAACTATTTAAGATTTAGAAAAAACATAACTAAAAAAATCTATGAAATTTTCAAAAATATTATACTCTTAACCCTTTCCCTTTGTTCATGTTTTGTAACCTTTTAAATTTAATGTCACCAGTATGATATATAGAATAGAACCAATTTTCTAACATACCTCATGAAGGGTTTGTTAAAATTGGAGAGCATGCATTGATTTCTCTATATATAAAATTCATAGATCCAAATATTTATAATTAGGTTTTATGCTTGGAGAGATATGTCTCTCGCATGAGACACAACTTTAGATAACAATTATGTTCGATGTGATTAAAATATAGTTGATATTTTTAACACCCCTCCATAAACTTTATTTTATCACACAACTTAACTAGATGGTGTGGGCCACTTATAACAACTAGGTTTATTAGCTACCCATGGACAAATGAAGAATATTTAACACCAATGCCTTCTTGAAAGTATAAAGACATTCTTCATAGTTATATTAATAAGGGAAGTGAAGCATTCCCAATGATCTTTGTGACCAAAACCTTCATACATTTAGCAACGATTTCTACAACCAATTTCAACAATGATGTTTGCAACCAAAACCTTCAACGATCTCTATGATCAATTTCAACAATGATTTATACGATCAAATCCTTCACAAATTTTGCAATGATCTTTGTGATCAACACTACAACTAGTCAACAGTGATCTCTGCAATTAATACTAAAACTTTTTAGATTCAACAATGATCTTTGTGATCAACAATACAAATTTTTAGCCCATTTGGTGAAGTGGTAGCGTCACTCAAATCTGGGTATTTTCTTCCCTGTGCTTTGCTAGGTTTTGTGTGGACCTGCACTGGCGTCAACAAGATTTTTTCAGGATGAGAGCAGGAGTCTTTCCTAATCCCTTGCTCATGGTGAGGCCCCTGTGTACCTTTTTGCTCTTTGTTGGTGTATGGGAGCTGGTGTTTTGGTTGGACCTCCCTATGGGGTTAGAGCTAGTGTTGTATCAGCTTTGTTATGTGTTGAAGGTTTTGAGGGCTAGGTGGCTTTTAGAGATAATTTTGAAAACCTATTTGTTACTACTGTTGTTGCTTGCTTTGGTTCTCCTCCTTATTCTAGTCCCTTCTTTCTCTTTGAATACTAGGTCTTCTACCCTTTGGAGGTGGAGTCCTCTCCCTCTTAGGTTGAGGTGTATTTTGTGGTTGAAGGTCTCTTCTGGCCTTTCCCATTTAGAGGGTTCCCATTTCTATTGAGGTGGAATGGTGTTATGCAAGAGTGCTTTGACTGCGGTGGTTTGGACAAGCTTGGTTTTGTCTCCTATAGAGGTGGAGAGAGCAATTAGTTTTTATGGAATGCGTTGGGAGCCTCGCATTCTTGGAATGACCTCTCCTATAGAGGGGGAGAGGGTATATTGATGGGAAAGGTTTTGTATACTTTTGGGGCTCTGCTTTTGCAAACCTATGTCTTAGTTATTTCTACCAGTGGTTTGGAGAGATTAATTTACTTGAGTGACTAGTTTACTATGTCCTGGTTGTTGCAGGTTTCTCTCTTGGGCTTTTGGTCCCTGCCAAAACCTGATTGTCTTGGGTTATTGGTCCCATCAAAACCAATGGGTTCTAGATCTATGTAATATCTAGGTTCTTTGTTGGGAAGTTGGGTTTGGCTACTGGTTTGTCTTTCTTTTGCTGCGAGGCTTTTCTGACTTATCTTCTAGCAGCTTGACCATCCTTGACTGGGTTTCGGGTCCCTCAAAACCTGATGGTTTCAAGTCCATTCAAAATCTATTGTAAATGGTTTTGGGTCCATTCAAAACCTATTTTTTCTCTTTTTCAAAAACAATACAAATTTTTAGGTTCAATAATGATTTTTGGGATCAATATTACAAGGATTCAACAATGATTTTTTTAATCAATGGTACTTATTCTACATAAATGAGTGCTCAAGCTTCAAATCTCTGAATTCTCCAACCAAATGTCGCACCACTACATGGATAGAATTCAAGTACAAATAGATCATGAAAAAAAATAGGATTTAAAATAATTTATGGCGACTTCATGTGCTTTACTATTTCAATATTTGAAATGATCTACCATTAATTGTGTATGTCTTCAAACAAGATTTAACAAATATTACATACTTGATCAAATGTTGGAAAATCTTTAGAAAAATTTGCAATCACCTTTCTTCTTTAATAAAGTGTCAATCATAGATGCAACCAATATTTCTTCTAAATCTAGAACCTCTTCTCACTTGTCATTTACCAAATTTAATTTTATTCCAATATTGACGACTTTCTTTCAATCTTCAACCTCTTCAAAATATGTGATCCTTATTGGCCATTTTTTGTATATTTTGTTAAAGTTCTATTGCATTTTAGAACTATTGTGATCTCTTCTTTCAGATTAACACCTTCTTTGTGACTCCTTTTGACAATGCCAAATTCTAATTTATTAGCTATGATCTCATATAAATGGCTACCTTCTTGCTAGGCAATCTTTTACTTAGCACTGTGATCTCCTCTTTATGATGGCTTCTATCTTACAAAAATTATGATTTGCTATTATTTTAGCAACTATGGTCATGAGAGAAACACCCAAATAATGCACTACAATTCATTCCAAAAACCATCATATATCAAACTATCTCAACTTCTTTTTTTCATTCCAATCCCAAATTTGAAGATTCATGCATTGATTTGAATGCCACAAGTAGATGAAGATAGATCTACTAACATAAATAACTACCAATTCAAGAGAAACTAACTTGAACTAGTTTTCCTTTAATTTGGAACCTCAAAACTAGTAGAACAATATAGCTAGTCCTTTCTAGTTTCAATGCCTAGATGCTTTTCTCCACACCTATATTCTTCATTATTTTGGTTATGAAATTTAGATCTTCTATATGCACTTATTCAAATAAACTTTTTTTCCTTAGGCAAACCCAATCTTCCTCAAACTTATATTAACTACCATATGCATTCACTTTATTGCATCCTTCACCAACACATATAAGTAATCAAATTATAAGTATTGAATTTCTCCCTTGAAGATGTCATTAGTTGTGACCTTTATTGAAATTTCTAATTTTAATTTCTACTCTAGTAATTTGTGCTTGTCTTCATATCAATAAACAAACACATAGTTGCAAATATTTATGTATTCTCTCAACAACCAACACATTCATTAAACAATCATACATTAAAGCCCATCATCATGTGCAATGAATTGATTTTTAATTCCATATTCCCAACAAAATTTTTATATCAAATATTTGGTGCCTTGCTTTTATCTTCTTTACATTTATTTTTGAACATGGGATTACTTTCTCCTCCAATAAATTTGCATAGAAATTGATTGCCTTGAATTCTACATAGGCACATTGATCTCACATTGCTTTGATACCAATTGATAAGTATTGTGCTTGGAGAGGTGTGTCTCTTGCATGAGACACAAATGTACATAATAGTTATGTTGGGTGTGATTTAAATATAGTTTATATTTTTAACAGGGTTCAATCTACAAAGTAACTAATTAAATTGTAGATCTCAAATCTTGACATGTATTATCAATCTCAAAAAGTATCTAACACTAAATCAAATAAAATACTTTTAAGGAGGGTCATGACCCCATTGTAAAACAATAAAAGAAATTTGTGTGTGTTTCTAATGATTATTATAAAGATGGAAAAATTGTCTTATCAATAGAATGAATAAATTATATATAATAAATAGATAGTAAATGAGCATTATAAATAAAAACTCAATATTAATATCAAAATTATTATGTGACAAAAATTAAAAATATATATGTGATAAAATGGTAGCAATTAAACGATCCTTTGTCCAATCAAAATAAATCTTAAAATATTTAATTTTAAAAAAATCTAATTTTTTAATAAAAATTTCAATTTAATATATTATTTGAATTCATCTCATTTAATAATTCTAAAAATTTGATATTGTATAAAGCTTCTATATTCATATTAGTGCTTATCTTTGATAAGTATAATATTTTATTAGCAATTATTTTACCAAATTGTATCTATGAATCAATTATGTTAATATTTTTTATGTTAAAATAAACATTTATATTTCATAAAAATATTAGTCGATAGGCTCTATTACATGTGAAGTTTTTCTTGGAAACTAGTCTCATACAAAGTCTCTTTATATTGGTATACGATATTTTTACACCGATATACAATCATTTTTTAGCCATTGGATTTTCGAGATCACTCCAAGCAACTAAAACATCCCTCCCCTCATTCCTAAAAAAAAAATCAAATGCCAACTATTTTTTCATATAAAAGGTTGGAAAAATATTTTCTTGAGCTCAAGAATCTACTAGCTCTAAAACCCCGATATTTTAAGATCTACTTTTTTTACTTTGAATAGATTGATGCAACCACTGTAG
The DNA here is from genome assembly GCA_007258455.2 of Sequoia sempervirens. NCBI lineage: Eukaryota > Viridiplantae > Streptophyta > Pinopsida > Cupressales > Cupressaceae > Sequoia > Sequoia sempervirens. Next base: position 949,091,601 of record VDFB02281492.1, read on the forward strand.
GGAGATTGGTTTTGGTTCATTTCATTTTTTATAAAATTTTCCTAGACATTCTTTCCATTTTTACTCATCACTATGGGTGACAACACAACATGCAATTTGTACAAAATCATGAGGTTAGTCACTTGACATGGTTTAAGTTGTATGCAACTAGTTTTTTTTGTTTTATTTTTTATTTCATTCTAAAACTATTTTGTTGTTATTTGTTAATTGAAGGCATTACTTTTAAGGATTTATCTATGGTTTTTTTTTTTTAATATATGATATTATTGCAATATCTAGTTTTACATCCCTATTTATTTTTTCATGAAGAGATATCTTGAACCATTGGAAATCTAGAAAACTTAAATGTAAATTTAATCTCACAATTTAGGGTTTTTTATTTGGACTATTGAGTGTTATGAAGTTATTATGCATACTTTCTAGTTTTGACTGTGCAATTTTTTTCTTCAAAATGAGACATTATGCACAATAATATTATGGATTGTGAAGATCACATGTCTACAATTACAAAGTTGATAATATATTTCATTTTTGTTGTGCTTTAGTGAAAATTGTAAGTACCAGAATAGCATTGAGATTTTGATCAGAAAGCTTCCTTTTCAAAGGTTGTTTTGAGAGATTACACAAGATTCCAAGGTATGAACAAGAAAAATTCTAGATTTAGACTCTATTGGCTTGGGATTCGTTTTTGAAACTTGTAATGTGTTTAAAGGAATTTATATGGTTTCAAAGCTTTGGCATCTTTTAGTGATTTTTTGTGAGCTGAATTTTATTTTTGAATGGTGAAAATATTTCTCAGAGACTTAATAGTAGTTTCTACAATATGTGTTGTATCAGGAATAATTCTCAAGTTAAACTCTTACTTTTACAACCTTGTTTGAAATTAATAACCTCACTATGTTAGTGGAATTTTTTAATGTATGTGTGATATAGTTAAAACTTTACTAACTATCCCATTTTGGGTCTTTATTGGATTCTTATTCATTGCTTATTTATGTTTGTTTGATAAAATAGTCAAGGAAATTTAGAGATAAAGGATTCTTGTGATGGAAATAAGAAGTGTTTAAAATTTTCATGTAGCCTTGTAAGACAAGTGTTATGATTTTGGTTAGATTGAAAACATACAAATGAAGCAATATTGGAAAGAATAAACTCATGGTAGTCCTTATGAGACAACTTCACACCCATTTTTGTGGCATGTTGCTATGTCTTGGTATTTAACATTCAATGTTCCATTAATTCATTTGTAAAGAAAAGAGAAAATCATTGGTACACACTATATTTTTTAAAGGGACAAAGAATCACATTTACATCATCTTCATATAGGCCACCTACATACTTATGTATTTTGTCTTTGAATCTTTGCTCCAAATTATATTTGTAATTTAGGGTTACAAAATTAAACTATTTAGCAGTAAATATATAATAGGTTACAAAATTTACTATTTAGTAGTGCATAAAAGAGGTAAAATCAAAACTACCTGCAATAGTTCCTTGGTCAAAAAACTCTTGCCCACAAAAGATTCACCAAAACACCTAGGTCCACAGAAAATACATGGGCCCCCTTTCTAAATTTTAATACTTGCATAGTTTATATTAGGTCAAAAAAAATTTGGTTGAAACTTTTTTGATGGATAACCTGCTACCACATTAGTATCGTGTCATTTCCACCTAATTTTAGCTAAAAAAATTTGTTGAATCCTTTCTGACTTAAAAAGGTTTGATAGAAACCATTTTGTTGGTCGAAAGTGTGACACACTTTGTGTAGGAGATGACAACTCCTTCTCAAGATCCTCAACCTACAACACCAACCACCCTCACATATACAAGAGAGAAGCACACAATTATTCAACCAAATATCAAGAATGATAGTCAAAAAATGAAATGCAATAATATATACTATATAGGCCTTTTAAAGGCATGAAAAGAGAATTGGGTGAAAAACTATCTGATACGGGAAAAAAAAAGCCAAGTAATTAGTTCCCTAAATTAAACTTAACACTAACACCCCCCCTTAAGTGCAAACTTAGGGAGATTATTATGCAAAATAAAATGCAAGATGGGTCCTAGCTACAAGGCCATGTTAGGTACCCATGCACAACTGCAATGCAATCTCTCACAACCTGAGAGAAGGAGAAATACCCTATGGGAGAACACTCCTCTCCAAAAGAGAGAAAAAAAGCTAAAAAAGAGAAAGGATGAGGACTTCACAAGACCCCCAAGGAAAACTCCTATCACTAATCTTAGCATAATACAAAAGGAGAGAGACTATGTAGCCCCCCATAGAAAAGAGTAGAAATGTTGAACATCCCCCCCATGATGAAGAAACTCTTGTACTAATCGTGGAATTTTGAAGAATATCTCATGTCTACAAATAGCATGCCTCCCTTTAGGGAGAAGTTCTACCACTAATGTTCCAAGAGAAACTCCAACTCTGAAACAAGAGAAGGGAGAGGAAGAATCAACATGAAAGATACCTCTAAAAACTATCTCGGTGCCTCCACATCACCAAATGTCACATCATGATCAAGTGCAAGCTCAACTGAAGAAGGTGGATCAACAAGACCATGTGGAAACTCTGAAGCAACAATATCCAAAGACACAAATGGTGTGACAACAATGTAGATAATGTCATAAAAAAAAATGGATATACCCTCAAATGCATCATCCAAATCATAAATGTGAGATTCACAAAACAACTCTGTGAAACCTATCAAGTGACTATCCCATAAAGAATTATCTAAAGGATCAAAAACATCCTATTATGCTGAAGAACCAACCTTTGAAGCAATAGGAGATGAATCAACATAGGTCTAAAGAACTCTAAAGTTCAAATGACCAATCTCTCTCGAAGAATTGTTATAAACACTAGCAAGAGGGGTATGAGGTTCATAATCATCATCATCATCAACAAAATGAGAGAAGGCATAGAGATGAGACTCATGATTAGCTTCACCAATAGGATTAACTTTTCTAGTATCATTCTCTCTAATAAAAATAGAAATTTTAATAAACACTACAGTCTTATGTACCTCACCATGAGTAATCTGATAGATGGAAAGTAGATTTTTGTGTAGATTAAGAATACACAGTACATCTATAACACAACCATCACCAATATCAGTATTTCCTATCCCCACAATATCCAAAAATTTACTATCTCCCAACAAAATTTAGAAGTCTTAGTAGGATGAAGACCTAAAAAGGATAGGGAGTAAAACCCATGTGATGAGATGCTCTTGAATCCAAAAATCATCTATCAAGACTAGAATAGACTATAGAAGTTACCAATGCATGTCCTTTACCAAGTGCAAATCTTGCATTCCCTGAATGTGTAGGTTTGGATGAAGGTGAAGGTGGTGCAAATGGAGAGGCTATTGAAGGAGTTACAGATGAGCGTAGTGGAATATTTTTCTTCTAACGAAGATGTGAAAGCTCATCAATCTTCTTCGTATAACAATGGTTTTCATCATGACCTTTCTTCTTACAATACACACAAATGAACTTCTCCTTCTTAGGTTTATCCTCTTTTGAAGAGGTGGAGGACTCATTAGACTCTGTCTTAGCCTTAGGTTTCTTCTTCCCTTTTCTCTGATATGCTTTTGCAACTAATGCATGATTCATATAGACCCCCTCTAACTAGGAAAGTTTGGCTTGCTCCCTTGTCAAACAGTCATAGAATGTCTCAAAAGAAGGAATTTTAAATGCATTTCCCAATGCATCCATGGTGGAGTAGAAAGTAGAACAAAACATTGCAAATGGACCTCTTAGCTTAGATAAAATCAAAAAAATGAATTCTTTATTAGTTTTACCCTTCCCACATCCCACCAATTGTGACCTCATATATTTGAACTTGACTAAGAAATTGTCAATGGAAGGAAATGCATCAAGGGAAGGAGAAGTTAATTTTTCCCCTAGTTGCAAAGAACATAACTCATTGACCTAACCAAACAGGTTCTATAACTCATCCCATACCTCCTTGGATGTATTACACTCCTCAAAATGGATAAGAAGATAGTTAGAAACATGTAAAGATATCAAACCCATAGCTTCATCACACTTGTTTTTGTGAGAAAATGATTCATACTCCCTGGTAAAAGTGGGTTGTGTATCATTCAATGTGGACCACAAACCTTTAGATTGGAGCAACCGATCTTCTAGGTATGATAGCTATTGGGAGTTAAAATTTCAACTGAATCAGGAGTAGCAATGACAGAAATTTGCACCAAAAGCAAGCAAAATACACCGAATTGATACAACTAAAATCTCAAAAAAAAAAAAACCAGTGCAGCCCCTTGAGATTTATTTTTCCAACATCCAAAAAATATGACTTAAGAATTAAAAAAAAGACTAAATATATACCTAAATTTCAAGAAAAGAGATCCAAATGAACGCACCAAGAGCTATCACATCATGCACAAGTCACCACAACACTATGTGCAAGATAGCCTATTCACAACATGTGAGACTTGCTCATAATAACCAAAGGTAGTGCAAAGCTATTTAAATAGTAAAAAAATACCCCACGCTACCAATGTGGGATAACTATTTTTAGCAAGTCTGCTTTCCAAATGATCCCACCTCCACTTTGGCTACACAACAATTAAAAGCCCTAAATAAATATTTAGGGGAAAAATTTATAAAATATAAAGTTTTATTTAAATTCCTCCAATGTGATTGAGATGCCTTCAAATTTGTAGCCACTAGACACATAATTGCACCACCCAAATCATGCCTTCAGATAAATGCCAAAGCCTTCACTCATAATCGTGGCCAACAATGACTAGTCATGACCTCCACAAATCATAAATATGCATTGCTTCTGGATTTGATTGTGTTTGAAGATTTTTGCATCAATGTTTCAAGTCACACTCCATGATCCATCCACAAATCAAATATCCTCTTTAATTAGAAATTATAGCTTGCAATAATTAAATATTGTGGCTAAACTTCAACACAAAATCAACCCTCCCATGGGTGAAATCATGCCTCTACTCAACAAAATCGGCCCTTCCAATCATTGTTGTTGGCCCCTTCCAATCATTGCTTCTTCTAATCACACTTCTAAAATAGCGAAATTGTGCCCTCCCCCATAAAAGTGGTTTTAGAGCTTCAAATGCAGAAATAGAAGAGGAAACACAAAAAAATGAAAAGAGTTACAATAATATTTCTAGTTTCCAACTTAAGCCTAAACTTCATGAGTCATTGAACTATTGCACCAAATGACAAATAGTTCCATGATTGGCATAAACACCATTTTCCTATAGGAATTCATGTCTTCAAGAGAAATTGCCAATATGAATAGTCACGTTGGAAATAGAACTAATAATTACCTAAATACAACCCCATTCAAATAGCATAAGACCTATCTATTTTGAATCATTCCGCTAATACACAAATTTTTGTCACTCACTCCAATGCAAAAAAGGGCTACAAATAGGAGGAAACATACCTCTTCAACAAGAAAAATTAGTAATAATGACAACTTTGAAATTTAATAAATTTCAAATGCCAGAAAATTTTAGTAGGAAAGAAATTGCCCAGATCTCCTCAATAGAAACTCTCCAAGAAGGTGAGCAAGAGGAGGAGCTCTAATACCATGTAAGAAATGATAGCTCCTTCCCAAGATCCTTAACCCGCAATAGTAAACCGCCCTCACAAATACACGAGAGAAGAACACAACTATTCTCCCAAATAGCGAGAATGATATTTAGAAAATGAGATGCAATAATACATATTGTACATGCCTTTTAAAGGCATGAAAAAAGAAACAGGTGAAAAACTACCTCCTATAGGAAAAAACCACCCAAGTAACTAACCCTAAGTTAAACTTAAAACTAACACTTTGTGCTTTCACCCCCAATAATAATCAAAATAAATAAATTGAATAACTAGAAAGTGATGCATATATTATGAATTTTGAAATAAGATAAACTAATGAAATGTAATTTTTTTAGTTTATTTTTGGTTATATATTTTAAAAAAAATAAAACAAAACTTTAATATTTTTGTAAACAAGATAAGAAATTTAATATTTTGGTGTTGATTTGTTTACTGAATATAAAAATTAATTAAACTATTAAAAAATATACTTATAGATCTATGAAACAGTGTTTTTTAATATTTTTAAAAAAATCATTTACATAAATAGGAGTTGCGAAAATATTTTTTAAAATGGTTTTTTAAATAAATTTTCTCCAAAGTGATTTTTTTATTAGAAAAGTAGGGGAAGGGCCCTGACCCATTACAAAATGAAAAAAAGAGCCTAACAGCTCATCAAAATAGAGCTAAATAGCTCAGCAAAATAGACTGGAAAACACAGCAAACCAGGGAGAAACAACCAGTCAGAACAAACAACATAGAACTATTCAAGGAGCAGTACTTGAACCAAGTAAAGCCTCTGAGTGCGAGTTAAATGAAATTGAACTTCTTAGAAGGATGTTTCTTCTTTCTATGAACCGTAGTCCAAGGAGAATTAGAAACTAAAATGGAGAAATTTTGATCAAAAGGGGAAGACTCCCCTCTAGAGTAGAAAACTAGAGGGATAGTTGAAACATCAAGTGCAACATTCGAAACAAAGCCTGAATTTGTAGGGCTTACTACAAAATTTTCCAATACATTGGCCTCAGAGGAGCTAGCACAAACAACATTAGGGACATCCAAATCCAAAGGCCACACAACAGTATCCACACAAGGAATAACACCCACCACAACTGAGTCGGGTGGAGCAGAAACTAGCATTTGAGGAGTAGCATCTATCACAACAATCATATTAAGCCTCGCAGAAGGGGAAGTAGGCCTAGATTCATCAAAAGAAGAAGTAAAGTCATCAATAGGATGAACCATTAAGTTTTCATAGAGTGAATTCTTCCACCATGTAGAAGAAGAAACAAGACAAGAGCACTTAGAGCAGTCACAAACCAAGTGACCAACAACAAAAAAGTGTTTATAGTGAAAAGGAAGACCCTCATAATTGACAAGTTGAGACCAATACCAACCATTAATCTTCAACACAACCTCTCCAGTTAAAGCCTTCGATAGATCAACCTCCACTAGGATCCTAGTAAAGGAAGTATGAGTAAAATTCTCAGAAGCCCTATCCACTTTCAAAAATCTGGCAATAGCATTACCAATGCCCTCATAGGCAGAGGAGCACAAGAACTGTAAGGGAAGATAGGGCAATCTTACCCAAACAGGCATCACATCCAAAGGTTCTTTCAAAGGTTAAAGGAAAAAACCCAAGGTCTCAAGGAAAGGGGATGAGACTCCCACATCCACAGACCATGAGCTAAAACAAATTGCCTATCTTCGAGAGAAATAAAATTCACCACAAAAAAACCCTTTACAAAAGGGTAAATCTCCATCGTTCCATCCACCAAAGGAGACTAGTGATTGGTAATCCAAAGGTGCAAGTCAAGAAGAGAAGGCCACAAGCAACAAAATCTGCAAATAAGAGCATTTTTAGAATAGAAATCTATATTATCAAAAACTTGCCTACCAAGAGAAACAACAGGAGCAACTGCAACATAATGTATAGGTTGCACAACACCCTCTTGAGGTCTCTTAGACTTCACAACATCAGCATAAGAAAACTGCCCCTCTTGAGAGGATGGGGACAACCCAGAAATAGTAGCTCCAGTAACCTCCTCAACCCCAAGAGGAGAAGAAAATGCAACATCATTAGGTACCCCAGAAACTCCCACAAAAGTGTCACCCACAGAAACCCCCACAACTGCTTCAACCACCAGAGGTGAGAAACATGTAGCACCCATAGTGTCTATAGACAGATCAACAATGAGCTCACAACAAGACGAAGACAAGGGCGGCATCACAGAGCCAAGCACACCAAGCAAGGGTAGGGGTGGTGCCACGGATCCAATACCACTAAGATGGGAGCAATTCAGGATTTTTCCAAGGCAGGATACAAAGTGGCAATTCTGGTTTACGCCATGGCGAGAGGGAACAGATTAGCTAGGAGAAACGGCCGTAGAGCCATTCAAAAATGTGTTTGGGTGGGAAACAGGAATGGCCATCAGAAGCTAATATAATTTGATTAGTGATGTTATATATGTAATTATTAGACAATTTTAGTTAGAAGAATTGTGGCTCATATCTAATTTATCTATAATAAAGCTGATTAGACCATATATTTTACCAAAATTTATTTTGAACTAGAAATACTTAATTTCACTTATGTTATAAATTGATTGATGTTAAGTGTGACACACATTTCTGAAACATCAAAAAATAGGTTCTTCACTAAAATGGGGGGTTGACCAATAATTTACTAAAAATAGAATGGGAAAAGTGGGGTATAATGAACCTATCTTTCTCATATTTCATTAGGAAATGAGATCCCTCAATGGTGAAATTGACTTTCAACACTAGGTGAGTCAACCCAATTGGAGATGTTGCAAATTTCCTTATTATTTCAAGGACGGGGTCAAATTTGTCAAAACAACACTTTTGGGAGATAAAAATAAAATAGTAAATAAACTCAAATATGCAATGTAAGACCCAAATAATGTAGATGAAGCATAATACTAAGAGATGCAACAAAATTAGACCCAAATAATGTAGATGAAGCATAATACTAAGAGATGCAACAAAATTTTGACAAATTTGAAGAAGGTAAGACACTAAAACCTTGTCAACAAAAGTGTCGCAAAGCGTTCTGAAATGGTGAATGGTTCATTGTATAAAACTTATCCTCAATTTTTGGGAGCCTCTAGTGATGGATTTGACATGCCTTTTCCCATAGGTTTCACTGTAAAAATGTCAAAAATCAGTTTGGGTTCTAAGTTTCCATGGCCTTAACAACTTTTTTTGACAACTTTTGCAAATTTGCACTTTTGAGATCTTCAATTCCAATCCTTTCTTCAACCTAATATCTGCACATACACAAGAGAGGGATTTTTTTTTTTTAGTGAATGGGGGTTTTCCTTGGTCAAACCCTATTTTGGTGATTAAACCTTGAAATGAAATAATGATAAAGAGAAGGAATGATGAATGAAAACTAGCTTGGTTCAACTCACCAAACCCTTGAATAGAGATCCTTAGAGGACTGAAGTCTAATACATCTCTCTAAGGTCTTGATCTTTTATGAATGGCTTCATTAGATGCTTGATTTGATAGCTTGAATCTTGACTTGAATGCTTGAAACCTACATCACAATGTTAGCTCCAAAAACATGTATGAATTCAAATAACTTTGACATGATGATCTTGATCTTGATTTTTGCTGTAAATGACTGAGAAATCTACTCTTCAATGCTCTTGGCAATAATATTTTCTCTTGAAAAAGTTTCCTTCCTTTTTTCTAATATTGAATTGATAAAATAACTATGTATTTAAAGGGGATTTTCTAATTTCCCAATAATTAAATTCAAAAGCTATCAATCACAACTTGAATTTGAATCATAAAAATTTTACCAAAAACATATTAAAAATTTGGATCCTAAATTTAAGGGGGACCCATTTGTGCTTGGCTGAATGGGTCCTAGGACCTAAATCTAGGACACTCCAACTCCAAGCAAATTTAATTAAGGATTGCAATTGTTTAATACAAGTTTCCATTTCAAAAATAAAGTTCATTAGGCTTTTAAATGATAATCGGGTCAATTAGAGGCTTAATTAAGTCTGATTTAATTAAGGGATCCAAACATAGTGTGAAAATGTAAAGGTGTACATTTTTCTACAATATATTTTCAATGTTCATCCATTTAAATTTGAAAAAAAAAAGATCCAACCTACATAAATGAAAAGGTTCTCATAAAAAATACTTATATAAAAGATCACACTTTTAAAAATTCAAACATAATCTCCAACTTTCCAACCACACATTGTCACAATATTTTTCTTAGACAAGCTCCAGCCTTCCAACCCAATAAAGTCAAACAACTCCTATATAGTTAGACCAAAGATACAAGATTCAAGATATGTATATGCCATATGTGTCTAAGTCATTGGAAAGAATTAGAATTAATATGAGGGACTCTAATAAATCTTGATTTAGTGCCAAGACAAAATTTGACATTTTATAGGGGAGAGGGGCCAGTAGTCATGCAGGATAACTTTGTGAGCAAGACCTTTGGTTTTTTCTTGAAATATGGACAGACTTCTTATCTATCTATACCTAAGATTTGGAGGTGTGACTCATCATGCAACTTGTCACATCAACACATCTACTGAGAAGTGTCCAAGATTTGACTTTTAAAAGATTTGATGGAAACTTAATCATGGTAACCCTAGTAGTTGAACAAAAAACTATCATTTGTTGCTTATAGAATATCATATTTTTATTTAAAATAAAACTTATATGCAACTTAAATGGACCAAATACCCATTGGTAACTATAAATCTTTGTTATCTCTAGCTTTTATATTCAACACAAATAGACTAATAGTTGAATGTGCAAAAAATTATTTTGTTGTTATAAAAACAACACATAATTATTTAAAATACAACTTATATCAAACAAAAATGGACCAAAAGTTGAACACTACAACTTTTTAAAAATCCTTCACATTTAATGAGAAAATACATGGTATTTATTGTGCTAACCTTTTATATTTGTGATAGGACAAACTATTAAATGAAATACTTCAATGCTTGTTCATTGCTACCCAATAGTTGTACACATAAGAACAATATTTTTCACTATGATAACAATACTTGTTTAAATGAGTGTCTTATTTTACTAAAATGAGCATTTTATTTTATAAATGACACACTTATAGTGGATAGTTATGATATTTTATTCAAGAAAAAAAAATTATTTCACTTATTCATGAATGTATTTATTTTTTTTATATAACATTCATAGGTTCTCATGTGTTCATGGATCTATTTTGACCAACATTTGATTATTTTTTATTTACATGTGGACTATTTATTTACAATTTATAGTACAAATATATGATAAGACAGTATTATAAGTACAAGTGCTATAACAATTCAACTATTGGCCCCTTTCCCCTATATTAAACTACCATATATTCTTGAGTCGATCTTTTATAAGACACTATGACCTTAACAGATGATATAATGTATGTCTCTACATACTTTATGGCCATGCCTTGTCACTTTGGTTTTCTCGACTGAGTAGGCATGGAAGGTGTACATGACCACCATAAATTATGCTCAGTATGTTTTCATAATTAATCAGCTATTATTATGATCATTCCCAAGAAAATTTGACCTGTTCTTGACTCAATGTCTCAAGTCACTTGTAGACCAAACAAAAAAAAACACATTGTGACCTTTTTTATATATTTTATTGCTAAGGAATTTAAAATCTTATCACTCAAAAAATCCAAAATGAAATACGTATAAAATTCTGTACACGTAGTTAGTCTAATGTGTGTGTTTCGTCAGGATACATTGTGTCATGTATATTGGTTTCAAGCTCAATTCATAGGATATTCAACAAAGATTGTTAAGGTCATCACATGTTTACGCTGCAAAAATTCTAACAGTCTTGCCGTGGAGTGTATTCAAAAAAAAAACGGCTACTGTCCAACCTTGACAACGTGCTTCATTCGGTTAGTCAGAATGTAATCGCTCAAATGGGTTCGTCAGACACTCAAAATTGGCACTTGAGACTTTCTCGACGCCAGAATTCAGTACACTAGATCAAGGAAAATTATTAGGGGAGACAATCTAATAGTTGTGCATCCTAACTTTACACTTCTAACTATTCTACGTGGAAATTTCAGATCACTCTCAATTTTTTACAATAGCTTACTTGGCAAATCTCCTGCTTATAACTAAGGTTTCAGGGCCACATCATGAAATATGATGCCACATCAGCATGCTTTTTGCCAAGGTGTCCAAAAAGGCCCAGAAAAAAAAAGTGAGACCAATACTTGTGCATTCACAGCATATTTTATTGAGCGCTGATGTGGAATCACATGATTGGTTGCTTTTTAAATCAAAAGAATACATTTTGTTTAATTATGGGTAGTCATCATCAATACTAACAACTTTAAAGTCACAACTATTAATCCAATATTGATAAAAATATTGAACATTATATAAACAATTACTATCACAACTATTAAAACATGCTCAACTATTAGATCTTCTCCCCTAGTTCTTAGAGACAAGACTCACAGACGATGTCAAACTTCCCCTAAAGTAGATTTGATATGCATCACATGATACATCTGGGAACAACACGTGGCCTCGGGCTTATCCCAGTCAAACATACTGTCACGCTACTTTTTAAAACTGCCACTACTGTCCACACTTTTCCTGATCACGGATTCTTCGTAGAAATACTTTTGAAACTTTTCTGATTCTCATCTGTGCTATTTTGTTTCAGCCAGTCGTTAGTTGAAGATTCACATGGAATTGCAGAGGGACAACTTTAATAATTGACTGTGTTTGGTTGCCTTAACAGCAATGTATTAATGGAAAAGTTTTCAGTTAGAAGCGTACCTATTTTCTGTACGCCTCTGCAAGCAGCAGAAGCCAGTTATGCGTGATAACCATGCTACCTTCTTCACCACAAGTAGTTTCTCACTTTTAAGAGTACTAATTCGCTTACCGCTAAAGCTAATACCAAGACTGTACAGATGAGAAAAAACTAATAGAATAATTAGCAACCAAAGATTGAAGTCATGTAGACCCAACAGCCACCCCTTTTTTAAGAAAAGGCCGGATAAATTAGTTGGCAATTTCGTTAGCTTATATTCAAATCAGGTAAATGGAAACAAAATATGTTCACATTCATGAGAGTAATGTGCAGCGGTACATCAAAGGAGAAAAACGTATCAATGTAAACTTCCAACTGTCATTCAATGTCTTAGATATATAAATTATTCGTCGTAAGACTTCGATCTATGAATTACTTGTAACCTCTCGAACTGAAGTTCTGAGAAAGAATCCAGATAACAAGAAATCTAAACAACATGACAAAGTCCGGCAGCAATGTCAAAGCTCCTGAAGTAAGCCTACTTCCCATTTCTTCAGCAAAGACAACAACGACCACTTCAAGTGTGGTCAATTGTACATTGTCTTCGGCATCAAATATTGCAAAGATATTGCCCACTGGAATTTTGTTTGTGTTTCAGGCTTTTTCTAATCTTCTCTCCAACAATGAAGAATGCAAAACATCAGATAAGGTTTTAGTAGGAGTGACTCATGTGGGTATTCTTGGAATAGCATGCTTCTTCTTTTCACTGGTAGACACCTTCACAGATGCCTCCACGGGGAAGGTGTATTATGGAATTGCCACCATTAATGGGTTAGCCACTGGTAAAGAAATTAAGCCTTCCAATGAGTCTTAGTATAAGATTAAATCTAAGGATTTGGTTCATGCAGCTGTGGCAGTTTTGGTGTTCTGTGTGATAGCCCTCACAGACCAAAATGTGATGCATTGTTTATATCCATCGGAAGAAGGAAATATACAGAAGTTATACCAGACACTTCTTGTTGCGGTCGGTGCACTTAGTGGTGTCATAGTTGTTAAGCTTCCCTCCAAAAGGCAAGGAATCACTAGTCCGGTTACCACAAAATGAGGTCAAACTTTACACAGTAAAAAGAATTTATCTTATTTTCATACACTGTGGAGGGCCTCAAATTCTTATTCAGAAGTAGCAGAGTGTTTTCTTCTGAATTTCATGATCATAACTTGTATCAACCAAGACATTATTTCTAACATAGTATAAATTTGAAGTTTATTGCTTTATTACATTATATTAAAAAGGAGTTACACTAAAATGTTGTTAATTGTAAAAATGTTTGGTTTAATTTTTTTATATCTCATTTTATTTAATAAATTATATGAAGATCCTGATTTAAACTATTTAAGATTTAAAAAACACAACTAAAAAGAATTATGAAATTTGTAAAAATATTTCACTCGGAGCTCTTAAATCTTGACATGCATTATCAATCTCAAATAGTATCTAATATTAAATCAAATAAAAACTTTTAAGAAGGGTCATCACCCCATGGTAAGATCATAAAGAGAATGATTTTAATGATTATTATATAAATAGAAACATTGTCTTATTTATGAATAGAATAAATAAAGTATATATAATAAATAGGGCTCTAGGAAAATTCACCTTCAGAAAATTCACCGCTAGTAATTCACCACAAGAAAATTCACTGTCATAAAAAATTCACCACAAGGAAACTTCACCACTAGCAATTCACCCTCCAGGAAATTCATCGCATTAACATTTTTAATATATATTTCCAAGACTTTCAATTTTTTTTTTTTGCATTCAAAGTCTTGGAAATATATATTAAAAATGTTAATGTGATGTTTTTTTCTTACAGTGAATTTGCTTTGGTGGTGAATTTTCCTTACAATGAATTTGTCATGATGGTGAATTGTTGAAATGAATTTTCCGACTGTAAATTGTTGGTGGTGCATTTTCCTAGAGCCCTATTTATTACATATACTTTATTTATTCTATTCATAAATAAGACAATATTTCTATCTTTATAATAATCATTAAAATCATTCTCTTTATAATTTTACCATGGGGTGATGGCCCTTCTTAAAAGTCTTTCTTTGATTTAGTATTAGATACTATTTGAGATTGAAATGCATGTCAAGATTTGATAGCTAAAATTTAATTAATTACTTTGTAGATTAAACCTTTCATAGCCTATATTTTGAAGAATTTGTTTGGTTCTATGTGTCATATTGGTGGCATTGTATTTCAAACGATATAAAACATGAATAAAGGGGTTAAGAGTAAAATATTTTTACAAATTTCATTTAAATTGTTCTCACATTGTTGTGTTTTTTTGGTCTACATCTACACCATTCTACTTCACTGAGTTTTTCCTCTTTGGTAGGGCATTGCTTCAAATTCATTCCAGCCCAACACTCTTTTATAATGGTAAGGTAGAATTTGAAATGTGTTTCATCATTTTTATGTGGAATTAAAGTATTTGTATTGTTTTTTTTTTCTTTACAATGTTAGGAAAAGGTGTCTCAACTTGTTTTATTTTTTGGAGGTGCATCTTTTGCATTTGTAGGTTTAGCAACAATTGACAATTGTAATATTGCATGTGGTGACAATTGGAAACATACTATTATGCATGTGTAGTGGTTGTGGTGTTTTTCATGTTGCATCTTCAACCTTTGGCACTTGATTAGAAATTCGTAATTAATACATTTTGAGCTCATATATATTGAGCACTTATATTTTCAAGTTGTAGTTTATTATATTGTTGAGATACTGTTATGCTACCAAATTGGCTCCAAAATTGTAACACAAACAAACTCCCATAGAGGCTTGCATTGCAAGTGTATTGTAACTATTTGTTTGCAGATAATACATTGTTTAGGATTTTAGAGTGTGGCTTTTTTCTTCTAAAAGATTTTTTCCAAAGTATATTTGGTGTTATGTGTTTTTATTATATCTCTAATGTTGTTTATGTTACTTGTTATGTGCATCTTCTTTATTATAATTGAATAAAGGTTTTAAATTGAAAATATTTGCACATTCTCTCCAACAATAGATTGGTGTTGGAATATTTTCCATGTACTTAGCTTCCTTTTAGTTGCTATTAGAGCTTGATCACCTATGTTTTCTATTGTGGGTAAAGGGGTTTTTGTACTAATCTTATTTGAGTGGGAGCCTATTGCAAAAAATTTATGTTAACCTTGTTGTAGGAAGGAGATGACAAGCAAATCTGGTAGAATTGAAATACATAAATTTAATGGAGGAAACTTTGAGTTGTGGAAGTCAAGATGGAAAACATGCTAGTAGACTATGACTTATAGTTAGTTGTTTCTAGAACTATGTTAGAAAGAATGGAAAAAGAAGATTGGGATCTAATGGATTGGAAGGATAAAGGTCTTATAAGACTTTGTTTAGTTGATTTAGTACTCCTAAACATCCATGAAGAGAAGATTGTTGAACTTCTTTGGAAGAAAATTGCTCAGATTATCAAGCTTCCCTAGTAAATAAGTTGTTCCTGCAAAAGATGTATTCTCTGCTGATGGAGGAAGGGAGATTTTTTGTAGATCACATGAATGCATTCAACATGATTGTTTCCCAGTTGAGATCTGTTTGTGTGAAAATGGAGGAGAAGGATTGTTGCATGACTTTATTGTACTCATTATTAGATTCATGGGACCACCTTGTCATGACCATTGGAAGTACCACTACCACCTTCAAGATGGATGAAGTGATTGAATCATTGCAATCTAAAGATATGTGGAGAAAAAAATTTGAAATGACTAAGGAGGCTCTAGCAATTCAAGGAAGAATGAAAGAGAAAGGAAAAGTGAAGAAAACGAAGCAAGAAAATTCAAAATCCAAATCCTGTGGGAGATCTAAGTCTCTCGGTTTAAGAACAAGGTGAAATATTGGAATTGTGGAAAATCTAGTCACTTCCAAAGAGATTATAAGGAGGAGAAAAAGAAGAAAAAGAAGGTATTCTACGATTTTGAATTTGAAAAATCCATGAAAGGAGGAGAAGAAGAAGAAAAATTGAAAAAATAGAGAAAAGAAAAAATGATGGAAAAATAAAAAATTAGAGGAAGAAAAGAATGCAAGCTGAAAAATAAAGAAAATCCATGAAAGCTTGTTATGAAGGGGAGCTAATAAAAATCAAGGAGAAATGCAATTAAGCATGAGCTATAATAGTCAAGGCTGAAGAAGGCACAAATCATAGATCCAAAGGTTACAGGTTTAAATAAAAAACTCTGAGAATTAAAAAGATTGCATTCTGTTAAAGTTGCATATTGAAAAGATTTTGAGACTTTGACTTGAAAGGTAAAACCTTGGTCAGTTACTAATCAGACTAAGAGCTCAGGTAGAGCAGTGTCTGTATGGATTTAAGATTACTCTTCTTTATCAATAATTTAAGGATGGGAAGACCCATAAGTAATCAACCAAGTGCAGGAGCATCTGATTGTTGGAAATCCTGGAAACTATATCCACAACACCTAGATAAGATGGGCTTTAGTCTAATTTTTAGATGGCTTGGAATGAGCCAAGTGGAATAAAGTTTTATAATGAGGAATGAAGAAATAAGTGGTGATCCTATTGTAATCTTGTATAAGATGATCTTATGATATCATCTGACAAGTGAATGATAGATACTCCAAGAAATAGGAGTGAATCTGATATAACACTGTTATTTGCAAAATGATTGAGCATGATGTAAGTCTTAAGAGACTTATTCGTTTGATGTGCTTGTAACACAGTCTTTAACCCACTGTAAGCTTTTGGAAAATCTGAATACAGTGCAGCAATCTACTCCCTTGTAGTGACTTAGTCAAGTCACACAGTGTATTAACAGTGTTCTTCTAGATTTTGACACTTGGATTTTTTGTGAAATTCCTTTTAATATTGGCAAGGATTGTCATTGTTTATTCTTTATTTTGAAATGGTCTAGCCACCGAATTTTGAAGATTGTTTATCTTATGACCGGTTGGTCAAAATTTGATTTATTGTTGGACGAGCTCATTCTTTGATTTATTGTTGAAATTCAAACCTCTTATATTTTGATATTGAGTTGAGTTTTTGTGGTGGCTATACAAGAACTTTTGGTTGTTCACTATGTTGGATGTAATGCTCTTCTCTATCATGGCCTAGATGGGCCTCTGATGGATTGTGTAAGGGAGTAAATTGTGGAAATGCACCTGATATGTCATTAGCTTTACAGATGGAAGAAACCTTGAATGGAAAGGAATTGATTCCAAACCCTTTTAATGTTATATAATTGATATGTAAGTTATCTGAAAGAGGTCTTATGTAGATATCACTTTTGAACCTTGTGTTATGGTATGTGGGTGGACAGGTAGTCCAGTAAGCCCAAGTGAATAGTCTCTCCAAGTCGAGCAAGGTGGTGAACCATTACTACGTGGATTGCAAAGTGTATGTAAATGAAACTATGGCCATAGTGAGTGTCGTTGCCACGGCGTGCACTCGTCAATTCATAGTACTCTAGGCACTTAGCTAACCAAAGTTGTCATACTTAGTAGGAGGGTATCCTTAGTAGTGCGACAAAGTTGGTTAAGTGGGGGTACACACCAGAGCTTAGATGGCAACTGTGAGGGTTTCCAACACAACCTTTTATCGAAAGGTAGGATTGCTTCCAATTAGGAACTATGCGGAGGAATCGCTTAAGTCCATGGTTGGAAGAAAATAGCTAGGTGATGCTTTCCCTCTTTTTAGTGGCATGACGAGTCTTGGAGGACAGTTGAACTAGAAAGGGAATTTTGATCCTTTCTTTGGTATTCACTCATCAGCTTATTTTAATGATGCATGAAATAATGAAATTGGTACTTAATTGAATAACCTTTTCAGCTAGAAACATGAAGGTTGATGTTACTCTTGTATTCTACTTGATGAATAGTGGTATCTTACTCGCTTGATGTTTTTAATCTTTGATGAAATTCCCTTGGTAAACCTTTGTTAAAAGTAGTTGATTGCTACACGTCGAAAGAGTATCCACATTTTTATGGTGTTTGATATAACTTTGATAATTCTACTATCAAGATGACTCCATATAAAAATTGGTCAGGAAAATGATGCCGAACTCCTATAAGCTAAGTAAGCTAGAAGATAGGCTTAGCATTAGTCCAGAAATGTCATCAAAAATGGATAAACAAATCAAACAGATCAAAGAGATTGGTGAAAGATGATAATAGATAGAAAAGTTCATAAAGTAAGGAATGTTTTCCAAACTAGCTCCTAGAAACAAAGGAATTTTCAAAAATTCTTGAAGTTATCAATTCCATTAATTTTAGAATCATTTTATTCTTAGCTATTACTCGGGGGGGTAAAATGCTTTATATGAATTACATTTGAAAGTATATCACAGATGATAATTATATTCTGAGAATGTTTTACAAATATAGGACCAGGGAGTGGTCATGATCGAGCTTCTTAAATGCAAGGTCTAGTAGGACCGGTATCTAAAGGGTAAAATGCCATGGAAAGTTTACCATGATTTTATATCAAATATTTTCTAAATTTCTTACGCTTTTGCAGGGTAAACAAAAGTTTTGTCTTATAAGGTTTCAGAGGCATTGGATCATCGAGGATGATGACTCTTATGGGGGGAGATATGTTAGACCCCTAACTTTAACTATGCTTTACTTTTTTACTTTGAAGTAATTAGTAGATGATTATGCATGCTTCAATGATTTGACGTTTAGTTAAATGGCTAGAAAAATCAATGTTTTCATGAATCATGTTTATTTGACTAAAATTTGACATGAGTTTAAAGGTTGTCAAGATGTGATGATTTCATGAGGATTATGAAAATGATTACTAAAACACTAATATTGTGTTGTTGATTGCAAGTTGCATTAAGGAAATAGGTTTTCATCCTCCGAGAAAGGGAGGGAGAGCATCATCAGAGAGAAGGGAATAGATACAAGGAATAGAACAGGTTGTCACCATCTTAAGTCTATTTCTAGTTGCTAAACGTCAACCTAGCCATTTTGGGGATAGTGATGTCGTCAAGGTTGAACTTTTGTTGTTTCATGATTGAGACAACTTTATGTCGAATATGTCACTTCTCATGTCATGACGATGTTATGCTATGACCTCAATTGCGTAATTGGTTGTTCAATTTCTCTATTTTTCTTTTAATAGTTTGAATCGACTTATTAAGTTGAGGAACTAATATTATAACCCAATTCCTTGCAAAAGGAAGTCATTTTGATGATCATCCTTGAGTTCATTTTAAGGAGTGAATACGCCCAAGAGACGACAAAAGATCAACGTTGTCGAT
Source organism: Sequoia sempervirens (assembly GCA_007258455.2). NCBI lineage: Eukaryota > Viridiplantae > Streptophyta > Pinopsida > Cupressales > Cupressaceae > Sequoia > Sequoia sempervirens. The sequence goes on from VDFB02281492.1 coordinate 949,111,325, forward strand.
CGTGTAAGATGGTGTTACCAACCCTAAATTTTGGGAATGATTTGTCATTTATATGTGTTGTTTTTGGTGATACTTTAACGACTAAGCTAGTCGTTGAGTCTACTATTTTGACAAGGCTCCTTTTACGGAGGGGCATGACATATCGATATGTTTGCTCAACTCAATTGAGAAGCTTATTGATTATTGAGATGGCATTGATATGCCTATTCATATAAGTTTTTCTTTCTAAATAACAAAATGGATTTTGTTTAGCCACGACCAATAAGGTGAACGTGGAAAAAGTCTAAACTCAAATATTATTAAAAATCATGTTTAGATCGTGGGCATCTCCCTAAGATAGCACGAGTTCAAACTTTGTGTTTGGGCATTCCACGCATGGGAACGTGGCTCCCTACACGTAAGCCAAAATTTAACTGACTTCTAGTCTCTAACCACTTCAAGAACTAGTTACTATAACTATCTTTATATCGGTTATTATAACTAATTCTTGCAGGCATTTTTTTGGGGGGGTCTCCATTGATAGTCGACAAAAAGAATCCACTTTGAGCTATTCTGAAAGGGAGCTCCATAATTTGTCCCAACACTCCCACTTTGGCACAAGTTGGGAGAATATTTCACAAAGGTCTAGGATTCGGCTTTATGTTTTCCATGGATAGTTTCTAAAACCTTTTCAAACTAATTCATTTTGTGCATACCCTACGATCATATCACTTTATGACATGACATCTCTTCGAGATCTATGACCAAAAAGTTTGGAACTATCTCTGTTTCTAAAACCTCATCAACAAGTCATTTTTCTACATTTTCCTATTTGCATGAGACACCAACTTTGTGGGGCATTTCACCAATATTTCATGTGTTGCATCTGCACCTCAATACTTGTGCATACATCTCAACCAGAGCAGGGATCGAGCCATTCTTTAGCAATATATTGGATATTAGCAACGATGGGAAAGGGAAAAAGAGAACTACTGACAGTGCACTCCCTCAATGTTGAGTTTAAGAGAGAATGTTACATCTAGCAAAGGAGGCTATCATACCAGCGCTCCTGCACCCTTTCACGAAAGGGCTTATGGGTGTCAAGATATGGTCACAAGAATGGTGAAATCCATTCGTCTGAGCTTTCCTCAGTGGAGCTAGAATATTGATGTTGATAAGTTCGATACTGCATCATTTCTTAATACAAAATGCATGATAGCAACAGCTGGGAGTCAACAAGAAAGTGAAAAGAGAATGGAGTCAAATTTAAGAGAGAATGTCTTGGACAAGAGCAGAGAGTAGCTTCCATGAGTTCTCTTCCATGCACGTCAGTCACAGGCATGTTTCTTTCCTTGAATGATAAAATCCTTTATGATTTGCAAGTTAACTTGTAGTACCTCTTCTTTCATTCAAGTGATTTCTTTGAGATGAAAGATATTAATGGGCTATTAGAACCTAGAAAGGGAGGAAGATTGATTTTAATATTTAGTATGCAAGTAATCTTTCTTTTCTATATGAAGGGATTAGTCTTTTCTTTGTTCGTGTACACGCTTACATTGTAATGATAATGGATTATCATAACCAATAGTGAGGAGGTGATTTTGTAACCTTTCCATGCATGAATCAATGTTAGCTTCTTTGAATCTCCAAGATGAGATAGTTTAATTTAGAGATTGCCTTGGAATGAATTAGATGCTTTGAGGCAATTCAGGTACGTTATCCTCAATACCTCCTTGGCATAGTCGATTTTGGGGATGAATCATGAGAACCACCTTTGTTGTTTATGAGTTTTGCATGTCATTTTGTAAAACTAATCCAGGAGTATAGGCGAACCAGGAATATGGAAATTCAGATAGCCTATTGATTAACAACTTATGTTATGATTTCTCAGGGGAGAGAGAGAGATTAATCTAGGAAATGTAAGATATAGATCTTGAAACCCTTATTGAACTTATTTTAGTGCTAAGTGCACATAAGACATAGGTAGCCCAAGATTGGGTATCAGAGGAATGATTTACCTCAAGGTGGGACATAAGGAGAGTTTCATAACTCAATTCAATATGACAGTGGTAAACTATTAAGATTGATAAAGGTTTAAGAAATAAAGGAAGTTATATATGATTTCATAACTTAACCTAGGTTGAAAGTCAGTAGACTCACGTAGACCAAGGGGTCGAAGATAGATTATTATCTTTTATAAATCAAACCCTTTAAGGGTTGAAATACTGACTTAGATCAAGACTATTGATATGAAATGATAGTATTCCTTGAGATAATATATTGGCAAGGAAATACCTTGAATACTATGTTTATTCATGTACGTAAAATGTGAATTCAAACAATGTCAAGTGGTCTAGGAGATACTAGAGGCATTTTTTTCTTATGGATAGTTACACTTATGTTTTATCTTTGGAGAATCAAGGATGATGATATTTCTATGTGTTGGGTTAGAGAAGCAAAACCCTAGTATTGAAACAAGGAGGATGTAGGAAATCTATAACTCTTATGTCAGATATGACATTGTACATATATACTTTGATTGTCAGTGAAAGGTCAAGAAAACTATAGATCAAGACAGGAAGTCTTTATTACTCTTTAAGAGAATTCTATGATAATGTCGAAACTCAATTTAACACATCAAGATGTTGGGTACTTAATCTTGAGAGTAAAATGACAAGAAGTCATAAACCCTAGATATTGCGAGGATGCAATAAGGGACTTTTAAAAGGGTTGAAATACCCAGATCTTTACATTGAATGAATATCCTAGATTAAGGATTAGTTCTAAGTCAGATTGGCTAGAATGGTTTCTCTATAATGACTAGTTTGAGTCTAGAGTACCAAATAAAGTAAGAAAACTATAGGATGAGAAAGTTTCTAAGACGAGTCAGAGGTGTATGTCTAGATGGAACGACCAATCAAAATGATCATACTTAGCTAGAAGGGATCCAGAGTTGTATGGTCGATTGAGTTTTGTAGGACACATCACTAGGACTCAGATGGTGAATCTTGACAGTTCCTTATATCTATACTCTTCGAGAAGGGCCAGGTTACTTCCAGTTTGGAAGTGCGCGGGGGACCACTTGGGTCCGTGTTTGGAGGAAAAGCACTTGGATGATGCTCTCCCTCTATAGCAGTAGACTCTCTGAGACTTGTGAAGATAGAGATCGACATTCTGGATGCAGTGAACTCCATGTTCTAGCTTATGATAGAAAAAAAAAAAAACCTATGAGGTAAAACTATTCTTTATGCCAAATTTATTTTATGTGATATAAATGAATATTGTAAGGAATTAGCTTGACTCTAGTTATGATTACATGTGAATTCAAGTTTGAATTTATCTGGAAAAGTTGCACTTTATTCTTGTGCTTATGCGAATGTTTTAACTTTTTTTAAAAAAAATTCTCTCTCATGTTTACTAAATTTATTTACCTTCTAGTAAATTCTTCAGAAATTACTTGAGTATTAAGTGGATGGTTGTTACATTGTGGTCTCGTACTGTGCACATTTCTCGTAGTAGTTTACATGATCCTATAGCAATTTTTATAGTACTATAAAAATTTCATAACAATTTAAATGAATGCTTTTATATTTTAATTGCATTTTATGAATACTCACCTCACTATGTGCAGCCCTTGAGTATATAGCCCTACACCTTTTGAAAGTTTACACTTTTGGATTGACACTTAGACCAAACTGAATTTAATTATTAATATTAAATCTTTCTCATTATCTAACCTCAATTTTGACTTATCACACTCAAAAAATCCAAAATCAAAAGAAACATTTAAAATTTTGTGCATGTAGTTAATATAATGTGTCTGTTTCATTGTGGCTTCAAGTCCTCCCCCCAAAAAAACCACCACCAGCTATCATGTTAGATCGAGTATAAGGACATGTAGGCATCCAACTTAATTTAATATTAAAAAAACTTTAAGCAGAATAAAAAGGCTCTCCAACCATTATTTCAAAGAGAATAGAAGAGAGCCCAACCTTGACAACATGCTTCACTGGATGTGAGGCACTCGGTTAGTCAGAATGTAATTGATCAAATTGGTTTGTCAGACACTCAAAATTGGCACTTGAGACCTTTTCGACGTGAGAATTCAATCCTCTGGATCAGGGAATTATTAGTTCTTAGAGGCAAGACTCTTAATGCAAAGACGATGTGAAACTTCCCCTAAAGTGGATTTGATATGAATCACGTGTTAAATCTGGGAACAACATGTGGCCTCGGGTTTATCCTAGTCAAACATACTGTCACGCTACTTTTTATAATTGCCACTACTGCCCACACTTTTCCTAATCATGGATTCCTTGTAGAAATACTTTTGAAACTTTTCTGATTCTCATCTGTGCTATTTTGTGTTAACCAGTCGTTAGGTGAAGATTCACATGGGATTACAGAGGGACAACTTTAATAATTGATTATTTTTGGTTGCCTTAACAACAATGTATTGATGGGAAACTTTTCAGTTGGAAGCGTACCTATTTTTTGTAGACCTCTGGAAGTAGCAGAAGCCAGTCATGTGTGATAGCCATGCTACCTTCTTCGCAACAAGTAGTTTCTCACTTTTAAGAGTACTAACGCTCTTACCGTTAAAGCTCGCCTTATACAACGAACGTTAAAGTGAAAACCTAGAACATAGTGCTTATTTTTCAACCACCATTCATAGCATGTTGTACCGTGAACATATGGACAATGAACATAGATTGAATATGTCCCCAACTGTAAGACACTAAAATGAATTAACGACTAAACACCAAGATCGTACAAATAAGAAAAAACTAATAGTTTCATTTAGTAATCACTAGCAACAAAAAGATTGAAGTCATGTAGACCCAACAGCCACCCCTTCTTTAGAAAATGTCGGATAAATTAGTTGGCAACTTCGTTAGCTTATATTCAAATCAGGTAAATGGAAAAAACATATGTTCACATTCATGAGAGTAATGTGCAATGGTCCATCCAAGGAGAAAAGAATGTTAATGTAAACTTCTAACTGTTATCCAATGTCTTAGATATATAAATAATTCGTGTAAAACTTCAGTCATTTAATTATTTGTAATCTCCAATGAAGAAAGCGTACTTCCCATTTCTTCAGCAAGGACAACAACGACCACTTCAATTAACGCCAAAGATAGGAGAATACTCAAACTATAACAGCTCAACTGAAAATTTTAATCATTGAGTATAGGAGAACAGAAATTTAGAACACATAAAAGAAACCTAGAAAGATTGATATTGTATTACTTCATTCAAAATATATTGATTTCATAGAGTTGTTGCTCAAACTTGCTACTACAGAGCATTCTACAAAAAAATTGTTTGCCACTCTTCTTTTTCTCCTTCTCTTCAAAAACATTAAAAACTTCTTACATAAAAACTTACGAAGAAAAAAATTTCTAGCAAGCAAAAGAGGAGAAATAAATGTCATAAATTACACCTTTAGTAACTTGACTTTCACGTCAAGTAAAAAAAACAATCAACAAAAAAATAAAAAACAAGACATTAAAAATAATCTAGAAATATTTTAATGACCAAAGGAAAAAATATATGCCAAAAATTCTACCAAACATATTCATCGTACAACCGCCACAATTGTAAGGAAAGCTAGATGTAGAAGCAACTCTCCTAATGTCAAAATCTCAGGGAAGAATGCAGAAATACCTTTTAAATTTTACAATTACAGTCCAATTCAGATGCACTTGAAAGAGATAACAGAAACAGAGAAATAGACAAACACAAATGAACACTAGATATATGTGGGAAAACCCTTATGGGGGAAAAACCCACCACACCAAGAGAAGTCACTTTGTATTATAGTAATAAATATTACAAATAGAGTTCTGACTTATCTTTCTAATGTCAATTTACAGCAGCATTCACTTTGAACAACCTTGTTATAGAACATTCACATTACAGTCTTGATGAGAGCACAGCCCGAGACATAGAAAATAACCCACAAACAAGAGAATAATTTTATTATTTAGAACATAGAGCTTCTTACATGCAGAGGATCTCAAATCCCCAAGTTCTACAACACATGCAAGTTACAGAAAGCTACAGAATCACCATTTCACAATATGCGAGCTCGTCCCCAAAAAGTTACCAAAAAAAATTAGAAACCCACCCATAAATAGAGCTCCTCTTTAGTTTGGAGCCAAAACAACATTCAAATTTGAGTTTAGGAAATTTGGTTCTGAAAAATTACAACTTGAAGTTCAAATTTCAAAAGAACATTTGCAATTGTATCTTCTTCCCAGGGCCATAACTTTTGATTCGGGACTCCGATTTGCAAACCGTTTGAACCGTTGGAAAGGTCTCGAAGTCAATAACATGCTCAAAATTTGCCACGCCAAATTTGGCAAGTTTCAGGCTGATCCGGGAACTCTAAGTTCCTCAAATCTAACTCAGAAGATTTTTAGGTGCAAATCTGGGAAACTAAAACTATAATATCTTCCAACCCAGGAATAGAAAATAAAAACCATAAATTGGGAATTTCATTATGACGAAAAGGGTATCCAAAAATGTAAAAATATCTAAAAACTGAGAAACTTGAAATTTAACTATTTTTGGGTGATGCAAGATTGCCCTTACACCACTGAATGCTCCTTCACCAAACACCCAGGGTAATTTGAGAAGTGACCTCGTCACAGCTCAGATGGTAGAGGAAAACCCAAATAGTCGACCTCTGCTTTAAATAGCTAGGATGAATCTTCCATAGGCCTTCCTCTCCATTTCACTAGATATTCTTCATATTGTTTGTTTCTGGTACTCCTTCCCACATGACTATCCAAGATTGCTTCAATCTCCTTCCTTTCTGAAGTAGGTGTTGGAATGTCATACTGCCCTATTGCTAGTGCTTATGTCATTCCACCTTCATGATACTCTGTCAAATCTGAAATGTTGAACACAGGGGAAATGTTGATTCCATCAGGCAACTCTACCTCATATGCATTCCCTAAATCATACTTCTTCAAAATCTTACAGGGACCGAATTTCTTCATCTTCAATTTGTTATAGGTTCCCATGAGAAACCTTTCTTTCCTCAAGTGGACCATTACTTCATCGTCAGTCTGAAACTCTTTATACCTCCTCTTCTGATTTGCCTTAGCCTTATACTTTATATTCATCTTGTTAATATGTTCTCTTACCTTCTCATGTATATTCTTGATGTGTTCTACAAAATCTTTAGCTTCAGCACTTATTTTCTTCTCCTGGTCCATCTTCCTTAATTTTAGAGTTGTTCTGGGGCTACCTCCATACACAATCTGGAATGGTGATCTACCAATGCTTCTGTTGATAGAATTGTTGTAAGAAAATTCTGCTTGGGGTAAGATCAAGTCCCATCCCTTGGGTTTATCTCCTACTAAACATCTCAGTAGGCTACCTAGACTCCTGTTAACAACCTCTGTCTACCCATCTATTTGTGGATGGTGTGCAGAACTGAACTTCAACTCTGTCTTTAGCTTCTTCCACTTGGTCCTCCAAAAGTACCCCACAAATTTGGTGTCATGATCTGAAACAATACTCTTTGGCAGACCATGTAGCCTCACCACCTCTTTGAAGAACAAGTCAACAATGTGGACTGCATCATGGGTCTTTTGACATGGAATAAAATGTGCCATCTTCAAAAACCTATCAACCACCACAAAGACTGAATCATTCCTTCATTGTGTCCTTAGCAAACCAAGAACAAAGTCCATACTTATATCCTCCTATGGCCTCTCTAGTACAGGTAAGGGCTGATATAAGCCTGTATTCTGGCTCATGCCTTTAGCCATCTGACATACCCTGTAGCTTTGTACAAACTTCTTCACATCCTATGACAACTGAAGCCAATAATAATGCTCACTGATAATGGTAATGGTCTTATCTTGACCAAAATTTCCTACCATTCCTCCACTATGCTTCTCTTTTATCAAGTTCTCCCTCATGGAACTTCTCGAGATACACAATTGACTTCCCTTAAATAACATGCCATCCTGGATTATGAAATCCAGCCACCTTGTCCTGTCCACTGTAACAGGTTCCTTGCAAGATTTCCAAGCCTCTACAAAATCAGGATCTTCTCCATACATTGTCTTAAGTTCATTGAACCCAACCACTTCAATCTGCATCTTTTTCATCAATGTATGCCTCCTACTTAAGGCATCTACAACCCTATTTGACTTCCCACTCCTATGTTTCAAAACAAAGGTATAACTCTGCAAAAACTCTACCCATTTCATATGCCTATAATTTAATTTTTCCTGACGATTTAGGTACTGCAAGGCCTGATGATTAGCATATAGAACAAATTCCTTCGGCAACAAATAATGTCTCCATTTCTTTAATGCTTGAACTATTGCATAAAATTCCTAATTATATATAGAATACTTTCTCTTGGCATCATTTAACTTTTCACTGAAATAGGCAATGGGCTTACCTTCTTAGCTCAACACTGCCAAAAGGAAGAAGATAAAGGTGGAGGTGTTTCGATGGCTACTAACAAATACAGCAAGCTTGGTCAACCGCGGGCTACAACTGAGGGTCCTTCTGCCTCAATCTTTGCAGATTTTCCTTCACAACCAGAGAGCTGCAATGAGACAGATTCATGCATGTCATCATCCCATGACATTGAACATCACAAAAATCAGGTAAACACTTGGGAAGGGAAATGGGACAGCATGCTACCTTTTGAAGACGACCATCAAAAGGGCACCAAGCTTACAGATGATCGACAAGGCGAGGGGTTCCTCCTTCAAGAACAACCAATTGGGACTGTGGATCTTGCTCACAGCTTGGAAGAGTTCTTTGCTGCCCCGTTCTCCCGGCCTTATGCCAGTTTAATGTCTCAAGTGTTGCACCCTCCACCATGCCCGCCCAAGGCTGCCAATGCAATGATCAACGATGTTGTGCTTGTTCTTCATTGTCCAACGCTGCCACCTCCGTGTGATGACATCCAGGTTCTATCCTTCCTTGCCCCTATTAATTTTCATATATGTATTTATCATTTTGATTATGGGAGTAAGGGAAAACGAACATGTTTATGGATTAACCATGGGTTTGGTGAGCCTCCTCAATTGCTGATTTTTCATGATGACGTGATTGAACTTGAGTGTTCCAACATTGAATTTCTTTTTTCAGAATATAAAGACACGTTTGCATGGTTGAGAATGATAACAATTGCCTATTTTCTCATGCACGCATTACGAAATCCAATGAATGTTAATGTTGGTTTGTCGTGCCTGAACATAGTGCTTTGTAAATATCTTTGTACATAGCTCATTTTTGAGTAGTATAGGTTTCCTGTAAATACTCTGCTTTCCTACTTTCCTCAGGTTAGTTGGTTTGTTTAGGTTGCTTGCTTCGTTTGCTTTTTGTTTGCTTTTGCTTTGTTGCTACTTTGCTCAGGGTCCGTCTACTTTTAGCTAGGCACATCTGTGCGCACAACAACCATACTTATTACCTGGGGTTGTTCTATGTATTTCTTTGTCAAACTCTAATCAAGTTTTCAGAGTGCATAGTGAGGATCTTCTGTTAGTGTCAAGTGATCTGGGTGTTTGATTCAAATAGCATAAATTGTTGGTTTAGTCTGACTCTGATGTATTCTGAAATCTTATAGCTCTTATACATCTTAAGAATATGATGGTCACTGTAGGGCCTTCTGTAAAGTCTAGTTAAGTGAAAAATCAAAAATTCTGCTTCAGCGCCACTGTGATTCTTAGCCCTGAGCACGAGCTTCAATGCTTGCGGGTTGAAATAAAAGAGCTGAAAAGAGAAGAAAGAAAAAAAGAAAACATTGAAAATTAAAAGAAAGGAAAATTCAATTTTTGCGGGGCTATGGACGCCTGACTGGCAGTGAGGCAATGTCCCGGATGCTTTTGGAGTTAGAATAAACTACGTACCTTAACTGAACGGAGCTTGGGTTCCTGTAGCAACTAAAGAATGGGAATTAACGCAATTGCACACACTTGGATTTTCAGCATACTGAAGGTTGGGTTGGCTAATGGTTTTGATCCTTTGGTTGGGTGTCTGGTTTGTTTGCCCTAGTGTGAAAGTCGAAACCAAAGATTTTGGGTTCGTGATTCCAGTTTGTCATCAAAATGCTCTTGAGCATTTCTCTAGTGAGTAGCTATTTGTTGTGCATGTTTTGCACACACGCCCCACTGTAGGCAGGGACCCCTTTTTTTCACTCCCAACAGGCTGCTTTGCTCCTATCTTGTTTTGTGTGCCCCATTTCCAAGCCTAAATTGGTCATGTGCCATCAAACGATCAAATCCCCTACCCAAATTCACCTGCTTGGAGTATTCAAATCTGCAAAGAAATAAATTTCCCCATCCCCTTTCTGCCTTTTGTCTTGCTTTGGCTGTTTCGAAAACATTCGTGGACCCCTGTCAGTCCAGTTTCCACATTTTTGGCTTTAGGGACAACTTTTTGGTGGATTTGGGATGTGTTTGGGGTGTTTCAATGAACTGCCAAGGTTTCGTCAATGTTTCGTTAAGTTTCAATGGTTTCAGAACTTTCCCTCCAGAATTCCCTTCCTCCTTAGCAGTTTGGAAACATCCGCGGACTCCCGTCGCTCTCGTTTCCTCATTTTTGACTTTGGGGTCACCCTTTTTTGGATCTGGGATGTGTTTGAAGTGCGTAAATAAACTGCCAAGGTTTCTTCAACGTTCCATTAAGTTTCGATGGTTTCGAAACTTTCCCTCTGGAATTCCCTTCCTCCTTGGCTGTTTGGAAACATTCATGAACCCCTGTAGCTCCCGTTTCCTCATTTTTGACTTTGGGGTCACCCTTTTTTGGATTTAGGATGTGTTTAAAGTTCGTAAATGAACTGTCAAGGTTTTGTCAAAGTTTGGTTACATTTTGGTGGTTTCAGAGCTTCATCCCGCTTTTGCTATTTTGGAACTTCTGGCGGCCACCTCCCTTTCGGCCTCCGGAGCCCGGCCCCTTTATGGCTGTTTCCAGGGCTTCGCCTCTCCGTGGCCATTTTGGAACTTCCAGCGGCCACCTCCCTTCCGACCTCCGGAGCCCGGCCCCTCCGTGGCCGTTTCTGGGGCTCCGCCTCTCCGTGGTCATTTTGGAACTTCCGGTGGTCACCTCCCTTCTGGCCTCCGGAGCCCAGACCCTCCATGGCCGTTTCTGGGCTCCACCTCTCCGTGGTTGTTTTTGAACTTCCAGCGGCCACCTCCCTTCTGGCCTCTGGAACCGGGGTCCTCCGTGGCCGTTTCTGAAAGTTTGTCCCTCTTTGGCCGTTTGGAGCATCCAACGGCCATCTCCTTCCCGCCCTGGGGCAGACTCAGTGGAGCGTTTTCAGTGAACCTATCTCCTTCACAGGTTGTTTTTGAACAGCCGGGGCCTCCTTTCTTTCTCCGGATGTTTTGAACGTAAGAACTCACTCCTTCCTGGCTATTTTGGCTTTCGTCCGCTGCCTTCCTTCTAGCTTTCTTCCTGGCCATTTTCCTTCCATCTGCCGTCTTTTCACTGTCCTCCCAGCTTTCCGGGTCCAGCCCTCTAGAATGTTGTCTGCTGTTGGCCGTCGGCCTTTTGCCGTCTTTTCGTTGTCCTTTCGGCCTTCTAGGTCCGGCCCTCCGGAATGCTGTCCGTTGTTGGCCATCGGCCTTCCGGGTCCGGCCCTCCGGAATGCTATCCGCCATTGGTCATTTTCCTTCTGTCCGCCGCCCGCCTTCCTTCTGGCCTTCCGGGTCCGGCCCTCCAGAATGTTGTCCGCCGTTGGCCGTTTCCCTTCCGTCTGTCGCCCGCTATCCTTCCGGCCCTCTGGAATGTTGTCCGCCATTGGCTGTTTTCCTTCTTTCCGCCACCCGCCGTCCTTCCGACCTTCCGGGTCCGGCCCTCCGAAATGTTGTCCGCCATTGGTCGTTTTCCTTCCATCTGCCGCCCACCGTCCTTCCAGCCTTCCGGGTCCGGCCCTCCGGAATGCTGTCCGTCGTTGGCCATTTTCCTTCCGTCCACCGCCCGCCGTCCTTCCGGCCTTCCGGCTCTGGACCTCCGGAATGATGTTCGCCGTTGGCCATTTTCCTTCCGTCCACCGCCCGTCGTCCTTCCGGCTTTTTGGGTCCGCCCCTCCAGATTGTTGTCCGTTGTTCGCCGTTGGCCTTCCACCGTCTTTTTGCCATCCTTCCGGCCTTCCAGGTCCGGCCCTCCGACTTGCTATCTGCCGTTGGTCATTGGCCTTCCGCCGTCTTTTTGCCATCCTTCCGGCCTTCCAGGTCTGGCCCTCCAGAATGCTATCCATCGTTGGCCATTTGCCTTCCGCCGTAGGGGAAGCCAGCACCCTCAAGTAAGCATTAATGTTTATGGCCCAAATGAGCTCTAAATATGAATATCACGATATTTTGATGATGCATGGATAGATCTAATAGAGAATTTGTAGGTTTGACTGACATTTTCCTTAACGCATGTATAAATGCACTTACGACACTTCATGTTTGTAAGAGTCAAGAAGCCTTCTGTAGGTCTATCGAAAAGGCCCATGGAGGGAGTTGTCCTACCTTTTTCCAGATAATGATGATTTCTAAGGAGCTTTCTGCCCGAATCAGGGGCCACCAATCCATTGATACCAATCGTCGATGGACTCGTTTGATCAAAGGAAGAACACCGCAAGCACATCAAGCAAAAGACAACTTTCAGGCAGTTTTAGCTACAGTGAAAAGGGAAATCAACTAAATGACAAAATTGCTACAGTAACTGGCACTAGATGACAAAACAGGGAAAAGACAAGGAATGTATTTTTAAATTGTTGGATATTGGGGGTAGGTGAAGCCCTAACTTGTAATGAATCTGAGCCACTCAATGCAAATTGATCCTAGCCATTCATTTGGGCTTTGGAAAACTATAAATAGGGGCTTGCCCCTCATTTGTAAGTGTTGGAGAGATGTTGTAAAAAGTATTTTGCAGCAATAAAAGATAGCATTGTATGAGTTTATGAATGTTCTCTTTGATTTTGCTCATCTTGCATGCACGGTTTTTCCTTCCATGTTAGTTTTAGTGTTAGTTTCTTGAATGGGAGTGGTGATGGTGTTTGCTATTTTAGTATTTGATGGATTTTCAGCTCATGTTTTTTGTGGTTTATTAATGATGAGTCACTTTACAAAGCTAGTCTGAGCTCATTACTTCATTGCTGCAACTTAGTTCAATTACATGTGCATGATGTGCATGTGCAATTTGAAAATCTGTAGTCCTTAGAAGATTGCATTGGTTTTGTGCAACTGTAGGTTTCTCTTGGCCAAGCAAAACCCAGTTTAGGAAGCCTGTCTACTTTAGCAGCCACCATTGTTATTGTTCATTCATAGCTTAGGATTAGAATAGCTTTCTTAACCCTTCTCCTTTTGCTATTTTTTTTAATCCTTGGTTAGAGTAGGATCCAAAGCATCACCATGAAGCTAAATCAAATGAACTTGATGAGTTTCAACTTGCTGTTTTGAGTGGACAGCCACTGTTCATTCAGTTTCAGCACTTTGAAACTGCATTTGCAAGCCCAACTTCCCATGCTTTGTAACTCATCTGTAAGACCGCCTTGTGATTCCAACAAATCACATCAAACAACTGACGTATCTAAGCACTGTCATGACCTGACATCCGAAAGACCTTGGGATAGTGTTCTGCAATCTGATTGTGGAAGATTGTCTTTCAAGAGAGGTAGTGCACCTACACACTGCCTTTGTTGAAAAGTGCATAAAAAACACATCAACAGAACTAGCGCTAGAAGGAGGGCATGACATGTTGAGGCTACAAAGCTGAAAGTTGGAAATCGAAAGGAGCACTTGCAAAGAAGAAATCGGAGATAGTGAGATCTCTTTCAATGCTAAAATTCAAAAAAAATTGAAAGCAAAAGAAGCTGAGTGAAAATGGAGCAGCATGCACAAATTGACATCACTCAGCTGCATACAAATTTGAACAAGAGACCGAAGAAGCCATTGCAGCAATTTGCATTAGCGGATAGATGTCGGATCCATTGCACTTGCAGGCATAGTGAATTGGGGTGTCTAACATTCTTGGACAAAATTGAGAAGGTCTTGCAGGGAGAAATTCCCTTTTGGGAAATATATCAACCTTTAGGTCTTGCAGACTCAGAGGAAGAATTGACAACCATGGCAGCCAAGGCATTCAAGAAGTTGATCCAGGAACATTTGAGCAGCAAGGATGGACCAAGATTGGAGGAAATATTGATGTCAAGTTAGTGCAGATTTCACAATGCACCCCACTCTAAATTCACTTGCTTATCATGCACAAATGTCATCGCCCAAGTCAAGGATCATGTGAACAAGTTGGAGCAGCCATCTCCTAGTAAAGGGGACTCATGCCATGAGGTGGGAAAGTTGTTGGAAGCTCGAAGACAACACACCACAGATGAATCAAGAAATTTGACATAGGCTAGTGCTGGGATAGCAGACATAGAGGATCAGATCCAAAAGGAAGAGGATAATTTCCTTAGGACAACAAGTTGCCTTGATGAACAATCAGCTAGAAACAGATCAGAAATTTATTCCTCCGTTGAAGAAAAGCAGTCCCCTTCTCTAGAAGACGGATTGGCAGTTGAAGATGAATCAAATGAGTTTGCAGTAGTGTATGCTGGGGCAACAAATGAAGATGTTGAAAATCAGAAAGAGGAAAAGGTTGATAGCCTTGGGACAATAGAGAATGATGGAAAAGAAATAAGTGAGATTATATTAGAGGACCTCTCCTTCATGAATGAAAATGATCAAGCATCTGAAAATGCAGATTTGGAGGAGCAGGAACAACCACTTGCCACAGCTGTCTACTATTCACCTTCCTTCCCAAATGATGATGAGGACCCACTGGTGGAAAGATATGACTAGCTCGTCTCGAGACTAGCAAGGGATTGGACTAAGTTGAAATACCAAGTGGATTTGGAGATATTGCTGCTCCCAAATTGGTGTGGACTCCATGATTCATTGCACTTAGAGCTCACATGTAAGTTATGCCAAGAGGCCATTAAGCAAGTCAAAGGACAAGGTGCACAACCAAGCACATCACCTCCCGCAGCCACTTCAAGGATTGAAGAAGAAGACCAAAATCCCAAATCAACTAATGACTTAGTTGAAGGTAGTCCTCAAGAGAATGTTGAGGCAGAAATAGAAGAAGGACAACAATACAGTTTCAAACTTCCTAGCGATGAAGTAGATCAAGTGGGAATGTTGTCCACCAGTCATCAAGAAGTTCTTCCTCTTAAAGAGCAGTTATGTGCCATGGACGGTGGGCTTTTTGACGAGTCTTTAGAGGGAAATTGTGCAATAGACTTTGGTCCCCTTGATGAGGTTCCATCAATTGATGACTTCTTTCCATTAGGAGCTGCACTACGGAGGTATGCTCATGTCGAGGAAGAGCACATCCCAGAAGATGGTAGTGATGAATACATACTCTTTGAGCCCTTAAACAATGATGCACTAGAGTTTCCAGATTGGGAGAGGAGCTCCTACATTTACAGCGATAGTGACCAAGAGGAAACAAGTGCGTGCCATGAGGAGATACATGAACAACAAAAGGAAGAAGATAAAGGTGGAGGTGTTTCGATGGCTGCCAACAAATACGACGAGCTTGGTCAACTGCGGGCTGCAACTGAGGGTCCTTCCGCCTCAATCCTTGCATATTTTCCTTCACAACCAGAGAGATGCAATGAGACAGATTCATGCATGTCATCATCCCATGACATTGAACATCACAAAAATCAGGTAAACACTTGGGAAGGGAAATGGGAAAGCATACTATCTTTTGAAGATGACCATCAAAAGGGCACCAAGATTACAGATGATCGACAAGGCGAGGTGTTCCTCCTTCAAGAACAATCAATTGGGACTGTGGATCTTGCTCACAACTTGGAAGAGTTGTTTGTTGCCCCGTCCTCCCGACCTTATGCCAGTTTAATGTCTGAAGTGTTGCACCCTCCACCATGCCCGCCCGAGGTTGCCAATGCAACGATCAACGATGTTGTGCTTGCTCTTGACTGTCCAACGCTGCCACCTCCGTATGATGACATCCAGGTTCTATCCTTCCTTTCCCCTATTAATTTTCATATCTGTATTTATCATTTTGATTATGGGAATAATGGAAAACGAACATGTTTATGGATTAACCATGGGTTTGGCGAGCCTCCTCAATTGCTGATTTTTCATGATGACGTGATTGAACTTGAGTGCTGCAACATTGAATTTCTTTTTTCAGAATATAAAGACATGTTTGCATAGTTAAGAACGATAACAATTGCATGTTTGCTTGTGCATGCATTACAAAATCCAATGAATGTTAATGTTGGTTTGTCGTGCCTGAACATAGTGCTTTGTAAATATCTTTGTACATAGCTCATTTTTGAGTAGTATAGGTTTCCTGTAAATACTCTGCTTTCCTGCTTTCCTCAGGTTAGTTGGTTTGTGTAGGTTGCTTGCTTCGTTTGCTTTTTGTTTGCTTTTGCTTTGTTGCTGCTTTGCTCGGGGTCCATCTGCTTTTAGCTAGGCACATCTGTGCGCACAACAACCATAGTTATTGTCTGGGGTTGTTCTACGTATTTCTTTTTCAAACTCTAATCAAGTTTTCAGAGTGGATGGTGAGGATCTTCTATTAGTGTCAAGTGATCTGGGTGTTTGATTCAAAGAGGATAAATTATTGGTTTAGTCTGACTCTGACGTATTCTAAAATCTTATAGCTCTTACACATCTTAAGAATTCAACGGTCACTGTAGGGCCTTCTGTGAAGTCTAGCTAAGTGAAAAATCTAAACTTCTGCTTCAGCGCCACTGTGATTCTTAGCCCTGAGCACGAGCTTCAATACTTGCAGGTTGAAATAAAAGAGCTGAAAAGAGAAGAAAGAAAAAAAGAAAACATTGAAAATTAAAAGAAAGAAAAATTCAACTTTTCAGGGGTATCCGAGCAACTCTACTGGGGCTATGGATGCCCGGCTGGCAGTAGAGCAATGTTTGGGAGAATCATAGCGACAACCTCGTCGGGGCTATGGATGCCTGACTGGCAGTGAGGCAATGTCCTGGACGCTTTTGGAGTTAGAATAAACTACGTAGCTTAACTGAACAGAGCTTGGGTTCCTGCAGCAACTAAAGAATGGGAATTAACGCAATTGCACACACTTGGATTTTCAGCATATTGAAGGTTGGGTTGGCTAATGGTTTTGATCCTTTAGTTGGGCGTCTGGTTTGTTTGCCCTAGTGTGCAGATCAAAACCAAAGATTTTCGGTTCGTGATTCCAGTTTGTCATCAAAATGCTCTTGAGCATTTCCCTAGCGAGTAGCCATTTGTTGTGCATGTTTTGCACACATGCCCCACTGTAGGTAGGGACCCCCTTTTTTTTGCTTCCGACAGGCTGCTTTGCTCCTGTCTTGTTTTGTGTGCCCCATTTCCAAGCCTAAATTGGTCATGTGCCATCAAACGATCAAATCCCCTACCCAAATTCACCTGCTTGGGGTATTCAAATATGTGAAGAAATAAAGTTCCCCATCCCCTTTCTGCCTTTTGTCTTGCTTTGGCTATTTCAGAAACATCCGTGGACCCCTGTTGGTCCAATTTCCACATTTTTGGCTTTAGGGACAACTTTTTGGTGGATTTGGGATGTGTTTGGGGTGTTTCAATGAACTGTCAAGGTTTCATCAACGTTCCGTTAAATTTCGATGGTTTCGAAACTTTCCCTCCAGAATTCCCTTCCTCCTTGGTTGTTTGGAAACATCTGCGGGCCCCCGTCACTCCCGTTTCCTCATTTTTGACTTTGGGGTCACCCTTTTTTGGATCTAGGATGTGTTTGAAGTGCGTAAATAAACTGCCAAGGTTTCGTCAATGTTCCGTTAAGTTTCGATGGTTTCAGAACTTTCCCTCTGGAATTCCCTTCCTCCTTAGCTATTTGGAAACATTCGTGGACCCCCGTCGCTCCCGTTTCCTCATTTTTGACTTTGGGGTCACTCTTTTTTGGATTTGGAATGTGTTTGAAGTGCATAAATGAACTGCCAAGGTTTCGTCAAAGTTTGGTTAAGTTTCGGTGGTTTCGGAGCTTCGTCCCCTTTTTCCTGTTTTGGAACTTCCGTCAGCCACCTCCCTTCTGGCCTCCGGAGCCCAGCCCCTCTGTAGCTATTTCCAGGGCTCCGCCTCTCCGTGGCCATTTTGGAACTTCCGGTGGCCACCTCCCGTCCAACCTCCGGAGCCTGGCCCCTCTGTGGCTATTTCCGGGGCTCCGCCTCTCCCTGGTCATTTTGGAACTTCCGGCAGTCACCTCCCTTCTAGCCTCCGGAGCCCGGCCCCTCCGTGGCCGTTTCCGGGGCTCCGCCTCTCCGTGGCCGTTTTTGAACTTCCAGCGGCCACCTCCCTTCTAGCCTCTGGAACCCAGGTCCTCCATGGCTATTTTTGGAAGTCCATCCCTCTTTGGCTATTTGGAGCATTCGGCGGCCATCTCCTTCCCGCCCTTCGAAACCTAGCCCTTCGT
The DNA here is from genome assembly GCA_007258455.2 of Sequoia sempervirens. Taxonomy (NCBI): domain Eukaryota; kingdom Viridiplantae; phylum Streptophyta; class Pinopsida; order Cupressales; family Cupressaceae; genus Sequoia; species Sequoia sempervirens. The sequence continues at coordinate 949,129,748 of VDFB02281492.1, forward strand.
GGCCATTTCCAGGAGCCTGTCTCCTTCCCAACTATTTTGAACATCCGGGAGCCTTCCTTCTTCACGGTTGTTTTGAACACCCGAGAGCTCGCCTCCTTCCTGGCTATTTTGGCTTCCGTCCACTGTCTGCCTTCTGGCTTTCTTCCTAGCCATTTTCCTTCCATCTGCTGTCTTTTCGCTGTCCTCCCGGCCTTCCGGGTCCAGCCCTCCAGAATGTTGTCTACTGTTGGCCGTCGGCCTTTCCTCGTCTTTTCACCGTCCTTTCGGCCTTCCAGGTTCAGCCCTCCAGAATGCTATCCATTGTTGGCCATCGCCCTTTCGCCGTCTTTCCGCCATCCTTCCGGCCTTCCAGGTCTGGCCCTCCGGAATGCTATCCACCATTGGTCGTTTTCCTTCCGTTCGCCGCCCACCATCCTTCCATCCTTCCGGGTCTGGCCCTCTAGAATGTTGTCCACCATTGGTCGTTTTCCTTCTGTCCACCGCCCGCTGTCCTTCCGGCCTTCCGAGTCTGGCCCTCCGGAATGTTGTCCGCCGTTGGCCATTTTCCTTCCGTCCGTCGCCTGCCGTCCTTCCGGCCTTCCGGGTGCGGCCCTCCGGAATGTTGTCCGCCGTTGGCCGTTTTCCTTCCATCCGCCGCCCGCCGTCCTTCTGGCTTTCCGGGTCTGCCCCTCCGGATTGCTATCCGCTGTTGGCCGTTGGCCTTCCGCCATCTTTTCGCAGTCCTTCCGGCCTTCTAGGTCTGGCCCTCTGGAATGTTGTCCGCCATTGGCCGTTGGCCTTCCGCCGTCTTTTCGCCGTCCTTCCGGCCCTCCGAAATGCTGTCCATCGTTGGCCGTTTGCCTTTAGCCGTAGGGGAAGCCAGCACCCTCAAGCACGCATTAATGTTTATGGCCCAAATGAGCTCCAAATATGAATATCAAGATATTTTGATGATGCATGGATAGATCTAACAAGGAATTTGTAGGTTTGACTGACATTTTCCTTAACTCATGTATAAATGCACTTACGACACTTCGTGTTTGCAGGAGTTAAGAAACCTTCCGTAGGTCTATTGAAGAGGCCCATTGAGGGAGTTGTCCTATCTTTTTCTAGATGATGATGACTTCTAAGGAGCTTTCTGCCCGAATCAGGGGCCACCAATCCATTCATACCAATCGTCGATGGACTCGTTTGATCAAAGGAAGAACACTGCAAGCACATCAAGCAAAAGACAACTTTCAGGTAGTTTTAGCTACACTGAAAAGGGAAATCAACTAAATGACAAAATTGCTACAGTAACTGGCACTAAATGACAAAACAGGGAAAAGACAAGGAATGTATTTTTAAATTGTTGGATACTGGGGGTAGGTGAAGCCCTAACTTGTAATGAATCTGAGCCACTCAATGCAAATTGATCCTAGCCATTCATTTGGGCTTTGGAAAACTATAAATAGGGGCTTGCCCCTTATTTGTAAGTGTTGGAGAGCTGTTGTAAAAAGCATTTTGCAGCAATAAAAGATAGCATTGCATGAGTTTATGAATGTTTTCTTTGATTTTGCTCATCTTGCATGCATGGCTTTTCATTCCATGTTAGTTTTAGTGTTAGTTTCTTGAATGGGAGTGGTGATGGTGTTTGTTGTTTTAGTATTTGATGGATTTCCAGCTCATGCTTTTTGTGGTTCATTGATGATGACTCACTTTGCAAAGCTAGTCTAAGCTCATTACTTCATTGCTACAACTTAGTTCAATTACATGTGCATAATATGCATGTGCAATTTGAAAATCTGCAGTCCTTAGAAGATTGCACTGGTTTTGTGCAACTGTAGGTTTCTCTTGGCCAAGCAAAACTCAGTTTAGGAAGTCTATCTACTTTAGTACCCACCATTGTTATTGTTCAGTCGTACCTTAGGATTAGAATAGCTTTCTTAACCCTTCTCATTTTGCTATTTTTTTTAATCCTTGGTTGGAGTAGGACCCAAAGCATCACCATGAAGCTAAATTAGATGAACTTGATGAGTTTCAACTTGTTGTTTTGAGTGGATAGCTACTGTTCATTCAGTTTCAGCACTTTGAAACTGCATTTGCAAACCCAACTTCCCATGCTTTGTAACTCATCTGTAAGACCGTCTTGTGATTCCAGCAAATCACATCAAACAACTGAGGTATCTAAGCACTATCATGACCTGACATCCAAGAGACCTTGGGATAGTGTTCTGCAATCTGATTGTGGAAGATTATCTTTCAAGAGAGGTAGTGCACCTATGCACTACCTGTGTTGAAAAGTGCATAAAAAACACATCAACAGGAGTCATTCTATGAGCTGCCTTATTTGGCAAACTAGCTCCAGGAATCAAGTCAATCTGATGACTGATCTTCCTTATTGGTGGTAAACCCTTAGGTACATTATCAGAAACAATATCCTAAAACTCATCCAACATCCCAGAAACTTCTTCTAGAACCTTTTTCACTATTCTCCTTACTCACTCTAGGAATCAATGCATAACACACGTTTATGCTTTATACCTTCTAAAAAAATTCTTCCATCTACATAACAAATTCTAACACCACTGCACACCTTTTCTTCGGTCTCCTTCAGGGGTTTCAACTTGTGACGAACCCCATCCTTTGTCAAGGAATAAGTGTCTGCATGGTCATCATGTATAGCTCGCCTATCGAACTGCCACTGCCTCCCCAACAACATGTGACATGCATCCATGGGGATGATATCACAGAGTACCTCTTCATGGTAGCTCCTGATCTTGAACTTTACTAGGCACTTCTTATTGACCAAAACTTTGTGGTCTTTCTACAACTAGGCGATCTGATAAGGATGCAGGTGCCTTTCCCTCTTCAGCTTCAACTTTGTGACCATCTCTTTTGACACCAGATTATCGGTGCTCCCACCGTCAATAATGACATCACAGCATTTTCCTTCACACTTACACCTTGTGCAAAATAGATTCTTTCTCTATTCTAGTTCCTTCTCCTCAGTCACCAGGGCTCTCCTAATCACTAGGGCTTCTCCCCTTTTAGCATCATCTGAATGTTCAGATTGGGCCTCCTCATCTACATGTGCAACCCTTCCATGACCTTCTGGCCTTTTGTCTGCCCTTCCTTGGTGTTGTGGGCATTCATAGGCTCGATGCCCTTCTTCACCACACTGAAAACATGTTTCTTTGAAACCACCTCTTCGAGATCCTTGTCCATATCCCCCTTGTCCTCTACCTCTTTGATCACCACTGTTTTGATCAATAGGATGATAGAAGTTGTCATTCCTTTGGCTTTGACTGGTACCCACATCTTCACTTTTCTTTTCATCATCATTCCGGCTTCCTGAAGGTCTTCCACTGCCCCTTCCACTTTGACCTCCTCATCCTTTTTGCTTGCCATCAAATTTTTTGTTCAACTTCTCTTCCACCTTCAGAGCAAACTGATACACATCCTGAATGGTGGTCATTCTGACTAGGCTTAATTTCTCCTGAATGCTCGGTCGTAACCCATTAAGATATCGGGGTACCTTCTCCTTATTGGCCTCTATGTGGCCCGTTCTGATGATTATCTTGTGAAAATCTTCAGTATATTCTTTCACAGATCTACTTCCTTGCTTCAACCCTTGCAATTTCTTCAACAGATCTAACTCGTAGTCCACTAGTATGAACTCCTTCTTCAGTTTCTCTACCATGCGATCCCATCCGGTGGATTTTCGCTTTCCTCTTCGATTTATTTCCAAGTGGACCTCTTTCCACCAAATACTAGCATGGGCCTTTAGCTTCATTTTCGCAAACTTAACTCGATCTGGGTCCTCTATTTCCTCATACTCAAAATATTCTTCTAGCTCATTGATCCAGTCGATCAACTCTTATAGGTTCAAACTTCCAGAATAACTAGGGACTTCTGCTCTGGGTCTTTTCACAATCTTCGAAATGGCCCTTATTAGCTACATTTGGTCTTGATCAATTGCTTCTTCTTCCTCTTCTACATTTAAACTTTTTTCCTCTCCTTCATCCTCACTTTCCTCCCTCAGGTTTAACCCTCTTCTCAACTGCTCTTGTAATGCATCAATCTATCTTTGGAGGGCTGCCAGTGCATCTCTTCCACCAGTATTTATGCCGCCTCGACCACCTCTGGCACCACCACACCTACCAGGCATCACTCTTGGAGGAATCTTTCTTGACCTCAACCCACAACCACGGTCTTGTTGCGAACTGCCTCATAATCGGCGATCTGTCTACACACTCAAGAAAACCCGCTCTGATACCACTTAATGAGGGCACAGCCCTAGACACATAAAATAACACACAAACAAGAGAATAATTTTATTATTTAGAAAATGGAGCTTCTTACTTGTAGAGGATCTCAAATCCCCAAGCTCTACAACACATGCAAGTTACAAAAAGCTATAGAATCACCCTTTTGCAATATGCGAGCTTGTCCCCAAAAAGTTACCAAAAAAAATTAGAAACCCACCCATAAATAGAGCTCCTCTTTAGTTTGGAGCCAAAAAAACATTCAAATTTGAGTTTAGGCAGTTTGGCACTGAAAAATTACAACTTGAAGTTCAAATTTCAAAGAACATTTCCAATTGTATATTCTAGAAAGTGCGCCAACTTCCCGGGGCCATAACTTTTGATTTGAGACTCCGATTCGCGAACCGTTTGAACCGTTGGAAAGTTATCGAAATCAATAATGCGCTCAAAATTTGATATGCCAATTTTGGAAAGTTTTGCGGCTGATCCGGGAACTCTAAGTGCCTCAAATCTAACTCAGAAGATTTTCAAGTGCAAATCTAGGAAACTAAAACTGCAATATATTTCAACTCAGGAATAGAAAATAAAAACCATAAATTGGGAATTTTATTGTGACAAAAAGGGTATCTAAAAATGAGAAAATTAAAATTTAACTATTTTTGTGTGATGCAAGATTGCCCTTACACCATTAGATACCCCTGCATCAAGTCTTCACAGAATAGAATTCATCCACTGATCATACAACCACACACCAATCCATTGATCCATCGAACCCATCATAATCTGCAATCATTGAGTATATCCATGTCGCCCCTATCTGTCAAGCTTCCTCTCAGTAACAGCTGCAAGAGTCTAACTGCTAGCAGTTCCCATTCGGCTTCTCTGATTGGCCAAAGACTCACCACATAGGATGGTATTCTCTCGATCAAAGTGATCAACTTGTGTTGGCATGTCGGTGAGACACAAGAAGTGTCTCCCCGATGCCCAAATGCTTCATTGTTGATATCGGTGTAGGTTCCAACAGTAGGCAAGACGATATAGCCAATGCCACGAGTCATACCAAATCCACTGATATTCATTTCATTCCTATTGGCAAGAGTTTCCTCATCAGCAAGACTCATACCGCTATTCACAAGTCACACCAACCTCAACATTGCCATCGGCAAGACTTACCGCTCGCTAAGAGGTTACAGCGAGACTTCTTATGTCACATTGAAGCATCGGATAGTCGGCAAGACATACTGCTATCACCAAGACATCATAGCGAATACTTCATGTCACCTCGAGGACCATTTACTATCAGCGAGACTCTCCATCAGTCACTAAGACTTCATACCAAAGTTTTTGTGTCACCACGAAGAATCAAAGTGTATCCCTGTCAGTGAGACCTTCATCAATCATTGGGACTTCATACCGAAGCCTCCACCTTCAGCGAGACTTCACTTAGTCACTGAGAGTTCTTCCCGAGACCTTTGTGTTACCCCAAGTGAATACTATCGGTGAGACATTCCTATTGGTAAGACCACATACTAAAACATCGTAAGTTACTCCGATGATCACATGTGTAAAACCTTGTCGGCAAGACTTTAGCTATCGCTGGGACTTCACACCAAAGTAAGCCTTTCGGCCTAGGGTCTCCCTGATATACAATATGAATGGCCTGTCAGCTAGAGATCTCCACTCGACATAGGGTTACAATGACTATCACAAGTCACAGCAATAAGCTCCTTCGGCATGACTTAAACATTGTCTCAGTGACCTGTACAAACCACAAGATCCAAAGCTGCTAGTCGGCCAGACCCAAAGCATGTCACATCGACTTGCCTCTCTTAGAGGTTTTAGCCTGTGAAATTGAGGCATATATTTCCAAAAATCTCCCACTTCACGAAGATCACACAAGCACCTCCAGAGCACAACAAAACTAGTGAAAATCATGGGAACTAAGGTCCATTGAACTGGCACACCACCTGAACTTGTTTGTGCTCACTGGCTTCGTCAATGCATCTACAACATTCTCCAGAGTATCAACTTTTTCTAAACTAACATTTCCATCCTCCACCATATCTCGTATAAAGTGGTACTGTACATCTATATGTTTCATCCTGGCATGGAAAGTAGGATTCTTTGCCAGACAAATTGCACTCTAACTGTCACAAAAAATAGTTATTTGCTCTGCATCAAAACCAATGTTAGAGCACAAACGTTTTAACCAAACTGCCTCTTTACAAGCATGTGTAGCTACCATGTATTTAGCCTCTATAGTGGACAAAGTGACTGCAGCCTGCTGCTTAATCATCCAACTTACTGCACCACCATTCAACATGAAAGTATATCCACTAGTGGACCTCCTGCTGTCAATGTCCCCTACCCAATCAGAATCCACATAGCCTCGAATACTGAGAGTCCTCTATGATTCAACAAGGTTCCCATGGTAACACAAAGCAAATTCTGAAGTGCCCTTCAAATATCTAAAAAATCTCTTTACAGCATCCCAATGTGTCCTTCTAGGATTAGCCATAAACCGACTAAGAACTCCCACTACTTGAGCAATGTCTAGCATTGTACAGACCATTGCATACATAAGACTGCCAACCGCACTAGCATAGGATACACTGGTCATGTCCTCCATCTCAGTAGGATATTTTGGACAATCTTCAACAAATAGCTTTGTTCCCTGCAAGACTGGAACAACTAGCTGCTTGCAATCATTCATGCAAAATATCTCTAGAATAGTCTTGATATACTTACTCTGACTGAGCCAAAGTTTTATACTATTCCTATCCCTAGTTATTGCCATCTCCAGAATATACCTTGTTGCACCAAGATCTTTCATTTAAAACTTAGCAAACAACTGAGACTTAAGATCAGAAATCATCAACTTACTATTGCCTATGAACATCATATCATCAACATAGAGAGCAATAATAAGAACTTGATCACTTTCAGCTTTGTAATAGACACAATGATCAGATTTTGATCTTACAAATCCCAAAGACAATACAAAGGTATCAAATTTCTGGTACCACATTCTAGGTGACTACTTTAACCCATACAAAGACTTTTTTAACTTGCAAACCAGTTTCTCTTTACCTTTCTCCACAAAATGCTCAGGCTGGGACATGTAAATCTCTTCTTCAAGATCACCATGAAGAAATGTTGTCTTCACATCCATCTATTCGACCTCTAAGTCATATGCTATTGCAAGTGACAAAAAAAATTTGATAGATGTCAGCTTAGCTATAGGAGAAAAAATTTCCCCATAATCAATTCCCTCTACCTGGAAATAACCCTTTGCAACCAACCTCGCCTTATATTTTTCCACACTTCTATCCAGACCAATCTTCTTTTTAAATACCCATTTGTAGCCAACATCTTTTTTGCCTTTAGGCAAGGGCACCAAACTCCAAGTGTCATTATTTTCTAATGATGCCATTTCTTCATTCATGACTTTCAACCAAGAGTCTAAATCAGACATTCTAAATGCCTCTTTCACGGTCCTAGGCTCATTAGTGCTAGAAATTAAAGCATAGGCACAAGTAGAATCTATCAAAGAAAACCCATACCTATCAGGTTGCTTTCTTTCACGAGTTGACCTCCTCACTTGCTAAGGTTGAGGTTCTTCTTCTTCTTCAGAACTTTCAGAACTGCTTGAGCTCTCCTCAGTTTCAGGTACATTTTGAATTTTTAATTCCTCTTTATCTGGTGTCGGAGGAATTTCAACTACAACCTTATTATTTTCTGACTTTGTCTCTGACTGCAGATCCAAGGTAGAAGGCTTCAACTCACGAAATATTACACTTTTGTTGTATACAACCTTCTCTGTATTAGGATTCCACAGCTTGTATCCTTTTATTCCAGTAGTATAGCCAATAAAAATACATTTAATAGCCTTGTTCTCCAAATTAGATCTTTTCTCATAAGGCACATGAGCATATGCCTCACAGCCAAAAACATGAATATGTCTTAAAGAGGGCTTCTTACTAGACCACGCTTCCAAAGGTGTTTTCTCAACAAGAGCAGAATTTGGAGAATGATTTATCAGGTAACATGTTGTAGCAACTGCCTCAGCCCAGAACTTCTCTTCCAAGCCAGCAGTACTCAGCATACTTCGTGCTCTCTCCATCACTGTCCTATTGAACCTTTCTACAACTCCATTTTGTTGTGGAGTATAAGGTGTAGTCTTATGTCTTTTAATCCCAAGGTCTTTATAATACCTCTCAAAATCATTAGAACAAAATTCACCGCCATTATCAGTCCTTAAGCATTTAATTTTTCTTCCACTCTAATTTTCTACAAGGTTCTTAAATTCTTTAAACCAACTGAACACTTCTGATTTACTTTTCAAAAAATAAACAAATGTTCTTCTCAAATAATCATCAATGAATGATGCATAGTACCTTGACTTAGACAAAGAAGGAACATTCACTAGACCAAATACATCAGAATGAATATAATCTAGCAAACTAGAAGATTTATGAGGACTCAAATAAAATGAAACACGGTGTCATTTTCCATATATACAATGTTCACAAAATTCAAATTCGAGGTTACAATCTTCAAGCCCCTCAACCAAGTTTTTATTCTTTAAGGTTTTTAAACCTTTCTCTCCAATGTGGCCTAGCCTATGATGCCAGAGCATAGTCTTTTCTACTGGAAGTTTAACTTCCATAGAGTTTACACAATTAGAAACATTTCCCTCTTTTCCTCCATGAGTAGCTTTTTGTGACTTTACAGAGACACTATTGCATTGAACAACATGTGCATCCAGCTTGTACAAGGTACCAATATGAACACCCCTTGCTAGCACCATTGAGCCTCTAGTCATCTTACAGCCATTTCCAGAGAACGTGACCTGCACTCCAATATCATTCAACTTACTAATAGAAAGTAAGTTTCAAGCCAGACCTGGTATATGCATTACATCATTAATTCCCTTCACTCTTCCATCAGGGAATTGAATTCTGAATCTTCCACGGCCAACAATTTCCAAAGTTGAATCACTTGCCAAGTACACCTTTCCACCATCGTATTCTTCATACTTCATGAACCAGTCTCTATGAGATGTCATGTGGAAAGATGCTCTAGAATCAATAAGCCAGACATCATCTGATGCCTGTGTAGCCAAGGCTGCAATGAAGGGGTACGCATCACTCTAAGAAGAATCATTATTGGAAGAATACTTCTTCTTCTTCTCCTCTTTACAATCCTTTCAGAAATGACCAGGTTGGCCACAGTTCCAACACTTCACCTTGGACTTCTTGCCAAGAGACTTTGATCTCCCCTCTGATTTTGATTTAGATTTATTGTCCTTCTTTCCTTTCTCTTTCGACCTTCCTCTAACAGCAAGGGCCTCCTTCACCATCTCAGAAGATTTCCTTCTCATTTATTCTGATAACAAAGAAGCAACAACATCTTCCATCTTGAAACTGGATGTTGTACTCCCAATAGCCATCACAAGGTGATCCCATGAATCTGGAAAAAAAACATAATATTAGCATATAGCGATCCTCTTCATCAATCTTCACACCAATAGATGTTAATTGTGCAATCAACATGTTGAATGCGTTCAAATGATCAGCTACAGACCCTCCTTCCTGCATTCTCAAAGTGTACAACTTCTTCCTCAGGAACAGTTTATTCACCAAGGACTTCCCAGGTGATAAATAGATGCCAGTCTCTTCCACATGGAGTATGCAGTCTTCTCTTCATGCACATTGAGAAGAATGGAGTCTACCAAATAGAGCCTTATCAACCCCTTAGACTTTCTATCTACAAAGTCCCAATCTTCTTGCTTCATGCCTATAGGCTTTGCTTCAGACACAACAATCCAAAGATCACAATCAACCAATAGATCTTCCATCTTAAGTTTCCACAACTCAAAATTGTTGCCATTAAATTTCTCTATTTTAATCTTTCCTGACGTGCTAGCCATCTCAATCTGTAATTCGAATTTGACAAACTTCTACAAGACTCCCACTCAACAAAAATTGACCCAAAAAATTCAATGTACCCACAAGGATAACACAACTGGACAGGCTCTGATACCACTTGTAAGGAAACCTAGATGTGGAAGCAACTCTCCTAACATCAAAATCTCAGGGAAGAATGCAAAGATACCTTTTAAATTTTACAATTACAGTACAATTAAGATGCACTTGAAAGAGATAACAGAAATAGAGAAATAGACAAACACAAATAAACACTAGATATATGTGGGAAAACCCTTATGGGAGAAAAACCCACCACACCAAAAGAAGTCACTTTGTATTACAGTAATAAAGATTACAAACAGAGTTATGACTTATCTTTCTAATGTTAGTTTACAACAGCATTCTTTATGAACAACCTTGTTACAGAACATTCACATTACAATCTTCATAGAATAGAATTCATCCACTAATCATACAACCACACACCAAATCATTGATCCATCGAACCCATCACAATCTACAATCACTGAGTATATCCATGTCACCCCTGTCTGTCGAGATTCCTCTCAATAACGGCCGCAACAGTCTAATTGTTAGCGGTTCCCATTCGGCTTCTTTGATTGGCCAAAGACTCACCACGTAGGATGGTCTTCTCTAGGTCAAAGCGATCAACCTGTGTTGCCATGTCAGTGAGACACAAGAAGTGTCTCCCCGATGCCCAAAGGCTTCATTGTTGATATCGGCGTAGGTTCCAATAGTCGGCAAGATGATATAGTGAATTCCATGAGTCATACTGAATCCACTGATATTCATTTCATTCCTATTAGAAAGACTCATACCGATGTTCACAAGTCACACCAACCTCAACATTGCCATCGGCAAGACTTACCGCTCACCAAGAGGTTACAGTGAGACTTCTTATGGTACACCGAAGCATCCGACAGTCGGCAAGACATACTGCTATCGCCAAGACATCACAGTGAATACTTCATGTCACCTTGAGGACCATTTACTATCAGTGAGACTCTCCATCAGTCGCTAAGACTTCATACTGAAGTCTTTGTGTCACTGCGAAGACTCCAAGTGTATCTCCATTGGCGAGACCTTCATCGATTGCTAGGACTTCATACCTATGCCTCCACCTTTGGCGAAACTTCACTTACTTGCTGAGAGTTCTTCCTGAGGCCTTTGTGTTACCCCGAGTGAATATTGTCGGTGAGACATTCCTATTGGTAAGACCACATACCGAAACATCGTAAGTTACTCCGATGATCACATGTGTAACACCCTATCGACAAGACTTTAGCTATCACTGGGACTTCACACCAAAGTAAGCCTTTTGACCTAGGGTCTCCCTGATATACGATATGAATGGCCTGTCGGCTAGAGATCTCCACTCGACATAGGGTTACAACGATTGTCACAAGTCACAGTGATAAGCTCCTTCAGCATGACTTAAACATTGTCTCGGTGACCTTTACAAACCACAAGATCCAAAGCTGCTAGTCGGCCAGACCCAAAGTATGTCACACCAACTTTCCTCTCTTAGAGGTTTCAGCCTGTGAGATTGAGGCATATATTTCCAACAACAATTAGGAGTAGAAGGTTTTGCAGCGGCCAAAAATGAGTAAAATGTATAGATCATTGACCCTGAGTGGAGAAGAAGAGAAGGTAGTGTCAGGAGCTGAAATTGTTGCTTCAGCAATTCAAATTACTGCTTCAAGAGCCGTCAGGGGTTGAGATTACTTCTAACACTCCCCCTTAATTACAACTACTATCGTCAATGATACCCAATCGATCTCTCTGATAGATGAAGTTTTCTTTTCCAAGTGCCTTTGTGAAAATATCTGCACATTGATCTTCAGACTTGCAAAATTCCAAAAATATTTCTCCATTGTTGATTAGTTCTCTAATGAAATGATATCTTGTGTCTATATATTTGCTTCTCTTGTGGAAAACTAGATTTTTTTACAATGCTATATAGCTAAGTTGTTGTCACAATAGATCTTCATTGCCTCTTCTTATTCTTGTTTCAATTCTTTCAACACTCTTCTCATCCAAGCTGCTTGACATGATGCACTTGCGGCTACTAAATACTCTACTTCAGCTGATGAAAGGGTAACAATTGGTTGTTTCTTTGAAGCCCATGAAACTACACTAGTACCAAAGTGAAAAACATAACCAGAAGCACTCTTCCTATCATCTATACTCCCTACACAATCACTGTCAGTGTATCCTATCAACTTGAAATCACTTGTCTTTGAGTAAAGAATTCCATAGTTGCTTGTTCCACTAACATATTTCAAAATCCTCTTTCCTGCTTGCCAATGACAAACTTTTGGAGACTCCATGAATCTTGAGATGAGACTAACTACAAACATTATGTCTAGCCTTGTGGATGTTAAGTACATAATACTACCAACAAGTTTTTTGTACAAGGTTGTATTTATATCTACTCCTTTGTCATCTTTGCTCAATTTCAAACTTGTGACAATAGGAGTTGAGATTGCTTTGCAATTAATCATATTAAACATTTTCAAAATGTCATTTGCATATTTTTTTTGAGAAATGAATATACCATTTTCATTTTGATTCACTTCAATGCCAGGAAAGTACTTCATTAAACCCAAATCAGTCATCTCAAACTCTTTCTTCATATCTGATTTGAACATGTCAATTGATAAATCACCCGTGAATACCAAGTCATCAACATATAAACAAACAATTATAATCTCACATTGCACATTCATTCTGGTAGACAATGTAGGATTATTGTTGCACCTATTGAAGCCATTTGGTAAAAGATAACTATCAATTATGTTGTACCAAGCTCTTGGGACTTGCTTGAGTCCATATAGTGCTTTCTTGAGTTTGTAAACCTTGTTTTCATGTCCCAAAATCTCATACCCAGGTGGCTGCTCCACATAGACTTAGATTCTTCTAAAATACCATTTAAGAAAGTTGATTTCAAATCCATTTGATATACTTCCCACTTGTTTTGAGTTGTTATGGCCAATATTGTTCTCACAGTGTCTAAATGAATAACTGGTGCAAATGTCTCATTGTAGTCTATCTCGAGTTGTTGTGAATAGCCTTTGGTTATAAGCCTTACTTTATGCTTTTGTACTTCACCATTTGCATTCAATTTAATTTTATAAACCCACTTCACTCCAATCACCTCTTTTCCTTGTGGAAGATTCACTAACTCCCATGTTTGATTCTTTTCAATAGCATCTATTTCTTCATCCATTGCATGCACCCATTTTTCTTCTTTAATAGCATCTTCAAAATGAATCAGATCTTCAACATGTGAATATAAAGCAAAAAGAGAATTCTGACCTGCATTATTTTCACCTTCATTTTTCTCATAAATGTCCCTAATACTTCTTATTTTTTGTTTCCTCATGCTTGCCAATGTTGGATTTGACATGTCACTTGAACTTGGACTTGTGGAATGTGGACTTGTTGGTCCTACACTTGAAATCCTTGTTGTAGATGGTGTTTGTTGTCCTCTTGTTGCTGCTCTTACATTTGATGATGGTGTCACTTGTGGACCACTTTTTTGACAATGAATGGGTGTGGAAGGAGTCACATTTGATGGATTATTTTCTAGTGTAAAAATCTCATTATCTTCTTGTGGCAAGTTGGCTACAATGTTCATTGTTTTCTCCAAACTTCCATCCCATGCTTCATCTTCTATGAACTACACATCTCTGTTGATTATAACCTTCTTACTGATTGGATTATATAACTTGTATGGCTTGGACTCATCACTATATCCTACAAATATGCACGTTTCTCCTTTTTTTATCTAACTTTCTTCTTAGCTCATTAGGCACATGTGCATATGCTACACAACCAAAAACTCTCATGTGAGCAACATTATGTTTTCTTCCAGTCCATGCTTCTTCAGGAATCATATTCATGACACTTTTTTTTGGACACCTATTCATTATATAAGTTGCACATGATATAGATTCAACTCAATATTCATTTGGCAAACGTTTGGCTTTCAACATGCTCCTAGCCATTTCCATGATTGTTCTATTTTTTCTTTCAGCTACCCCATTTTGTTGAGGTGTGTATCTAGTAGTAAATTGTTTGTGAATTCCATGATCTTTGCATAAATTTAAAAACTCTTTTGAAATTTATTTACCACCTCTATTTGTTCTCAATTCCTTAATGTAATATTGATGCAGAGCAGGGAGGCCTTTAATCAATCAAACTCAATTTCACTTGATTTAAACAAAATTTTAGCATTCAAACCCTAAAACACTTTCATCATCATTATTTTGACTGAATCAAAGCAAAAAAAATTCTTAGAAAACTCTGAATCAATCAACTCATCCAACATTTGCACCTAAGACACCAAATCCTAGTAGTAGTCCATTATGTCAAAAGAGGGTATATCTTCCACACCAAATTGAATATCCTCAAAAAAAGAACATTTTAAGGGACCCAATATTGCATATTTTAACATATCTCAACAGCAGGTATGCTTGTTTTGGAAAGTATAATCAAAATAATTGATTGTCCGCAACAAATTGTACCAATTAGGTCAAATTTGCAAAGCAACTATCATCAAATCAACTCCACAACCTTAAATAATTGTAAAAAGTACTTTATTAGGGTGTAATACTACAGAATCAACAATCTCTTGGTCACTCAAACTTTTCCAAGGGCAAAAAAACTCAAACCCTTGGTTTGGACTCCACTATGCTCAACCAAATGAGGGTTTATTGAAAGTAGGCTTTCCAAACCTCAAGACACTTTTCCACAACTTCAAACATGTTTGAATAAGTCTAAAAAATCTCTAGGAATAAACTTCTAGCCTTCATGAATGCATTTACATCATATTCTACCTTGGAGCCTTCAATTTTCATGGAAAAACATAGTAAATTCTTTGAGGGCAGCAACAATAGCTCTGTATTTTCAATTCCCCTACATCTACGCACACACACAACACTAAAAAAACCATATATTAACCCACTCCATTGACCTTCTAAGCCTACATCGGTGGAATGGTCATTAAAACCCTTCTAGACTCTCAAAACCCTTAAATTAGGGTTTCCAAACCACTTACTGTAAAAATACTTTGAAAACCTTTAAACTTAATGAAAAGTATTCAAATCTCTTGCAAATGGAAGCTAACACCTTACTCTATAAAATAAAATAAAAAATATAGACTAAGAAGTACTGTACAGTCTGTACAAGGCTAGAAATAAGAGAGAAAACACATTGCTACAACATATTAGAGTACTTTTATTACAAAACTTGTTTCAAAATACAAAATAATTGTGCTTTTCTTGCCCTTACCATGCTTTTAAACATGTTCCAATATTTAAAACAACCACCCTTCAACTTCCAATGACCAACAACCTTCCCTTTTCCCACATGACTCTTCAACTTCTTGTATTTTCTGCATTTTTGCATTGTTGACAACTTTTACAAGATTTTGCACTTTTCAATACTTTGACCATAAACCCACCTAGTGACCTAATCAACTGATTCAAATACGTCAAAATTACCTTTTTACATGTTTTACATGAGTGGAGATTGAAATTTAAAAAAAAATCCTTATAGAGGCATAGAATGCATAAGGTGCTCCTGCACCATATTGCTACATCAAGAGTTCAAATTGTTGATTGAGGAGATGTTAGGAGTTGAAATTAATTCTAACATTCAAGTGTGGTAAATTGTACATTATCTTTAGTATCAAATATTGCAAAGATATTTCCCACTGTAATTTTGTTTGTGTTTTAGGCTTTTTCTAATCTTCTCTCCAATAATGAAGAATGCAAAACATCAAATAAGTTTTTAGTAGGAGTGACTGTAGCTATTCTTGGAATAGCATGCTTCTTCTTTTCACTGGTAGAAACCTTCACTGATGGCTCCATAGGGAAGGTGTATTATGGGATTGCCACCATTAATGGGTTAGCCATTGGTAATGAAATTAAGCCTTCCAATGAGTCTGAGTATAAGATTAAATCTAAGGATTTGGTTCATGCAGCTATGGCAGTTTTGGTATTTTGTGTGGCAGCCCTCATAGACCAAAATTTGGTGCATTATTTATATACATTTGAAGAAGGAAATATACATAATTTATACCAATCACTTCTTGTGGCAGTCGGTGCACTTAGTGGTTTCATACACTGTGGAGGGCCACAAACTCTTATTCAGAAGTATCAGAGTATGTGTTCTTCTAAATTTCATGATCATAACTTGTCTCATCCAAGACATTATTTGTAACTTATCATAAAGTTGAAGTTTATTTCTTTATTACATTATATTTAAAAAAATTTACAATAAAATGTTGTTAATTGTAAAATTTTGTGGTTTATTATTTTTATCTCATGGTATTTAATAAATTATATGGATTTCTTGATTTAAACTCTTTAAGATTTAAAATTAACATACAACTGAAAAAATCTATGAAATTTACAAAAATATTTTACTCTTTAATCATTTGTTCATGTTTAATATGCTTTTAAATTTAATGTCTCTAGTATGATATATAGATTAGAACCAATTTTTCAACATACTTCACAAAGGGTTTGTTAAAATTGGAGAACATAAATTAATTTCTTTATATATCAAATTCATAGATCCAAAGATCCATAAATAGGTCTCATGCTTGGAGAGATGTGTATCTTGCATGAGACACAACTTTAGATAACAGTTATGTTGGGTGTGACTAAAATATAGTTGATATTTCTAACACCTCTCCATAAACTTTATTTTATCACACAACTTAACTAGATGATGGGGGCCACTTATAAAAAATAAGTTTATTAGCTACCCATGTACAAATGAAGAATATTTAACACCAATGTCTTCTTGAAAGTATAAAGATATTCTTCATAGTTATATCAATAAAAGAATTGAAGCATTTTGAATGATCTTTGTGATAAAAAAAACTTTTACAAATGTCGCAACAATCTTTCCAATCAATTTCAACAATGATCTTTGTGATCAAAACCTTCATAGATTTAGCAACAATTTCTACAATCAATTTCAACAATGATGTTTGCGACAAAAACCTTCAACGATCTTTGTGATCAATTTAAACAATGATATATACAATCAAATCCTTCACAAATTTAGCATCAATCTTTGCAATCAACACTACAACTATTCAACAATGATCTTTGCAATCAATACTAAAAAAATTAGTTTCAACAATGATCTTTACAATCAACAATACAACTTTTTAGGTTCAACAATGATCTTTGGGATCAATATTACAATGATTCAACAATGAACTTTGTTATCAATGGTACTTATTCTACATATATGATAGAATTCAAGTAGCCTTTATAGTAGTAAAAATTTATAGATTAAATTACATGGTTTCTAGGATGATAGATGACCTTGCGTGATTGTTATTTTTTTTTTAAATGAGAATATTTGTGTTTGTACAATATCTTGAACATACTTATGACCTTTTTCCAATTAGATACAATGATTCATCCACAATCCATTTGTATATATTATCTTGTAGAGGTTGTTTCTTTTAATTTTTGTTCCAACTCAATTTCTTTGAATGATTCTCTAATCCACAGATACTATAAGCATGAAGATCCCAACATAGCTCTTTTCCATGTCTATGCCTATAAAAATAAGAAAATCATATGGACTCTATTCCTTGAGATAATTGGTTTGAACTAATTGTATATGAAAAATCTATATAAAACAAAAATGATAAAACAATAACATGCATTACCTAATCCAAATCTTCAATACCTCAAATAGACGTAATGATGGATGAATCATTCGATTCATTTGATATGTTGGTTGCTCAATTCAATAGCATAACATTGAGATGGAGATGGTAATGAATGATGATAGATAGAAATGGATGATTGATTCAAGAATAATTTTGGCAGCATAAGGATACTTGAATAATCAACCCCCAAATGGCTTATGAGAGGGTTGATTTATACTAAATGTCTAATTTGGATTGATAGTTGAGATTGGATTTCAATAAGATGTCTTAATCAATGGCCAAGATTGAAAGGTGTAGTATGAAATAGGGTTAGGGAAAAATTAAGGCAATGATAAGGATTAATGGCCAAGATTGAATTATAAGATAATTCAATTAAGGGTGGAAAATGAATGAGACAGGAGCAGATAAGAATGGCATGGATAATGAGGTTGGCACAAAAAAGAGGTTGTTGGAGAAAATTAAATAATTATAAAATTAGTTAATTGGGCAGGGAAGGTGAATAATTAAATAATAAAAGCATTATTTAATTATAAAAGACATGTGACATGTTGACTTTTAAATTAAATAACAATTTATTTCAAAAGTGGATGAAAATGATAAATTAGTAAGTAATTAAATAAATAAAATTTATTTAATTATAGAAGAAGAGGATAATGAATAATTAAATAATTAAAATAAGTATTTAATTATAGTAGAAAAATGATAATAATTATGATTTTGTTCAATGGAAAGAAGTAAAATCTTTCTATCATCATTATTAAACATCATTCTTGTTTTCAATGGATGCCAAATCATGCAATTATTCTCCAAAATTATTTGAGAAAGCTTTTATAAGCTTTAAGTATTTTGTTGAGGATTTGTGGAGCAAGTTTGTTTTGTGAAAAATTTTGCTACCAGAATATATATGTATTTAGATATTTTCAAAACATAATTATCCCATTCAGCTCTTCTGGGTAGTGTGTTGTGTAGGGGCCGTTGTTCTTGTATTACAACATGGAGTTCATGTGATGAAACAATAGAGCTTCTTTTCTCATACAGGAATGGGAGTTGTCGTTCTCCAAAGCACTAGAAAGAGATCAATTATCACATATCTTCAAGACTGATTGTCAGTCAGTTTATAAATGTTTGAAAACTTTAATTGGTGATGAAATCCTACTTCCTGCAGCTCAGAGGTTAATTCTACCTTCAAAACTGGTATCAATTTTTGTATCTAATGTGTTGGACCTAAATCCAAACTATCACGATATGGTTAAACTAGAAAATACAACTATCAAGGAAGTATTTCTGCAAGACAATGCTTTGTTGAAGAGTGTGCAAAAATATAAGTTTTGGAAGGGAGAAGCATATGTGGGTGAGACCTTCCCAAGGCATTATTTGTATCATAAGGCAGGATACAAAAATGTTTACACTGCAATGAAAATCTCATTGGAGAACAATTCATCAAGCTACCTAGATAGAGCATTAGCACACCATCATTTTGAAATTGGGGATGACATGGTAAGGACCTTCAAGCCAAAGTATCATGCATTATCATTTCTATTGACACATCATTGCCATCATGAAGTTAGAACCAACAAACAACTGGCCAATTAGAAAGAGGTGGAGTCAGTAGAGTCTCAAGCTACACAAAATTTTGAATGCACATCAGGTCAGAGAAAAATCACTAATTTTGGATATGAACATCACTGCAAATTTGCACTCAACTCCTCCAGCTCATCAGATCATGCACAAAGGAGAAGGGGTGGAAGGATCATCTGTTGGAAATGTTTGATGCAAGATCTTTTTGAGCACTACAGTCTAAAATTTTGAAAGCTAATATTATATAGATAGTTTTCAAATATTGAAATTACTAGTGTATCAGCTATTTTGTATCTATCAAGCTGATTACATATAGAATTTTCTATATTTTGATTATAGTCCTAAAAAATTTACTATTGTAATCCGTTATTTTATTATATTAATATATTTGGTCGGCCTATAGCCTTTTATTAATATATATATATATATATATATAAAGGAAGGGGCTAATTAGTGATGTAATTAAATAAACAAAATTTATTTAATTAATCAAGGGAAGAATAAAGGAAAAAATGAATTAATTAAATAATTAAGAATTATATAATTAATAGAGGAATGTGACCATAAAAGATAATTAAATAATTAAAATTATTTAATTATGCAAGTAGGAGGAATTGATATGAAAAGGTGTGTTCATAGGCGAAGGACAATTTTCAGTGTCTACACTAACAACACCTATAACATCATTTTATTTTTACTAGCATATCCAAGGCCTTGATTCTTTGGCCTCGCTATTGGTTCAATGGGATTTATAATTCCTTGTCCATATTTTCACAAACCTTTTCCTTCATATCCCATTTTTTCATTATCTTAAATCCAACATTGTTGTCATTATCCTCACAACTAACAAGATTTGTAGATTCAAAAATATTATTTTATTCCTTACACTTTTTATCAAAAGAGGCTTTAGCTATATCACATTTATCAAACACTTAATCTAATGAATAAAACAAATCACTTGTAGCACATGACACATTACATAGTGTAGGCTTAGACTTTAGACACTGATTTTCCTTTACGTAAGCTTCAAGTAATTAACTAAACAAATTAGTGTCTTCTCTCAATTTAAATATATCTTCCTTTTGTGACATATTTTACTCTTCTAATATTTCATTTATCTTTCTAAATTTTTGTAATTCTTTTTGTAAAATATCTTTTACACACATTATTTTTGCATTCTCCTTTACTTTTTTTCCCTATCTTTTCCATTGAAGAAAATGACTTCAACTTACCTTTTTTATAAATTTGGTTATGATTCGACCAAGTACTATGATTCACCACAATTGTATGGTAGCTTTTTGTGCCTTCACTATTTCAATATTTGAAATGATCTAACTTTAATTTTGTATGCCTTCAAACAAGATTTAAAAAATATTAGATATTTTCTCAAATGTTGGAAACACTTTAGAAAAGATTGGAATCACCTTTCTTCTTTAATCAAATTCCATTAATAGATACAACCAATATTTCTTCTAAATCTAGAACTTCTTCCCACTTTTCATTTACCAAATTTAATTTTATTCCAATATTAACGACTTTCTTTCAATCTTCAACCTCTTCAAAACATGTGAACCTTAGCAGCCATTTTCCTTGTCTTTTGTTACAACTTTTCTTGCATTTTAGAACTATTATGATCTCTTCTTTTTGATTAACACCTTCTTAGTGGCTCCTTTTGACAATGAAAAATTCTGGTTTATTAGCTATGATCCTATATAAATGTTGACCTTCTTACTAGATAGTCTTTTACTTAGCAATGTGATATCCTCTTTATGATGGCTTCTATATCTTTAAAAAATATGATTTAATCTTATCTTAGAAACTATGGTTGTGATAGCAACACCCAAATATTTCACTACAATTCATTCCAAAAACCACCATATATCAAACTTTCTCAACCTTTTTTTTGCATTTCAAGCCCAAATTTGAAGATTCACACATTGATTTGATGACCACACGGGGATGAAGATAGATCTACTTGGTGAATGCACATAAGCCAACTAAGAGGGGGGTGAATCAGTTGTACATTAAAACTTCAAAACCTTCATAAAAATTTAGATTCACATCAACTAAATTATCCCTTAATCTGTTTGAATGATTTAGCATGAAAAAACAAAATAGAAAACTGAAACACAACAACACTATGTGAAACGAAACACCAAATTTACATGGAAAACTCAAGAATGGAAAAACTGCGGTGAGGATTAGCTCACAATATAAAGTAATTGAAACACCAAAAATAATAGGCTCACTATCCAAAAGAAAGAAAGGGTCACTCTCAAAGGATTAGTGCTAGATTGTTCACCTAATGGATTGTGAAAATCTCCAATCCATTCTTTGATACCATATTAGAAATTAGGAGATCTTGGAGATAAAGAGACAAGCACAATGAACAATAGGTAACTATTATATTTAGTCAACCCAAATGATAATGAGTACAAATCCTTGCATATATAGGAAAGGAAGGTTTATTCTACCTATGAGGTGAATTGAAAAGTGCCCCAAGATGTGGCACAAATGGATAGACAAGCGTCCTATAGGTGGCAACCCTAGGAACATTTGGAGTGTGCAAACCAACAACCTCTATGACCAAGTCACCAACCTTGCGTTCCAAGTGTTTAGTGGCATTTGAGGTGAGTTGGAAAGTATTTCAACCTCAAAAGGTGTGTGCATGAGGTTAACCAAGTAACATAATAACCTCTAGAGGATTAAATATTGCACATTCAGTTAGACAAGAATTTGTCTAACCTCCTCAACCTAAGTACATTTAAGTATATTGAATAGATTAATAATTCACTTTTAAAAAAAAAAAAATCCTTCACATTTAGTGAGAAAATGAATGGTATTTATTGTGCTCACATTTTATATTTTTGATAGGAAAAACTATTAATATGAAATTTAAATGTTTGTGCATTGCTACCTCATTAAGTTGTACACATAAGAATCAATATTTTTTCACTTGTGACATAACAATAATACTTGTAAATGTGTGACTTATTTTATTAAATGACTACTTATTTTATAAATGACACAATTAGTGGATAGTTATGATATTCTATTTGGAGAAAAAAAAAAAATATTTCATTTATTCACAAGTTTTCATATTTATGTTTTTTCATTGCATTCATGCTTCATGTATTCAAGCATGGGTCCATTTTGATCAACATTTCATTTTTTATTTACATATGAACTATTAATTTACAATTTATAGTATAAATATATGATAAGATTGAGTATTATAAACACAAGTGCTATAATAACAATTGAACCCTGCACAACCTCTAGCCCATCTCCCCTATATTAGAGGCTACCATTGAGTCGATCTTTTATAGGATGTATGACATTTAGAGGATAATCATATGATATAATGTATGTCTCTACATGCTTTGTGGCCACGCCTTGTCACTTTGGTTTTCCTAACTCAGTAGACATGTAAGATGTACATGACCACCATAAATTATACTCAGTATGTTTTGATGATTAATCAACTATTATTTCGATCATTCCTAAGAAAATTTGACTTGGTCTTGACTCAATGTCTCAAGTCACTTGTAGCCCTGCCCCCTAGGAAAAAAACACATCGTGACCTTTTTTTATGTTTTATTGCTAAGAAATTTAAAATTTAATCACTCAAAAAATCTAGAATGAAATCCTTTGAGTAAAGAAAATGCATAAAATTATGTACAAGTAGTTAGTCTAATGTGTGTGTTTCATCAAGATACATTGAGTCATGTATATTAACTTCGAGCTCAATTCATAGGATATTCAACAAAGAGTGTTAAGCTCATCACATGTTTACATTGCAAAAATTCTAACAGTCTTGCCATGGAGTGTAGTCAAAAACAAACAAAAAACGGCCATTAAATCAGGTAGAAGGACATGAATAAAAGACATCCACCTTTTTTTATTATTGAAAAAAATTGAAAGAATTATTGTCCAACCTTGAAAACATGCTTCATTCAATTAGTTAGAATGTAATCGATCTAATGGATTTGTCAGACACTCAAAATTGGCACTTGAGAATTTCTCGACACGAGAATTCAATCCTTTGGATCATGGAATTATTAGAGACAAGACTTTTAATGGATAAATGATCTAAAACTTCCCCCAACTTGGATTTAATATGCATCACATTGTACATTTGGGAACAACATGTGGCCTCAGGCTTATCCTATTCAAACATACCATCACGCTACCTTTTATAATTATCACTATTCTCCACACTTGTGTTAATCATTGTTGGAAACTTGCAGCCATTTAAAGACAATTTCCACTTAACCTAAAAGAGAAATCTATGCAAATAAGTATTCAAAATCCATATGCAAGAGAATAGACAACATACCCATGAAAATATGACACAATATATACCTTGGGAAAACCCTTAAGAGGGAAAAACCCAGCCTCCAAAAGCATCCATCTCTCATGTATTATTCAGCAATAAAGATTACAATACATCTTTAGAGTCTCCATGAACACCATTGAAGCATCAAGCCCTCTCCAATCAATCCATGTGAACAAGCATGTAATCACACATCCCATGACATACTTCAAACCCTCACAAATGCTAACAAGAGCTAACATGCAAACTTACCAACCTAAACAACTACCCTTGCAGTTGCTTTTATAAAAGCAAGCTCCCACAAAACCACCAAGTGGTTTTACATAAAACCATGTGATGAAAACTGAATGAGATTACAAAACCATGTCCCCATATTTAATATTGGGTACTTTATTTAATTTATTTCCCCAATATTAAATAATTACATTTTTAGCAACTTAACTTATGTCCCAAAGTTGCATACAACATAAAGTGGCCCCAAGAATAATTACATTAAATACATTATGCAAGGTGTACAACACACATTTTTATAACATTCTCCCACTTGTTGTATACATTGCATAAGGGGAACAAGTAATCTCTAAACATGAATCAAAAGAACAATCCATTAGCCACATATACCATCAAGGAATCAAAGTGCTCCATGTGCTCCTTCAAGATACCTACAAGAAGAATCAAGGTGACTACCATCCCAAGCATGAATTCTCTCATGCACCATCATGCCAATGCACAAAGATGAGAAGCTATCCAAAGAAGAAGCCACACAATATGTCATAACGAAGCATATGTCCTACCTCAACCAATATTCCAAATGCATACACTCAATCCAAAGGTAACAATATGCACCAGTAGTCGTCAAGATACACAAACCCATAGCTGAAATAACACCCACAACAAGTGCCAATACATCTAACTATCCATACCTCCAAGGTATACAAAACATAGTAAACTCATGCCATAAAAAATATACACCCATAAACTACAATCCTAAAATCCATGTGCAAAACCTGTCAAAGAATGACATACACATCCAAGAGGTCCTAGTGCATGGATAATGAAAATCTTTAAAAGATCAAGGGATACCAAGTCCACCAATTTCATCATATAAAAAGTGTAAACAACATCATGTAGTACCAAGGAATCATCCACAATGATATGCAAAGCGTGTAAACAAATAACCTATAAGAACGACTCTCATCACAAGTCTCCATAGCTCTCCCAAGTTCTCCACACCCAACAAAGAAAAAATATAAAGGAACCTCCATGTCATCACCCAAGAACATAAGTGAAAACACATGACCATAAGCTAGTGATCACAATAGCTCCAACCAAACCGCAAACCAATGTAATGTGAAAACCGAACATCCAAGAAGATAACCAAGACCAAAGAGAGAAACATTAGCTATAGAAAATCCTTCTACATACACCCTTAAATTCCAACTGTGTCAAGTATGATCTCCTCCACAACACCCCAAAAGAAAAGTCATAAAAAAAAAACTAATCGTTCAATCACCAAGATCAAACATAACATATTTATCATGTAATCAACATGGATGTAAGCCTCTCATAATGAGAGAATATCAAACTAAATCCATTCCCAATGAAGGAAATAAGCCCAAAACATCTCCTAAACTCAATATCAATGAATGTAATCACAATGCATAAGGAGATAGACATGCCAACACTCCTCAAATGAACCCTCCAAAACCATATATCCATAGCTCAAGATCCGTATGCATGAGAAGATAAAGCATAAACATAAAGCACTTGAAAGAAACAATGGGTCATACTTCTCAAATGAAACCACCGAGTAGACCAAGAGTGGGGAATGAGAATGATCCTCCAAGATATCCAAGTCATCGTGACTCAACCAAGAACTCTCCATATAGGTCCATGTTGAACTCACATCCAACCAAGGTGTAGGCTCCTTAGACTTCCTGCTAAAATCTCATCAAAAGTAACCATCTCAACACATGTCTCTAATGTTAGAGTAATAAGTTATTTCACTTAATTAATTACATCATATTGGTTAATTAATTAAGTCACTTATCACTTTAGTTACTTAAGCTAAACTTAGGCACACTAATAATTAATTATTAAGTGTGCACACTAGGGTTTCCTTTAATGGTTTCCTTTAGGGTTATGCATACATTTCTTTTATAAAGCAAATCATCTCATGTAATTTATCGAATTCCTGAATAATACTATTTGCACATCTTCATGCAAAGCTCTTGATTTTTTCTATTTTCTCTTCTATGGAAGACTTTTCTGGTTTGCATGTATGATCTTGGTTTCTAACATCTAATCACAAGAGAACTCAAGTCTCACCTATGTCTCCAAGTATCCATGAGTACCTGTAACCAACCAATCCATGCCAAAATCTAAATGCAATGTAGCACCATCATGAAGTAATCAAGCAAATGATCAATTTACCCAATACAAAGAGAACCTCACTCGGTCAATTTCAAATCTCCAATCAAGAATCGGGAACATAAACATGACATCCATGATCTAACCATCTCCTCCTAGGAGATCACATGCACCATAACATATATACATCCTGGTCTCAAGAGAAAAAGTACCATTCCAAACTTTAAATGTGTATCAATCTAAGTAAACCATGACATAATAGCAAAACACTCTAAACAAAGAAACCATATCCCTAATCACATGAAGATAACCATACCAAATGATGCATCCATGTCATTTCCAAATAACTCCCACTGAAATGTGATACCCAGTCACACATGGCATCGTGACAACCATCCTCTCCATAAAGATTATCCAGGTCTACACACACAACTGAAATGTCAGTAACATAACAAGTAGAACCAAAATCTCCAAGACAAGAAGATACCTACAACCGCCAAACCATCATAAACATATCCATCACCACCAAACCATCACTGTCAAAAGCTCCACTAAAAGTGAATAACCAAAGAATAACAAGCTCTCATGACATCGTGATAATCATCTCCTCAATAAAGATTAACCAAGAATGCCCTCACAAAAAAAAAGAACTCAAATGCAACATGAGCTCCTTAATAAGAAAGCAAAGTAAACCATGAGCCTCATACCAAGAAGATACACCGCCACAACATGAAACAGCAACACCACCAACAATGCACTTGCATAAACCATCATGACATGCCAAAGTATCTAAAGCACAAGAAACATTCATGACACCATGATCACCACCAAATGTATCAACAACTCAACCCAACCGTGTCCCACATATCTGCATAACATAGTCAACTACATAGGTCTCACATCATGACTGTACCTAGTCATACCATCCCACCTCCTCAATATGACAACAAAACTAGCAAACCAAGTAACTAGACTAAGCCACCAAACTAAAAATGCATTAGCACTAAAATATCTATGGGAAAAGACAATCCATGTCCAAGTCATAAATGCAACATGTAAGTATAAACTGCCTACAACATTGCACAACTTGTAGATACAACAATGTAACATACAAATCCAACCATACACTGATAACCATGTTAAATGATAGAATAATTTGAGATGTACAACTAAGCATACAATGAATCCAACATCAAATCTCCAAGATACGATCATCCATAAACTCATAGTGTCACCATAGTCAAAGTAACCCATAAATAGCTTAGATAAAGAAAATAGCAAATAAACCATACCAAAATATCTCCAAACATAATCCATTGTGCAGTTCTCTTAACAAGCTTTATGTCGACTATTCAAAGTCCAAAATCCAACTTCGTATGCTCAAGATATGCCCTCTTGAAGCTCAAAACAAACACCTAACTTCCCATAAGTAAAACACTATCCAAACTATAAAGTACCAGAAAAAAAACTAACACCACAACATAAAGCATTGAATCGGGTTTCCAATGAGTCCAAGAAGAGTAAAAACAAACACTCTAGGAAAAATTTATACCCCTTGGAAGTAAAACAAAAGTTTGAACACAAGGCAAAAATTTTAAGGTAGCTGGACAGTGGCCCCACCTAGGCGGCCCAACTCCTTGGGTGGTGGACCCGACATTCATTTCAAACTAATTAAATTTGCATATAAAAAATTTCAAGCTCCTTTTGACATTATTCATGGTGGACTAAAAAAGGGCAATGGAAATTTTATTTAAAAACAATGTTTTAAAAACATTTTTTTTAAGTTTTAATAACCCCGCGAAGGGGAAAGGGCAAGGCCCGTTGGCAGGTGATCAGCTGGTACCATGTTGGCGGCAAGCTATTGGATGGTACCTACTTGTAGGTGTCTTCAGCCCTACAGAGGTACAATGGTCAAGAGTGGGGGCCGACCCCCCACCTAGATTTTATATTTTTTTTCTCAAACAAACTTTCTATCAGCCTTTTCAACATTGATTTTTTTCTCTTTTTCTTTTTTTTGCAGGGATGAAATTTTGAAGCCGCTGGAATTTTTATTTTTTATTTTTTATTTTATTCTATAGATGCCCTAGACGGTCGTACGGCCGAGCTAGGGCTAAATTTTTTTTGCATTTTTTCACAATAACAAAAATAGGTCAAGTTATATATCAAAATTTGACTCCCGGCCAACCCAAATCCAATTATGAGGTCCATTTTGTTCCAGGGTGTCTTCTATAAATTTTCCCCCACAAAACCTTCATTTGAATATATAGCCAAAAAACTCTTTTCACCCAAAATTTCTCACACCCCAAATCCACAAACAACCCATCAAAATAGCAAACCTAAAACCCTTAGATATGTAATAAATAACCTGCAAAACCCTCATATCTTTCCATGCCTTTCATTCTCACATGCAATGCATAAATTTAAACTTAAACAATATTTTTCTCTACCAAGGATTATACAACCACAACCATGGCTCTGATACCAATTGTTGGAAACTTGCATCCATTTAAAGATAATTTCCACATAACCCAAAAGAGAAATCTATGCAACTAAGTATTAAGAATCCACATGCAAGAGAATAGACAACATACACATGAAAATATGACACAAGATATACCCTAGGAAAACCCGTAAGGGGGGAAAACCTAGCCTCCAAAAGCATCCATCTCTCATGTATTATTCAACAATAAAGATTACAATACATCTTTAGAGTCTCCATGAACACCATTGAAGTATCAATCCCTCTCCAAGCAATCCATGTGAACAAGCATGTAACCACACATCCTATGCCATGCTTCAAACCCTCACAAATGCTAAGAAGAGCTAACATGCAAACTTACCAACCTAAACAACTACCCTTGTGGTTGCTTTTATAGAAGCAAGCTCCCACAAAACCACCAAGTGGATTTACATAAAACCATGTGACTAAAACCATGAGATTACAAAACCATGTCCCCATATTTAATATTGGGTACTTTATTTAATTTATTTTTCCCAATATTAAATAATTACATTTTTAGCAACTTAACTTATGTCCCAATGTTACATACATTATAAAGTGGCCCCAAGAATAATTACATTAAATACATTATGCAAGGTGTACAACACACCTTTTTCTAACAATCATGGATTCCTTGTAGAAATACTTTTATAACTTTTATAATTCTCATCTATGCTATTTTTTGTTAATCAGTCATTAGGTGAAGATTCACATGTGATTGTAGAGGGACAACTTTAATAATTGACTATTTTTGGTTTCCTTAACAACAATGTATTCATGGAAAAGTTTTTTAGTTAGAAGCATACCTATTTTCTATAGATCTATGGAAGTAGCAGAAGCCAGTTATGCATGATAACCATGCTACCTTTATCACCACAAGTAGTTTCTCACTTTTGAGATTTCTAACACACTTACCATTAAAGCTCGCCTTATACAATGTCTATTTAAGTGACAACTTAGAACTTATTGCTAACTTTTCAACAACCGTTCATAGTGTGTTGTACCATGAACATATGGATAGTGAACATGGATTGAATATGTTCCCAACTGTAAGACACCAAAATGGATTAAGAACTAACACCAAGATTACGGATAAGAAAAAACTAATAAAATCACTAGCAACCAAAGATTGAAGTCATGTAGAGACCCAATAGCCACCCCTTTTTTAAGAAAAGGCTGGAATTAGTTGGCAATTTTCTTAACTTATATTCAAATTAGGTAAATGGAAACAAAATATGTTCACATTCATGAGAGTAATGTGTAGTGGTCCATCAAAGGAGAAAAACATGTCAATATAAACTTCTAACTATCATCCAATGTCTTAGATATATAAACAATTCGTCATAAGACTTCAATCAATGAATTATTTGTAGTCTCTTGAACTGAAGTTCTGAGAAAGAATCCAGATAACAAGAAATCTGAACATGAAAAAATATGGCAACAATGTCAAGACTAATGAAGAAAGCCTCCTTCCCATTTCTTCAGCAAAGAAAACAATGTCCACTTCAAGTGTGGTCAATTGTATATTTGGTGTTATATATTTTTATTGTATTTCTAATGTTGTTTATGTTACTTGTTATGTGCGGGTGATCCCACAATAGTGGTTTACAATTTTTGGCCAAACCTGATGAATTATTATTTTAACTAAATCTTCACATTCTGCATCTATAGTGATAAACCATGAAGAATTTGAAGATGATGAAAACAGAGTCTTGTCACATTTTGTCTGTAAATTCTAAAAATATTTTTTCTTCTTGGAATCAGATTGCACTTCTTTTTCCATCTCCCACTTAAACCGGTTTTTTTCAAAAAACAACATTTTAAAAAGTGACGCACAATCGTGATAACACAACCTTTTTCCATGAAGGATAAATTTTAATTCTTTTCAAATTTAGATTTTTAACTCGATATCTAGTGCTTCCAATTTGGTTAGACAATTTTTTTTTAATATTTTTCTTTTAATCAAGTTTCAAAGTTAAACCAATTACAATTATAGCGCAACCGTGATAATGCATAACTTTTTTGTATATATCAAAATTCAATTTTATTTTTTTGTTGGATCAAGGACTTCAATATCTGGTGCACTCATATTTTTGAATTTTTTTGATAACTGCTATTTTTCCACATGTGCAATAGAGACCTTCATTTTTATGAATAACCTATGTTTAATAAAACTAAAAAAATAAATACATAATAAAACCAAAAAATATTAAAATTATATTCATTGATAGCTCGTTTGAGGACTACCTAATTCAAGTTGGGTTTGTGAAGGATTCTTCCATTTTCATCCTCAACTCGAGCTCTAAAGTGCCAAAATTCAGGTTTTTTTGTGTCTCGGGAGGGGATGAGGAATAAAGGGGGTTCAAACGAACCCATAGGGGTTCGAGCAAACCCCTAGTGGTTTCAACTAGGGACCTATTCAACCCTCGCTCATTCGAACCTCATTCATTTGAACCCCTCTATAAGGGGTTTTCATTTTTTTTTGGCGGAAAGTATTGAGAGGGTTCACAAACCTAGGTTCTAGCAAACCCCTAATGGGTTTGGTCAAACCAATAGGTTCGTACGAACCCCTAAAATCAATTTTTTTTCCATGCATTCATTTTCTGTGAGTTTTCCTTCCTCACTTCAATTGTAAACCACTATTATGGCTTCAACCTACATCTTCTTTATTGTAATCCAATAAGGATTTGAACTTGAAAATATTTGCACACTATCTCATCTAATAGATTGGTGTTGGAATATTTTCTATGTACCTTGCTTCCTTTTAGTTGGTATCAAAGCTTGATCACCTTAGTTTCCTATTGTGGGTAAAGGTTTTTTTGTACTGATCTTATTTGAGTGGGAGCCTGTTGCAAAATTTCTATGTTAACCTTGTTGTAAGAAGGAGATAGCGAGCACATCTAGTAGAATTGAAATAGAGAAATTTAATGGAGAAAACTTTGAGTTGTGGAAGCTCAAGATGGAAGACACGTTAGTCGACTATGACATATGGTTATTTGTTTCGAGAACTATACTAGAAAAAATGGACGAAAAAAGATTGGGATTTGATGGATTGGAAGGCTAAGGGTTTGATAAGACTCTGTTTAGTTGATTTTGTACTCCTAAACATCCATGAAGAGAAGACCGTTGAACTTCTTTGGAAAATAATTGCTCATATTTATTAGGCTAAATCACTACTAAATAAGTTCTTCTTAGAAAAGAAGATGTATTCTTTGTAGATGGAGGAAGGGGGAATTTTTACAGATCACCTAAATGAATTCAACATTCTTGTTGCCTAGTTGAGCTCTGTTTGTGTGAAAATGGAGGAGAAGGATCATTGCATGACTTTGTTGTGCTCACTGCTAGATTCATGGGACCCCACCTTGTCATGGCCATTGGAAGTACCACTACCACCTTCAAGATGGATGAAGTGATTGAATCATTATTATCTGAAGAGATGTGGAGAATTTTTTTGGAATGACTAAGGAGGCTCTAGTTGTTCGAGGAAGAATGAAAGATAAAAGAAAAATGAAGAACACGAAGCAAGAAAATTCAAAATCCAATTCCCATGGGAGACCTAAGTCTCCTAGTATGACTAAGGTGAAATACTGGCGAATCCAATCACTTCCGAAAAGATTGTAAAGCGGATAAAAATAAGTTATTCTCTAATTTGAATTTGAAAAATCCATGAAAGGAGGAGAAGAAGAATAAATTTTGAAAAAATAGACAAAATAAAAAATGATGAAAAAATAAAAAATTGGAGGAAGAAAATAATGTAAGTTGAAAATTAAAGAAAATCCATGAAAGCTTTTTATGAAGAGGAGATGATAAATCAAGGAGAAATGCATTGAAGCATGAGCTATAATAGTCATGGGTGAAGAAGGCACACGTCATAGATCCAAAAGCTACTAGTTCAAATTAAAAACTCTGAGAAATAAAGATTGTGCAAGGATGTGCAATATGCTAAATTGAGGGGAATGATGAGAGCTAATTATGACCCATTTTATGTCATATTTAACCTTTTTCATATGACTTCATATCCATTTTTATATTCCATTTACATACCATATTATATCATTTTACCACTCTTCTACTGCAAATGATTAAATATATAAGTAATAATTAATATAGTTTATAGATAAAATAAGATAAATAATTATTGGATTGTATTTACTAAAATCCATATTCATTTTATTCTTGGTTGCAACAAATCAACGAAGATTTAATGTACAAATTTCATGTCAATTGTCAACAATATAATTTCAACTCATAAATAATTTCTACTTCATTTGTATTTTAATGTGTTGTAATGGCCATGAGTTAGAAATAAATCTCACGGATTATTTTGTAACTTTTTTTTATGTTATTTGGTAACAAACCAAACCAAATCCTCTATTTTAGGATGATTATCTAGCATATAAAATGGTTCCCTATATTTTAGATTTGTCCATGAAATAGAAGGAGAACCATGAATGAAGGAACATCTATGCAAATTTGGAAAATATGTTATATGCCTTATTCATTAAATAAAGGCAATATAATAAAAGAAACACAACAATGTAAGAGGATAGAACTAGGCGTGAGAAGAGTTGTGTCAAATATATAACAATGCACAAATGTAATAGCAAAAGGAAGGCTTGAGAATAACACAGGAATAATGTAATAAGAATACAATATTTCTGAAATAAATGTATGTAGTTTGCATTTTGAAGGGATTTTTGTAGCAACACCTTAGAAAATCATTCGCTTGCAGATGGAGAGGAGGGCTCACTCTCTATAAGCATCACAATGATCTTTGTATTTTATTTAGTATGTTGTGTGATTTTATTGCGTCTACTAATTGTTAATCTTTGAATAAACGTAGACACTAATTTAATTATTTATTTCAATAATGAATTTGTGATTTATATTTATGTTTTGATAATTATTGTTTTAGAATTTTTATTGCAATAAGTGACTATCACCTGCATACAGTTTCTATAGTAGATTGTGGTCTCTTAGTGTGCACATTTTCCGTAGCGGCCTACACAGTCCTGTAGTAGTTTTTACATTAATACAAAAAAATCATAACAATTCAAAAGAATGCTTTTGTATTTTAATTCCATTTCATCAATACTCACCTCACTATGTGCAGCCCTTGCGAATATAACCACTACACCTTTCGTAAGTTCTCTCAGATTGACAGTTAGACCAACCCTTAAATTAGTAGAGAGAGAATGTAAGCCTCTAAAGGTTACAAACCTACTTTCAAATATTCTTGCAAGACGTTCAGCTTTTTCCTTCTCTACATTTTTATGTTCCTCGATCTTTCTACTCTTGTTCACCCATGATAAAAATTTTGATCCACCTTCTGACTTCTACTTAATTCTTTCCTCCCTTAGTCTTCAAAACATTAAAATGCTATTACTAAAATATTATGTTTTTTAAAATACTTGTAACATGCTTCTCAAAACAATAATAATTTGTATTATATCATAAACAAAAGGCAATGTCAATTAAAATGCTTGTAACATGCTTCTCTGAATAATAATAATTTTTATTATATCATAAACAAAAGGCAATGTCAAGCATTACTCCAGAATATTGCTTATTGCATGGAACTCATGAAAACCATTGTTCTAAGGAAGATAAAGTTATATATCATGTATCAAATAATAGCAATGGAGATTCAGAGTATCATGGACTGAATGAAATGGAAAGAAAGTGAAGTAGCAAAGACTACTTTAAAGCAAGATGCAATGGCAAAGAACTATTACTTACTTTCCAATCTTTTCTTCTAGCTTTGTTGTTGACAAGTTATGACCATCTGATTCTCTTCGAATCATTTCTTCATTGTCCCTTTCCTTGTTCTTCTCTTTCTCCTTTGCATTATCACCACTCCTGGTTTCTGTCTGTTTAGATTTTCCTCCATCTTTTCTCTCTTTATCCTTCGCTTTTGATCTCTCCTCCTTTTCTCTTTCTTTATCTTTGTTAGATTCTCTATCTCAATCTCAGTCTCTAGTCCTCTCCTTTACTTTGTCCCTGCCCTTGTCCCTATCTCTATCCCTAGTTCAGTCCCTTTCTCTGTCTTTCTCCCTATCCCTATCCTTATATCTTGATTTATCCTTGTCCTTCTCTCACTCCTCCTTATCTCTATCTTTCTCCTTTTCACTTTCTTTTTCCCTTTCTCTATCCTTTCCCTTATCTCTCAACTTATCCTTGTCTTTATATCTCACCTCCTTATCCCTATCTTTCTACTTTTCTCTTTCCTTATCTCTTGATTTATCCCCACCCTAATTGAACCCTAAGGTCCCAATGCTAAACCCAAGGATATTTCAGATCATACTCAATTGTGTATGGTTTTGTATGTACATTTAAGATCACACCAAACTGTATATGTTTTTATATGACCATTTCGTTTTACACCCAAAATCTTTTATCATAAAGAAAGAAAATAAAAAATATATGTTTTCTTATTGTAGCTTGGGATCATGCTCAAGAATCTGAAGAAAGTGAAAGAATGTAAATTTGTAAAAAGTTTATTGAAAGCATACTGACCATGAATTATAAATATTGCAGTGAACACGTTTAGATATTTGTCTGGGAGGTTAGATGCCCTATAAAATGTGGGATTGTTGTTAGCTTTCATATTTTCAAGCTTGCATGCTATTTACAATGGGTGTTACCGTGCTTGCTCAGAGACAGAAAATGATTGTGAACGTGGGTAGCTCTAGTCCAGTCGAAAGTTCAATGATTTCCAGCTGCGAGCCCAATCTTGAAGAGGGCAAAAGTGGATGTATGACGGAGGAGGATTCCTTCTCCTCATGTTCTGCAAAGCGCAAACCGGTTATCTCGATTACCAAATCGCCTCTCACCAGGCTTGATCGAAAGAGCAGCGGAGAGAGCGGCATCTCGGTAGAGTCACACAACAGCGCTGTGGAGGAGGTGTTTCAGCAAAGCGAGGCCACAAAGCTCCCATCGTCACAGTACAAGGGCGTAGTTGCGCAGCCCAACGGCCGGTGGGGAGCGCAGATTTACGAGAAACACAGGCGGGTGTGGTTGGGGACCTTCAGCGAGGAAGAAGAGGCAGCCAGGGCATACGACACCGCCGCCATCAAATTTCGCGGCAGCCAGGCGGTCACCAACTTCAGTCCAGCCGACGACGCCCACCCGGAGGCCGTCTTTCTCCGGTGTCATTCGAAGGCAGAGATCGTCGACATGCTTAGAAAACACACCTTCGAAGAAGAGGTCCACCAGTCGCTCGAAAGCAAGATCTTGGAGGCAGGAGGCCCTTCGAGTTCAAACTCCGACGCCAAGGTCCCGGGTTCGAATCCCGGCCAAGAAGAGACGATGGTGTACCTACGCGAGCACTTGTTCGACAAGACCGTGACCCCCAGCGACGTCGGGAAGCTGAACCGCCTGGTGATCCCAAAGCAGCATGCACAGCGATGCTTCCCCCTCGACGCCGCCTCCAGCGACAAGGGCATCTTGCTAAATTTTCAGGACGCCACAGGCAAAATATGGCGGTTCAGGTACTCATACTGGACCAGCAGCCAGAGCTACGTGCTCACAAAGGGATGGAACCGCTATGTGAAAGAGAAGCACCTCCAGGCCGGGGATACCGTGAGCTTCGAGCGCACCAACGGCGGGTCCGGACAGCTTTACATTAACAAATGACGTGATAGGAAATGGCCAGCCGGAATAGTTTAGGTCCCGCTGGCACTGACTGTAGAAATGCCGGTGGGTTCCCCTGACATATAATAGCCTATCGGCTAAATATTAAATATTTCATTTTCAATTATCATCAATCACTCAAACAATCCAAAATGCAAATCCTTTGAGTGAGGAAAACGTATAAAATTTTGCGCACGTAGTAAATCTAATGTGTCTGTTTCAAGTTCAACTCATGGGATACTCAACACAGATTACTAAGCCCATCACGTGTTTACACTGGAAATGTTGTAGCAGTCTTGTCGTGGAATGGATTCATCTCCCCCACCCCAAAAAAAGCGGCTATCATGTTATAAGGACATGAAGACATCCAATTTTTTTAATATTTAAACGAAGTTAAAAGAGAATAAAAAGGCTGTCCAATTATTCTTTCAAAGAGAATAGAAGGGAGTCCAACCTTGACAAGATGCTTTACTGGATGTGAGGCATTCGGTTAGTCAGAATGTAATCGCCGTAAACGTGGAATAATGCGCGTAAACAAATAAGTTCTGCCGGTTATCCGGCCTCGCCTTCACTGTGACCACGCTAGGAATACACCGTAAAAGCGCAGGGAATACGCATAAAATACGCAGCGACAGGGATTTAAAAGAATACGAGTTTACCAGGCAGCGACAGGGGTTTACCAGCGACAGAGATAGGCAGCGACAGGGTCTTACCAGAAAGCAGGTACCAGCACCGTTCGGGAAAAGGGGAAAAGGGCACGCAGAAAGTCAAAGCGGGACCAGGGACCCCACAAGCCAGCGAAACAAAGCAGATTTTAGGATCACGGGAAGGCGTGGACAGTGGGCTGCGTTTCCAACAGGTCTCCCTGTCGCCCTTCCTTATTTTCTGTTATTTTAAAGTTTATTTTGTCTCTTTCTCTGTAAGAAGACAAACTTGCATACCCGCATAAAACCAAAACCACAGCATTTCGAATAAATAAATCCACAGCATGTCAAACGCATGAGGGTTAAACAAGGAGTTATGGGTGAGAACATAGACCTGGCATGCCAGAGGGTCCCTCCAGTAGGGACACAAATCTCAAATACAAACCCAATCCCAATGCAGCTGGGAGTTTTAGAACATCTACTGGGCAATAGAAAATTGGAAAATAAACCCCAGATTCAGTTAAGTGACCTTTTTTCTCTTCTGGGTCAAAAAGGTTTAATATCTTCAGGTTATCACATTCCACAGTGGTCAAACGGGTGGTCCACTCTCTACCCTACTGTTCAAGATGAGGGTTTAGCGAGTGTTTGGGACTCTTAGCTTACGAGATCGCATTTATCAAGCATATTGAATCATGTAAATACAGAAGAAAAGCTGATCTTGGTAAATGCAAAGCAATATAATGGGATTCTAAGACGCAGACAAGCTCAGAGACGTAAACTGAAACAAAATCAAAAGAAAAAATTCACTTGGATTTTACCAAAGGTTCATAACAGTAAGGCAGGTATATATAATGAAACATTTCAGAAAGAAGATAAAACTAATCAAACTGAGTATGAAGGAAAGGGAAAGCTAATAGGAGGCATAGAGAGCCTTGGGTCAGGCATGAGTAAGATGGAGGAAGTCATGAACAAAAAGGAAGAGACCATTGCAAGCAAGGTCACTGAAAAAGTATCCACTGAACTTTATAGCCCTACGTCTTCACCACTTCTATGGTCCTCAGAGTTATATGTGGAAGAGCTCATGAGAATGAAAAATAGACTTGATGTTTTAGAAACAAAGGAGAGGTTGGAGGACAGCAGATTTAAAATAGTTACAGAGTCCAAATGCAAGCTGGAAAGGGACAATAAAATACTGCAGGAGCAAATTTTAAATCTACAAGCTAACATGGAGAAGGGACAACAAGAACTGATCACTCTAAGGCAGGAGTTAGATCAACTCAAAACAAATGAAAACAAGAAGCCAGACGTGGAAGGAGGTGAAAACAAAATGGAATTAGAGTTGATTCAATCAGCACTAGTAGACTTGGAGAAAAAAGAGAATCAGTTAAGAGACCAAATAGAAGAGGCCAAATCATGGTCACATGTGGTAAGTGGATCAGCAAGTGAGCAGCAAGTAATCATTGAGAAACAAGTCAAGAGGCAACTAAGGGAAGAAAAAGATAAACAAAGCAAGGCTACAAACATTATTATTAAGGGTTTGAAAGATTTTGGTGAAAGGGAAAGAACAGACATCCTAGCAAGAAACTTCCTTAAAGACGAGCTGAAATGGACAGGTTATATTCAGCAAGCAAATAGAATTGGAAAAAAGATAGATGGTGGAAGGGATAGGCATGTAAGAGTCACCTTGAGAAGCTTAGAGGATAAGAACAAAATTCTAAAAAACAGAGGGTTACTTAGAGGCACACATATTTACCTAGACGAAGATTTGACTTTCGAGCAGCAGGAAGCACAAAGGAAAGAATGGGAGAAAGTGAAAACAGCAAGAAATGAAGGAAAGTGGGCATGGTTGAAGAATGGGAAAGCCCAAATTGGTGATCGTTTTTCAAACAAGAAATAGGAATTGGGGGCCCCACAGGAATACTTACGTGTTGTAAGTTGGAATTGTAGAGGATATCCATGGAGAAGAGGACCTGGATTGGGGCCCATAGCAAAGGGTAAAGATATTATCATTCTTACTGAAACACATGAGCATGAAGGCTGCAAAGTCCCAGATTTTGAAGGATATAAGAAAGTCTCAG
>VDFB02281492.1:949168867-949429647 GCA_007258455.2 Sequoia sempervirens
TCCACACTTTTCTTGACTAACCCACAAAATATATATATATATAAGTTACAAGTAGCACCTGCATCTAAAAAAGGTTCAAAGATTACGCCGATAGAAAATTATATGTATGTTTAATATATATAATGTAAAATAATTAAAATATATACCAAAATAAATTTATGTATTTCATTTTTTTTTTTAATTTTATTTAAATACCATTTTTATCTATATTAATTTCAAACTAACAATAGTAA
This sequence comes from Sequoia sempervirens, assembly GCA_007258455.2. NCBI lineage: Eukaryota > Viridiplantae > Streptophyta > Pinopsida > Cupressales > Cupressaceae > Sequoia > Sequoia sempervirens. The sequence goes on from VDFB02281492.1 coordinate 949,169,101, forward strand.
TAGGTAGAACAAATCAACCACCACACTTAACTAATATATTATCTAATAATTTCATATTACATTGTTTATATAAATAATTAATCATTTTCACTACTAATATATTTAATAAATGTTTATCTGATGTAATCTTTTCCATAGTATCTTTCAAGATATGCAATATGGTGTATTCTTCTTTGTTTCCACTTTGGATAAAAGGTCAGTGTTAATGAATCATACTAGAATTGTTGTCGGGCTTCCAGTTTTTTAAATAGGATCAATTTGACTACACATTGCTTCTGCACTCACGTTAAACAAAACTACTGACCAACCCCGCAGTGGGTTGTTGAAGTCCACATTTATCTACTTTCAAAATGAATAGCTTTAGTACCAAAAACATATTATAGAACTTAAGACTTAATCTATTGTTTAAAATTCTCGCCACAATGTAACAATTTGGAATGGAGATTAAGACAAATATGCAACTCATAAAGTTTTTGTAAGCTATGCTTTAAAGTGGAATAATAATTTTGACCCCACAAATTCTAAAAACCTTTATTTAGATTAAAACCAGAGCAGTTTTAAAGTCAACATAAAATTGGGCACGAGAGCTTAGTGAATCGTGGACTTGCTTTGTTTAACTTGAAAATAAATGTGATATTATGCCGGTATTTCCTTAACTCATTTGGAAAATATGAGCTGAGAAAAGCTAAACATTACTTTACAAAACTCTATCAAGACTTTGATTAATCACTTATGATTTAGAAATACAGACTCTCAATTCTGGAATAGACACCATGAATGTCACCAGCTCAATTTTCTACAGTGTGATAAGGGAATTATTACCACACCAGTTGCAAGATTTCTCACTTATATAACCTAATAAAATTTAGTTGATTATATCTCAGAACGCTTTCCACCAAAACCTCATTTTATGAATGTACAGCCTATAAAAAGGAAAATATAAGATATAAGGGAAGTAAGAAGTTCAAGCGGCAAGGCTGCTGGAAGTAGAAATGAAGGGATAAGCGGTACCAACAAAGAACCAAAAAACCACCCAATGACAAACGCTCCAAACCTGCCACAAAACCACCCAACGACAAACATTCCAAATCACAAGTTTAATGATGCAAAATGTTGACTGCAACAAGGAAATACGCAAAGTCTTCTTCAATGTGTCTTTTATATGAAACTTTGTTTACTTAGACTCGCAGATTTCAACTTGGGACAGAACAATGAACTTCTTACCCAATCACGCAAGCTCTTCCAATGCTCTTGAGTTTCGTATTCAGCAAATATATGCATGCCACCAATGCAACTGCAACCTATAGAAACACCAACAAAGTTGAAGAGAATAATAAAGAATCAAGTTGGTCTAAAATCTTATAAACATCAGTAAACTTAACGGGCAACGAAGAGTAAAACCTAATAAGGTATCAATACATATCCATCCATGTTTACAAGCACGTATGTCAAGAATTTAAAGTGAATAAGCTACAAATGCCACTTTATATGAATTAAAATACATCATGGATGTGGATTTATAGAATGATTCTGGTAAAATTTGGTAGAGAATGTCAACAAAATTTGAAGCCTCTTATACACAAGGAAATGCAAGTTTTCCTTCACTGTTAATGGGGTAATCAACAAGAAACTCAGAAAAGTGATGGTGAACTGGACTTTGCACAAGGGTTCAAAAAGATGACTTTTGGTGAGGCAACCAGATGAAACCCAGGCACAGCAGGTGCTGGATATATCATTTTGGATCATAACAGGGGATTCAAAGGAGGGGCTCTCTAACTGGTAAAGAACACTAATAACGAAGCTGAGGCAACAGCATTGTTGGAAGGCATGAGACTAGCAGCAAAGAAAGGGATTAAGAAAATTGTGGTAAAAAGGCAACTCGATGGTAATAATAAATACAATGAAGAAGAATAAAAGTTGTAGCTGGATAGAAAACACCATGTGAGACATGGACATTGAAGATTAAATTCAATGACATCATTTCAGCATTGTTTCAAAGAATGCAACCACCTGGCAGACCTAACAAATGCAGGGATAGACCAGCAGCAAATCACAGCTTCATTTAGTGTATACCTGGTAACTTCGGAGGTCTTTCCATCCCTACTAATTGTGGATGGCTTGGCCACATCGTAGGGCCTTCAGAGGTCTTAAGAAGCTGGAGAAAAGAAATGGAAGACAAATCAAACAGACAAAGGAGGGAAGATTGGATAAGAAAAGATACTCAAAACCATAGTTGAAAAGCATAGACTTGACAATAACTTGACAGGGCCAAAAAAATATAAAAACTTGGGACTCCACAGGAAACTGAGGGAAAATCTCAGAAATAACTTGGCAAATTTATCGAACATTTGAAAATACATAGATTTTTTAAAATATTCTTAAAAAGCACACATTTTACTGAATTTTTATAACATATTACTGATTTCCATTATATATAAATCAAAATTAGAGTTTAATACATATCACAGACCCAAAAAAAGTTGAATATCTAAATGCATATGAACTTCTATACTAAAAGTGTCAATTCAAAGATCATGTGGAAATTATATTAATTTTTGAAATTTTGTCCATATCGCAAGTTTTAAAAGTGTAAACAACCTACAGGCTTGAAATTTCACAATTATAAATGTGAAATTTCAAGCCTGCAGGTCATTTAGTTCAAATTTTGTTCATATTACAGGTTTAAACACTCTGCAGATTTGAATTTTTAGCTATAACTGTGAAAATTCAAGCCTACATGTCATTCAATTGAAAATGTGTTCATATTACAAGTTTAAACAAGCTATGGACTTGAATTTTCACAATTATAACGGATATAGGTCATATAAACTTTCAATGTGTTACTGACAAAATTTTAAAAATTCATATAATTTCCACATCCAGCACTTTATTAATTTCTAAATCAATACTTTGAGGCTTCAGCATAGAAAGGAATCAAAGAAATTTAAACTATGAAAATTACAGCCTACGAGTTGTTTAAACTTTCAAAACACATCGACAATTTCAACATAGAAAGGATTTATCCATTATGGTTTCTTGTCTTGGCTGGCCATTTAACTTTAACTTTACCTTTGAATGAAAGGATAATAAATTGTGAAAAGTAGAGCCTGCAGGTCATTTCAGCATGTATCAATGAATCAACACTTTCAGCATAAAAGAGATTTGTCCATTATGGTTTCTTATATTAGCTGATCATTTAACTTTAAATTGAAGTTTTAAAGTTTAAACTATGAAATTCTCTTAAAGTTTTAAAGTATTATTAATACTCGATATAAATATAAATGACCCCCTCAATCAATTTGCAAGCAAGGGAATGACAGAAATGAAAAGAAAAAAAATCAATTTACAATTTGTCAATCTCATGCTCACTGCACCATCCATTCCATGAAATGTGAAAATGAAAATCAACTAAAATTTGAAACTTCAGGTTTAAAAACAAAAACTTTATATTCATTTGGGCGAGTTTTTATTGAAAATCGCAAGGTTTTAGCGAGTTATGAGGAAAAAGCACTGCAAGCTTTTACAAAAACTCGATGGTGAGTTATTGGGCAAGTTACTCAGCCCAGGATCTAACTCACGAGTTTCATGGATTTTTCACAAGTTTTTCAACTATGCTCAGAACAGAAAGAAAGGGGTGCAAGAAAGATGAAAAGAAAATTTAAAAATTGGAAAACCATATCAATTAGCAGCATGTATGCCTCATTTAATAGGAAATTGGGAGAAATTATGATAATAAATGGGAAGAAGGCAAATTAACAATGATGATGTTCATCCCAGCATGTTGAGTATACATGTCATCTTTACTACCCCGTCTTTTCAGATTTATTACAAGGAAAGAAGCAGCTTGTTTAAGCTGACCACTCATTAACATCATTCCTGTCTACTAGACTACACTCTAGATTGTGTCATACTAACCACCAAGAGAGGTGTCTGTTGCTTTTTATGGAAAAAAGTGGATAACATTCCACTATGATATTGCCCCTGCAGAGGCATAGTCTCAGAAAGGAGGCTAAAAACAGCTTCTGGATGGCGAACAATGACAAAAGAGGGATGACATGCAAAGTGTTGGGAACAGACGGGACTGCAAATACTAGTGCCAAACAACAAAGGGGTTTATTGAGGGAGCCGTTTCAATGAAACTCAGATTCGTGGTGAAAAATGAGGTAATGTATAATTGGATCCTAGAGGAAGCCTTAGCAACAAATATGATCTTCCTATGGAATGTGTTGAATGCAGTTGCTCAAATGGATAAGGCGATTATGACTCTCAACACAGTTAATTTATGAGCAGCAACAACCGAGGGTGATTTATAAGTAGGGGATCTAGGAGTACCAAGCAATGGGCCCATGCCAAAATTGATGGAGAAAGGCTACAAAGCCTTTGCAATGAAAGTAATGGCGGAATTGGGCATGATGGAAATATACAAGAACATATAGTTATAATGATGGAAAATAAATATAAAAAAATGAAGCTAAATTTGCTTGAGTCAGAGTAAGCACTAGACCAGCAACTCATGGTGTTTCACCCCTATATCACCTAGATGCAACGAGTGTCAAGTGTTAGGATTAAGGTGCCATTTACCTTGCAATCCTATGAATATTTTATGTGTCTCCAACTCTTGGAAGGTATATTTGAAGTTTTGAACACCTAGGGTGTAATTGCAGAAATAATTTGTAATTTAGACTCCCCTAAAATCTTGGCATTAGTTGTCATATGCATTTATAAAGGAGGTGAGGCACTACAGTGGCAGTTACATTTGACTTTGAATTCGCTTAAAGCACTTTCCCATTACTAGGCACTAAAGGAAGAAGCGGAAAATCTTGTAATAACGGACGGGGCCTACACAAGTTAATGGACTCCAAAATGGAGCACTAGGCTTGAGAATGCAAGCAATCAGTTAGTTAATGATCAAAGATGCCGCTACAATTACATTTACTATTTGGGGACTCATTGATTGAGCCCATGTGAAGTCACTGATGTATTTACTATTCTCAAAAGACGCTCTCCAAGGTGGCAGTAGGGTTTTTCACATGATACCATGGTTTTGGCATCCATTGTTTTGGTAAAACCATTTGTGGTTTTGGCCTCTATCCTTGCCTATATATTGGAGGTATGAGATAGTGGTTTTATATCATTGTTTACAAATACAAAGGTGCTGTCAGAATGATGTCAGAACGCAAGTGTTAAGAGTGTTGATATTGTATCACGTATATTGAAGATTGATACATACTTGTCCTCTTTCTCTAATGGAGTTTTTACTCAAAAAGGTTTCTCCATGTAAATCCTATGTCTATATTGTTTGTTGATTTTATTGTTATTGTTGATTTTATTGTTATTGTTGATTTATGCATCTACATAATAATCTTTTATGGTAATCCTATAGAAAGAAGCTTATTTCAGATTTGCATACACTTTGAATAAGTTTTTATTGCAGTAGTTCACCTTGTTTCTAAACATTTGGTACTAGAGCTAACGGTTATACAGAGAGAGGGACACTTTTTTGTTAAGTGTCTAAGGTTTTTTTGCTACAGTGGAGCTTTTGCATTTTGCAGTTTTGCAAATTTGTGAGAGATTGAAAACTATGGCCTCTACCTTGTGTGGATGTCGAAAAATTCAATGGTGCTGAATACAAGATGTGAAAACTAAAGATGAAAGATCTTCTTAAAGAAAGAGATCAATGGGTGCCAATTGCAAATGAAAGAAAGCCATCCAAAATGTCTGATGAAGATAAGTTAAAGTTCGACAAAAAGGCACGAGAGACCATTCGGTTGTGCCTTGCATATACCATTCTCTTGAATATCTCTAATGAGACCATTGGATACAAGCTATAGAAGAGGATAGGTAATATTTATCAAACTAAAAATCTAACAAATAAATTATATCTCAAAAGATGGTTATATTCTTTGGAAATAAAATATAGTGATTTGGCTGCAAATCATTTAAATACTTTTAATTTGATTGATTCAACTTGTTTCAATAGATGTTAAGATGGAAGAAAAAGATAAATGCATCTTCTAACTGTTAGAATCCAAGATCACCTGCATGCAAATGAATACCTGTCACATGCAAAAGACATGCAGAACCAAAAACAATGTTCTGTAAACCTCTCTGTAAAAATGCATTAAGAGAATCGACTATTACAATGTGATCATTTAATAGATCACCTGCATGCAAATGAATACCTGTCACATGCAAAAGACATGCAGAACCAAAAACAATGTTCTGTAAACCTCTCTGTAAAAATGCATTAAGAGAATCGATTATTACAATGTGATCAATCCTTATGAAGGAGATCAAGAAACCCTAAAAGGGAAACCCTAAATGAAACCCTAGTGTGCACACTTAATAATTAATAATTAATTAATTAATGTGCCTAAGTTTAGCTTAAGTAATAAAGAGGAATAAGTGACTTAATTAATTAATCAATGTGATGTAATTAATTAAGCATAATAACTTATTACTCTAACACTAACTTTGTTCTTTACCCGATCCTTGGGAAAATCTAATTGTTGTCATTAGTGGTACTGGTGCAAAGCCAAAAATGGGCAATCCATTGCTAATCCATGAATGATAGTTTGAAAGATGCCTTGCATGTTCAGGGATGACCAAGGAAAAAGGAGGGTGTGGTCTAAGCGGGATAAAAAGAAAGATCCAAATCAAAACAATGTTCAAAAGCATCAAGGAAGAGAAAAAGCAATACAAAATCGAAAAGAAATCTTCAGATGATGGTGATGATGATGCTTTATTTGTTTCCACTAACACTATTAATGGTGATGCTTGGCTCATTGATTCAAGTTGCTCCTACCATATGGCTCCTCACAAAGAGTGGTTTTCAATTTACACAACTTATGCTGAAGGAGAGGTTTTCCTTGGAGACAGCAATACCAAGCAGATTGTTGGTAAGAAAAAGGTATAGTTTTGTTTCAATGATGGAAGGCTTAAAACTCTTGATAAAGTTTTGCATATTCCAAGACTTGCAAGAAACTTACTTTTATATCCAAGTTTGAATAATTTTGGTGCACATGACATTTGGCAAGTCCAATTGTAGATTGGTGAAAGGGAAATTGGTGGTAGCTAAAAGATCTCAAATTGGGACTTTGTTTAGTTTGAATGCCTCCACGTTTTGTAACTCCGCTAATGTTACCAACAAAACTAAAAATGCAAGTATGTTGTGACACCAACGTTTGGGTCACATTAGTGAAAAAAGTCTTAGAACCGTTATTAATGAAAAAATATGATTTTTCTAGTTATTTTGTTGGTAAATAATTTTTGTGAGCATTGTGTGTTTGGTAAGCAGATTAGATTTTCATTTCCTATTGGAACTAATAAAGCTAAGAGACTATTAAAAATTATTCATTCAAATGTGTTTGGTCCAATGGTTGTTGGTTCTATGGGTAAATCAAGATATTATGTTACAATTCATTGATAATGTCTCTAAATACACTTAGATTTCTTTTATGCAAAGTTTTCAAAAAAGTTTAAAAAATGTAAAGCCTTAGTTGAAAAGCAAACATATCATAAATAAAGTGTTATTATTTGACAATGGTGTCGAATATTGCTCCAAGGAATTTGATGAGTTATGTTAGCATTTATGTATCGTTGGATAGAAGACTAAAGCTTACATACCCCAAAAAAATGGGTTTGTAGAAAAAATGAACTGAATTTTAATGGAAAGAGTTAGAAGTATGTTGAGTGTTAGTTAGATCAATGCTTTTGAGCAGAGGCTATGAGTATTGCTTGTTATTTAATTAATAAATCTTCTTTCTTAGCTCTTGTCGATAAAACTCCTTATGAATTGTGAACAGGTAAGAAGCCTTTTGTTTCACATTTAAGGGTCTTTGATTGTGAGGTTTTTGTTCATGTGCCTCAAAAAAAACCTTAATTGGATAAAATCTCATAAATGCATCTTCATAAGTTATGGTGAAAATGTACAAGATTATAAGCTTTGGAATCCTGTACCCCAAGAAATGATTTATTCTAGAGATATGATTTTTAGGGAATTTAGAGCATTTTTAGGTCTCAAACAACCAAAGAAAATATAGTGACAAAAACAATGCATTTTGGGGCTAAGGTCAAGAAATAAGACGTGCATGTGGAAGAACACGTGGATTAGAGGATGGCAGAAAAAAAAGGGTTCAAATGAGAGTTCAAATGAGGATGTATAGGATGAGCATACCAAAGAGGAAGTCCACAAGACAATAGAATTCAATTGACAAATATAGCCCACCAAATTTTTGTTGTGTATTTGTTTTTATTGAATACTAACAATGTACCTAGATCTTTCACAAAGGCTTTCTCTTCAAAAGATAGTGAGTCTTGGATGCAAGCCATGAGAGAGATGATAACCTCGAACAGTTGTGACAACCTAGGATCTTGTTAGATTGCCTAAAGGGAAAAAGCAAATTGGTTGCAAGTGGGTGTATAAAAAGAAAATTGTTGAAAATTATTAGTTAGAGTTGTCAAAGGCCAAATTATTGGACAAGGGCTACTCCCAATGACAAAGAATTGATTTCAATGAAATTTCTCTCTTGTTGCTAAGTTAACTTCTATTAGATTTTTATTTTCTATTGAAGCAACTTGTGATTTTATGATTGAGAAAAAAGATGTTAAGACTTTTTTCTTGCATGGAAATCTTGAGGAGGAGATTTATATACAATAGCTTGACAGTTTTGTTGTGAAGGGAAAGGAACACTTGGTTTGTAGGTTAAAACAATCATTGTCTAATCTAAAACAATGTAATGTCCCCTTTTGGGATATTCCTAATTTTAGGCCTGCAAAACAATAATAATCACTAAAAACTGATATTAGTAATAATGAGTATCAACTTTACGACAACATTCAAATTAATACATGAAATATTATAATATTGACAACAATACACCATAGCTAAAACATCATAATAGTTAGATCTATAGTTAATAGCAACATTAACATTTGAATTCAAAATATCTTAACATTATTAATGGTTGTTCCAAGGCATATTCCTATAGCCAATCATATTAGGAATTCACTTGAAGTACTTGCAAACTACAATCTCAAGGATGGTTGTCCTTGTATTGCAAGAGCATGGGTGGATGCTTGTCCATCCATCTTGAGGTGGCATACTAGAGAAGACCCTCAAACCTAGGAGCACTCATATGCCTCTTGACCCACAAGCACTCCATCTCGAGGTGGTGTACTTGAGAAGACCCTCAAGTCCAAGAGCCCTCATCCGTCGAGAGAACATGGCAAGATCTTAGGTCCACTCCATCCCTCAGTCCACCTTGGAGGCACTCCATCCTCCTTGATCAAGCCCAAAAGCACTCATTCGCCTCCTAGCCCACAAGCACTCCATCTCAGGGTGGCATGCTTGATAAGATGCATGAAGACTACCTTCCTTAACAAGCCCAAGAGCACTCATACACCTCCCGACCCATGAGCACTCCATCTCGGGGTAGCGTGCTTGATGAAGGAAAGGCCAATACCTCAACTCTTGTGAACTCAGAAGGTTGATCAGCCTCCCTATTTGCAAAACACTTTTATAAATTCAAAATAGATTGCTAAAGGAATCTACTATATTAATGGTAATAAAATACCATTATGCAATTATAACATATAATATATATACATATATATGTAAATTTGGTAAATAATGAGATAATAATATTGACAAAAGAGCCTTGCTCTTATAGAATTTACAAACCCTCAAAATTAGGGAGTAACAGTAGTTAACTGAATGTTAACTAGTACAAAATAGGTAGTTGACAGATACGGAAGTAGAAGTTAACTAAAACGGTACAAACAGTTAACTAAACATTAACTAGATGATAGACAAACAGTTAATTGAAGCAAACTAAAGCTAAAAAGCAGAAAGATGCTATAAGCAGACTAGGTTAACTACAAATAAACTTACGACTAACTAAAGACTAAATAAAGCTAAGATGACCATTAATATTACATTTAATATTTTAAAACCCTGCCTTTATGGTCATCGTACAAACAAAAAACTAAGTCTACCCATATTGTGTTGGTCATCAAAATGCATAGTGTGCAGACTCCTGCTCAGTCTGCTCTGCCACTGGAGCACTTTGCTGAGATGCTTCTTGGTTGGACTTCTCATTAGACAGCCGCTTTCTGCAATACCTCTATATAATACCAATCTTCCCACAATAATGGCAAGTAAAAGACTTCTTGGAGACCTCCTCTGAATCGCCTCGTCCTTTCTACTGAGTGGACTTGTCTTTGCCAACATCCTTGGTAGTAAATGCTTGTTCAACACTTGGAGACTCACTGCTACTCCCAAACTGCTTCCTCCATCGATCCTGCTGCAAAAGCCTGTTGCACAGCTCATCAAACTTCAAGTCAACATTGGTGGATGTCATGTTGAGCGTTTCGATGAAGTGCTTGTAGGAACGTGGCAAACTCTTCAAAGTGATCACCATCATATCCTCCTCTTCTATCTTATGACCAATTGCCTCCAATTGATCGCGAATATTTTTTATTTTCATCAAGTGTTCCTGCAAAGACACTTGGTCATCCATCATAATAGAGAAAAGCATATTCTTCAGAAAGAAAGCCTTTCCCTTGTCTAAGGTCTCATGAAGATCTTTCAAATGCTTCCAGATCTCCGCAACAGATTTACCAAATGGTATTTCTGGTGACATCTCAGCAATGACAAATAATTTTAGAAGCATAACTACCTCCCTATTACCTCCATCATACTTGTCCTAATCCTTCCCAACAACAGTGGCACAAACTTTTGTACCTAGAACAAGTGCATCCAAACACCAGTACTCAAAGATGGTAAGCATCCTCTGTTTCCACGTGTTGTAATTTTTTCCATTGAACCTCTATGAACTTTCCAACATAACATTGGACAAACATGCCACCCCTCCCGTTTTCCAAAGCACGAAAAACAAGGTAACTTTGTGATCAACTGGCAAAACATTGGACAATTAGCTGGCACAACTCCCAATTTTTCAAAAATCATCTGAAAAAGAGGCTCAGAAACTATAAGATTTTTTACAAAAACCCTCAAAAACTCTGAAAGATTTTCAAAACCCTATGTAAATTTTTTAAAAAAATTTGAAAACTCTATATAGAAATTTTATTTTTCCCAAAATTTCTGTCAAAACTGGCTCCAAAAACAATAACCCTCAAGCTGCCATCAGAAAATCACCTGAACCCATGAACTAGAAAACGTCACAAAAATGCAACAAACACTAGAATCTCCACGAATTTGTAGAAAAATATCAGAAATTTCCAAGGTCGCATCTCCAAAACAATGTAGAAATATGTCAAAAATAAAAGCTAAAAAAGTGAGCAAAAAGACCCAAAAAATTGCGTTTTTTCTTTAGATGCAAAAATGTTTTGAAGTCGCCCAAAAAATGCAGAGAAAGCACACATGAAAAAGAAGAAATCCGTCGCGGTTAGAGCAAGGACATCATGGAAGGTTGCATGCCAGAACAAAGAAACCCTCGTGCGAACAATTCCAGAAAAGAAAGCCCTTCACGCAAGTCCACGAATAGAAGAAAGAAAACGCCTTGCAAAACCCCTGAAATCTTCAGGGACACGTGAAAAAACACCATATTGAAAGAACATACACAAACACGAGAACAAATCACGCACAGAAAAAAAAATAACAAGCTTCAAAAGTCGCGCAATCTCTACAGAAAAGAGGCGATTTTTGTTCTTGAAAAACACAAAATCCTTGAAAAATAAAAACGCAATTCTAAGAGAACCGAATCCGCGATTCTCAATCTTGAAACCCTAAAAAAAACTCACAAAAATTTGAAAGAAAGGGTGACACGATTTCTCCCTAACAATAAGCCCTCAAAAAATTTCTCAAAAAAAAAATCTTCGATTTAAACAAATCGGCTAACCAAGCTCTGATACCATGTATATTTGGTAAATAATGAGATAATAATATTCACAGAAGAGCCTTGCTCTTATAGAATTTACAAACCCTCAAAATTAGGGAGTAGCAGTAGTTAACTGAACATTAACTAGTACGAAATAGGTACTTAACAAATACAGAAGTAGAAGTTAACTAACACAGTACAAACAGTTAACTAAATGTTAACTGGACGATAGACAAATAGTTAACTGAAGCAAACTAAAGCTAAAAAGCGGAAAGATGCTAAAAGCAGACTAAGTTAGCTACAAGTAAACTTACAACTAACTAAAGACTAAATAAAGCTAAGATGACCATTAATATTACACTTAATATTTTAATAATATATAGCTATTCCAAATTTATATTCTCAAACTTACTTCCCAATAATATTCTTGCTGAAAACAATATTTATTTCCAATAGATATCTTATATTTCTTATTTTCCTTTTTTCCATTCACATCTAGATTGATATTTGAATGTGTGCTACTTGGATGAATGATGATTGAAGGTATTGATAGACTTGTTGTTTGCTTCATTGATCTTTTTGATATTTCGATTGCTTGATTTCTTGATGGATAGATGAGTGATGATTGTTTGATTTCTTGATGGATAGATGAGTGATGATTGCTTATTGAATGTCAATGAATTGATTTACCCTTTATATCCATTTCTTGAAGGAGTCACCACCCTTCCAATAAATGAGTCACCACCGTTCATAATAAATGAGTCACCACCCTTCATGGCTGTCTTTTGAGAATAATACTTTACTTCCAAATTGATTGATAGATTTATTCCCCATTGATGATTTCTTCACAAGGAAATGATCCCCCTTTTATATCTTATTATTGAGGGAGTCACAACCTTTCACATTTGAAGAGTCAAACCCCTCACGTTGGGAAATCACATCATCACTACTCTCGAGAACATAATTTAATTTATTTGCAAAGTCACATAAGGTTCTTTTCTCAACTGAATTCTTCAATGATGTTATGGATCCCGTTTTCAAATGAAATACTCTCCCTTTTATATCTCAAGTTTGAGGGAGTCACACCTCTTCACCCCAATAGTTACAACTCTTTATCGCTGCATTTGGACAATACTAATTTAATTTTAAATAAGTTAATTTGTTAGTGCTGCTGTCTATTACTTGTAATCAGTCCTAATAATTCCTCACTCTTTCTCTTTCCTTCTAGATCTACCTTCCTTAAATACCTTATCCTGCTCAAGGGACACAACCTTTCATATGCTGGTTAACTATTCTTAACAACTTAACCTTTATGTAATGCCAGTTTGGTGTAATATTAATTATCTGTATTGATTTCTTTTGAAACATAGGCTGCAGATATTTAGGACTTAAACAGGACATTACAAACAATCACCCAAGATGTGGTACTAGAAGTTTGATGCTTTCATATTGTTTGGGTTTTGTTACAAGCGAAGAGGATCATTGTGTTTATCATAAAATTATTGATAATCAAATACTAATCATTGTCTTATATATGGATGATATGTTGTTTATTGATAATAGCAACATGATGATTAGGGAGCTCAAAACTCATCATTCTAGCACAGTTGATATGAAAGATTTGGGGGCTGCAAAATACATTTTTGAGATGGCGAGTACATAGAAAACTTGGTAAGGCAAAGGAAGTATGTTGCTACCATTTTGCTACAATTTAGTATGCATAATTGTAAATCAATGAGTATTCCATTTCCTATCAACACTAAACTTTCTTTAGATATGTGTCCTAAATCGAATGATAATTTGAAGATATGTCTAACGTGCCTTATGTTGGTGCTATTGGTGGCCTAATATATGTAATGATTTGCACTAGACTAGATATTGGCCAAGCAATGGAAGTTTTGGGCAGGTTTATGTCAATCCTTGATAGAGAGAATTGGACTTACATTAAAAAGGTTTCGAAATATTTGTGTGGGACTTCTAATTATTGTTTGTATTACCATGGTTCTAATTACTTAGAGTACCACAAGTTACTTGAATCTAGAATGTCAATCTTTTATCATACTCGAACATTTTAAAAATTAACAAATATATGCTACCACAAGTTTACAATAGGATCTATTCTTTATGTCATTTAATAAAAGGGGAAATATTGACAAATATTTACAGGCATGGATCAGAACATAGATATCGCATCTAACTTAAGCAAAATAAATTGGCAAGAAAGAAATATTTAAAAAATCGAACCTGGAATGCAGGTCCCCCCTCAGCAGATCTGAATATACTCCATATTGCAATAATCAAAAAGAGCGCAGCTCTATTCTGGATAACCTTTTTCTCAGGAACCTCAACTGAATCAACTATGCTCTTAACCCAAAGAGGTGATTCATCTACCTTTTTCTTCAACTTACTTTTCAAATTGATTTTAGTTTTTTTCCTCACCCTGAAACTTGTCATCATTATTGTTTCAAAAGCAGCTTCTATTGACTCAACACTCCTCTCATGTCCAGCATATTGCTCAACAAGAAAATTTCGAGCTTCCAAAATTTCCTCCTCAGAAGCATCCCTTCCAACTCCAAGCCGTTTATATGGATCCCATTCATTAACACGAGGAAATACTGGATGATGACCTGCAAAAAGTTTATCAAAGTTTATTAATATCAATTTCAGGGTCTGTAAACCTGCAAATAGTCCAAAGCAAGCTAATATAGGTTGTTGTACCACAAGGAAAAATAACCATGGAATATACTCCAAAATGCCAAAATAATAGACATGGAAAAAAAAAGCTACAATAGTAAGCAAACTCAGCACAGCAAGGATACATAGCTCACAAACAAACCGCAGCACTCATCAATCTTTTCTAGGATCACAGATGGTTTATTGCCCTCTGAAGGTCTGGACAGTGATACTGGAGAAACAAGCAATTTGTGTATTTAAAAAGTGCATCTAATACAAACCCCAAAAATTTGCCTTGCTAGAAAGATGTTCTGTGAAATATAGCAGATCATGTATCTGCCAAGTTCAAAATTATGCTGAATTATATACACAATGCTCTGCTATTGTACTTTGGCATGTAAAACCCTTGCAATGAAGGCTCAACCATCCAGTCTATCGCCCATCCCTGTTCTTTTCTAATTCAAAAGTTGATATAGAGTGGCTCAAGCTCATATTAGAACACAACAAATTTTATGGCCATTTGTGTTGTGTGGTGGCCCTCATTGTTTAATAGGCCTCTAACCTACATGCTTATAGCTGAAACGATGGAATTTTGTAATTGTATTTCTTTGGATTAACAGATAGACTATTTATCATAAACCCTTTCACTTCTAAATTTTATTATCATCAAAGCACACATATAGTGTTTTTGACAGAATCCAAAAGCAAGTGGTGATTGGTAAGCATCCACAGAGAAAATCCACTACTAGAATTGCGGGGAGGAATCAAAATCATAGATTATTGAATAACACCACCATTAGTTATGAGAGACTTTGAGGCACAAATATAAATCACAACGGATCAGAGCAAGGATATCATATCAGCAAGAGGAATCACTTCTGAAGTTTCAGGTTCCAAAACTCCTGTGAGGAGAGAAACCTCTGGTTCCATTTGGAGGCAGTTTCAAAACTGCCAGTTACCTAAGGGGCGGTTTTGAAACTGCCAGTCTGACAAAAGGTACAGTTTCATCCTGACTCTAACAGGTGAAAAGATGAAATGACTAGTTCAACTTGTCTCTTCGTTTCCAGGCAAGCTGACCTTTCAGCACACTTAGGGATCTCTAGCACTATATGAAGACATGGAGGGGTCAAACTTGGAGACAAGATGCAGAATTGGAGCATTGAAGCAACTAGAATGAAAAGAATTCCAGCTGAAAAGTGAAGTAGCAAACATGACAGTACGAAGAGCAGCTAGAAATTGTATCTCTTATTTTTGTACTTGTTTGTTCAGAGCAATAACAATCTGGTAGATGAGCAGTTGCCAAGACCAACCAGTTGCTCATCTACGCTATCAGCTGGTTTTTCTCCATCCAGGGGTTTTCCAAGGTAAAAATCTTGTGTTGTAAAATGTATTTTCTTTCAGATTTTGTTTTTCAGATGCTACAACATTTTAGGAACTCTAATTAAGCTGTTATTTTATAAATTCAAGTAGCAGAGTAACCTAATTATGTGATTTGTACAGTTTTACTACAAATTAGAGAAATTAATGTACCATATTGGTATCAAAACAAATTACTAATCCTCGGGAATTGTGAGAAGTTGTATGACAGTGACAAAATATTCAAAAGATAATGAGTTGCTACCTCGCAATCTATAATTCTCTATCCGGAAGTGGAATAATGAGGTGATAATGGAGAATCCAGATAATTTGAATGTATTAGTGACCGCCCTGGAAAGTAATATGGAAAGAGTGATGCAAAACAAGAATTGGATGAGCCAACAACAAGAACACATGAACCAACAACAAAGAGCAAATGGCTCAAGATCAATCCTCTATGAACTCCATCATAGGTGCTCTGACAAAAAAGTTTTGGTAGTGGTGACATTGGAGAAAAAATGGTTGACAAAAATATATTCTTGTAAGAGAAGCTAACAGGAAAAGCTTTAACACTATCTTAACATAACCATTCAAAGTTGAGATGAAAGTGGACATAAAATCTTTTGAAGGACAAGTAAATACTTAATTTCTAGATACTTGGATTAAGAAAATAGAGGTTTATATTAGCATGCAATATGTTAGTGAGACACAAAAGATTCCTTTTGCACATCTCAAGGGCTTGCTCTTGTATGGTAGGAAAGCTATTTGGCTGCTTTTGGAAAGAAGGAGAAGCCTATTGTCGCTAGTTGGGATGAGTTTAAAGAGTTCCACCTAATTGGGATAAAATTGATCAAAAGATTGTATTTGAGCAAGATTGCATGGACCTGGATACAGATATAACTAATTTTCAAGGCCCTTGAATATTGATACAGCTGGATACAACATTCATGAAAAACATACACACATATATATAACACAATTTTATAATTTATTCCATTTGAGAATATTTTCATTAGTTTAGAACTATGTTACCAAATCGATACATTTATAGGCCAATTCCAGGTACAAAACATCCCGAAATTGAGTTTGGGGTCAAATCGCCCGTGGATTAAACCTAGCTACTGATTTTTCTCACCCAAAACGTCTTGAATTTTTTCCCGTCGAATCTAGCTGACTCCAACGAAGACATGGTGATTCCAAACTGAATCTCGATTGTTTCAAACTACAAATGCAATGTTCAAGGGTTATTGGTTTTGACTACCTAAACTGTAAACTTTGTTGCACCATGATCTCTACCATTTTTGTATTTCTCCTACCATTCTTCTCAATGCTCCAGCAGAATGTATTATATGCATGTCAATTTTTTTTAATTATTTATCTCAACCTCATGCACACAAAATCATGTTATAAATAATCACTCCATCGGGCGCACCATTTGAACCATCTTAATAATTTATTTTTAGCTTTAATTCTCTATTTTTAATTTACTAAAATTTTATCAAGTTTAATATCATTTATTAAGAATTATTAATCTTACAATTATTTTTATTGAAGCTTATTATTTATGAAACTTAATTTATTGTTGTATAAATTAATTTTTAGATATATATTATTTATATTAGATTATATTAATTATTATTGCTTTTGTTATTTATTAAGTTTAATATTATAATATTATTTAGTTGTTATATATATATGAATGAGTTTTTTTATTAATATTGAATGGTATTTCTTTTAAAAGGTTTTGAAAAATAATTTTATCTCTATTTGATATAGTATTTAATTTTTTTAATATCTATTATTAATATTTAACATGTTACAAAAATGAATTTAATTTAGTGTAACTTTACATTAATTTTTAAGCTGCAAATATGTATATATTTATGATTTTTATATGTTTTTGTACAAACATACCCAACCTTTAATATATGATTTGTTCTTTAATATTTTTTGTCCTTCTATTGTCTTGATTGATCTTTTCCTTCAAAGGTTTTGTCTTTCCTTTTTTGGCCTTTAGAATTGTAATTTTTTGAATTTTGGTCCTATCCCTCCCTTTCCCCTCATCTTTTTATCTTCCCAAGTCTGCTCTATTTTTCACTCTTCTCTCTTTCTCTTTATGTATTGCATCCTGATGATGGATCATGGAGTATGATCTGAAACGTTGATGTAAAAATTGGCACACAATTTTAATCCAGAAATCTTTTCCCAATACCATATAAATCAGCAATCAAAACAATAAGAGTAAACATAAGACAAGATGAACACTGATATCACGTGGAAAACCCTTTTGAGTAAAAAACCACGGCAAAATATTACTTTAAAACACAAATGGGCATCAAACCAGATTACAAAAGTGAGCACCAACTTCAAACTGCTGAAGCACCAAATCCATCGTGAGCACCAACTCACTGAAAACTTTCACAATGTTGTAACTCTGATTTATTCATTGAATAATGTTCATTCAAAAATGCATAATTGATGAGGGCACAGCCCGAGACTTAGAAAATAACCCACAAACAAGAGAATAATTTTATTATTCAGAAATGGAGCTTCTTACATGTAGAGGATCTCAAATCCCCAAGTTCTACAACACATGCAAGTTACAGAAAGCTACAGAATCATCCTTTCGCAATATGCGAGCTTGTCCCCAAAAAGTTACCCAAAAATTAGAAACCCGCCCATAAATAGAGCTCCTCTTTAGTTTGGAGCCAAAACAACATTCAAATTTGAGTTTAGGCGGTTTGGCGCCAAAAAATTACAACTTGAAATTCAAATTTCAAAAAAACATTTGCAATTGTATTTTCTAGAAAGTGCGCCAACTTCCCGGGGCCATAACTTTTGATCTGGGACTCCAATTCGCGAACCGTTTGAACCGTTGGAAAGATCTCGAAGTCAATAACGCGCTCGAAATAGCTACGCCGATTTCGGCAAGTTTCGGGGCCGTTCCAGGAACTCTAAGTGCCTCAAATCTAACTCGGAAGATTTTCAGGTGCAAATCTGGGAAACTAAAACTGCAATATCTTTCAACCCAGGAATAGAAAATAAAAACCATAAATTGGGAATGTCATTATGACGAAAAGGGTATCCAAAAATGTAAAAACATCTAAAAACCGAGAAACTTGAAATTTAACTATTTTTGGGTGATGCAAGATTGCCCTTACACCACTGGATGCTCCTGCATCAATAATCGATTCAACCCAACATACAGCACGTACCACTAAGAGAATGAACATAAAAACATTTCACGTCCTCAAAATTTTTACACACTCATGAACTTACAGATGTAGCAAGGCTCCCACACACATCGTCTAAACAAGAATGCTGATTTTATAAAATGTAGGCAAATGGTAAACCTGAAAGAGGGCATAGAACTGATAACCTGTATCATAGCTTCAGAATGGTCCACCATAATTTAAAACATGAAGGCCATTATATCTACAATCAAAAATCACTATACGCAACCTACATCTCATACATAATTCACTGAAGATTTTTTATTATCACCAAGCCATTACACGTCAACAAGAATTAGCCAGCAATAACACACAATCCATGCCAAAAAGCCTAAAATTAATCACGACTTCCACAATAAATATTATCAATCAAACTCATATCTCTATGAAGAATAAAGACGTCAGGAATAAAATACCACGCATGTCTTCATATTTGACTCCACATGAGGCACACACCAACTCACAACAGCACACCCAGGTTTTTATCAGCCGCAACAAAAAGTGGTCTGAAATAACATAATAAAATGTATCCTCAAAAATAACATCATTAAGTCGTATACTCCTTAGACTCCATCTGTGAATAGAATATCAAAAACTTAGCACCACACCATCTGAGCATATCCACAAATACATGAGAAAAAGATGTTTCCCATACAGAGTCGCCCCAGAAAAATGAATGCAGAGTATTGCAATTCAAAATACGGCAGAGGATATGGATGTTTCCACAGACACAATTCACACACCCCGAAGAATAAAGTCCTTATTACTGAAAATGCCATAAAAGCCTTCAATTAGCACGACCACCTCAATTATACTCCACTAGAATCAATGGTGCAAAGAAGTCTCTCCATACACTCTCAGAAATACATTACATTTCTGCGACTTGAGTAAAATCTAATTAAGCCATAGGCCCATGACTCCCACACAAAAGGCACGAAAATTTTTGCCACGTCTCATAGTAGCAATGCCGACTTTCAGAACGAACACATGCGTTTTCTTTTTCACAGCTCACACCTATGATAAATGGTATCAATCAGATTTTAGTGATCACATCATTTTTTGAAGTCACACGGCATATATTTAAAAATTGTAACAGCTTAAATATTATACATGAGTGATGATGATAAAAAGAAAGCATCACGACATGAAATTCATAAGCCGTCGGTTGACCAAGGAGAAGCCGTTACCCAAAATAGAGTGTCAAAAGATTATAAAAGAATCTTTTAATAAAAAGAAACGCCCAAACTTTAAGAACACGCCGCCCACGATAAAAAGGAAATCAGGAAATCAATCTGAAGCCATAAGCCGATGCAATAATTAGCAAGGCATTACTTATAAAATGTGCCACTACCTTTGACACGTCCCCTAAAGAATTCAATGCAGACAATGCATAAGAAACACTTGCTACGTGTCACTTGGCTGACACAAATGACCCACATCTTTGCTAACAAATATTGACAATAAAATTTGACATGGCATTTGACTGGACATGACACTTGACTTGGCAAATCTACCATGGAGGACTCCAGAAATAATGATCAAAGAACTCCAAACTTCTTAAAAGAACATTATCTGCAATTTGACAAACAAAGCTATATCGACTGCAGAGGTAAGCCATTGCAACATTTCAAATACGTACAAATTCTGAGCAATGGCCACTCAACCATTTTGAACTCATTGGCATCAATGACAAAATGTTCCAACACCATCTACATCAGATAGTTGTGTTTTTCTAGGCACCTAAGAGTGCTCTTGCTTCAGAGACCAAGTTAGCTAAAAAGAAGACAATGTATGGCACCAAAGAATAGACCACATAAGGGCCCTGAGAAATCAAAATCTTGTAGAGGGGTTGGATCTAATTCATTCCAATGTTTTTGGTCCTACAGATGTTCATTTGATTTCAAAATCCTTATATTATGTATCTTTCATAGATGACTACTCTAGAAGGATAGGTGCATTTCCTCAAAAGTAAATCTTTAGTATGTAGTTGTTTTAAAGAATTCAAGGCTCTTGTGAAAAATATAATTAATATAAAGATTGAGGTTTTAAAAACTAACAATGGGAGTGAGTTTTGTTTAATAGATTTTGTTAGAAGCTTAGGATAGAGAGACAAAAGACAACTTCATATACTCCTCAACAAAATGGAGTTGCAAAAGAATAAAAATTGATGGAGAGGGCTAGACGTATGCTTAGTAAGTTCGTAGAGCTAGCTTGGAACAGAAACTTTGGGTAGAAGCAATTTGCTACAACTTATTAACAAGTATCCTACTTCAACTCTTGTTGATAAGACTCCTACGGAGTTTTGGTCCGACAAAAGCCTTCATTACAACATCTTTGCATTTTCGGTTGCAAGGCATATGCTCATGTGCCTAAGGAAAGGTGATTGAAATTGAAGAACAAGACAATCTAGTGTATCCTCATTGGCTAAGGTGCACTTGTGAAAGGGTACCAACATTGAGATCCTATGGCTAAAAGAGTTCTATACACACAAGTGCTTTTTTTTTGAGAAATTAAGCCTTCTATAGTGTTGCAAACAAAAAAAATGGGACGAAAGATGCAGTTCAACTAACCCCAAAGACCAAGAATATTGAACCAAGATTTGATGGGGACAAGAGCCCAAATGGTTCTAATAGTTAGAAAGAGGTAGAACCTCCACCTCAACTCTTGAGGTCCACTTGGCATAAACAACAACCGAACAAGTATAATCCTCCTAATTGAAGATGTATGTTTGCTTTAATTAGTAACATAGATGAAACTAAAACTATGGAGGCATTGGGTATGAGTCCTGGTAAGCAACTATGGATGAGATGGCTACATTGAAGAAAAATCACACATGGTACCTAATGCCTTTGCCTAAAGGTCAAAAACTTGTTGGTTGTAAATGAGTGCTTGAAAGAAAGATCGGTTATGATGGTAATGTTGAGAAGTACAAAGCTCGATTGATTGCAAAGGGATATTCATATGTTGAAGGTATTGATGATGGTGAGATTTTTTCTCCAATTGTTATGCAAACATCCATTCAATTCTTATTATCTATTGTGGTGGCCTTTGATCTTGAGATTGAGCCAATGGATGTGAAAATAACTTTTCCTTGATGGTCTACACACAGCCAAAGCACCATGTGGAAGAAGGTAAATAATCTTTGGTTTGGAAGTTGAAAAAGCTTTTGTATGGTCTCAAATGGGCTTCTAGGATGTGGTACCAAAAGTTTGATTCATTTGTGTTGGGTTTGGGCTTTATAAGATCCAAATAGGATCATTGCATCTATTATAAAATCAACGATGATCAATTCCTTGTTATTGCATTGTATGTTGATAATATGTTGTTTTTTCAATAACAGTAAGGATGCAATTTGTAACTTGAAATTCGTGGAAAGTACCATTGTGTATATCTAAATTCTAGTGGTTCTCCATCCACCTTTTTTTGCTACCTTGATCAATGGTGATTGGCCCTTTTTCTTCATGAGGTCATCATATTCAAGCTAAAAGCTCTTTGTGGGGACCATAGATCTACCAAATTAATTATTGATAGGAAAGATGTCTCAACATTGCATCCTAATATTACGAATACTAAAAAAGTAATTTTTGGGCTATACAGATCATTATTCGCCCTAAAAAAATTCCAAATAGTTCAGCATCAATTCTTGAATGCCTAGGATGTAGATCTTTTTGAACTCTACAAATTTAAAAAAATTAGACTCAATTGACTTCCTCGATCATCGAATGTTATGGCCTCTAAAATTTGGGCCTCCCACATTGGAAATGTAAGAACATCTATGAGCTATAAAAGGGAGTTACACTTGTTGAACAACTTGTGACACATGTTATGACATATCATAAGGCATCTTTGAATGGAGATAATAGAGCCAAAATGGAGTGCCCAAGTTGGAGAATGGATTGTGACAAACTTAAGGTAGCTGGAAGGAATGTGCTTTTTTTAGCATGTGGACTAATCTTGGGATTTAAGCGTTGGATTTTAACTAAGGCTTTGGGCACCACATTTTGGGTGGTTTTGACTCATGGTTTCCTAGTTACCATTTGATAGTTTCATATATTGTATCTCCTATTTATTGGGTGCTTGAAATGGAGTTTAGAATTGCAAGTTTTGTAGGTACTATTATGGTGTCAAAATTACCCCAAATCTCTTGTTGGTTATACTCCTATAAAAGCTTAAACTCTTTAATTATTGAATAATACTTTGAGTTGCTCTAGAGTGTGGGTTTTTCTCCTAAAAGAGTTTTCCCCCACATAAATCATTGTGTTGTGGTATATTGCTTTTGTGTTTATTTCCTTGTAACTATATGATCAATTTAATTTTTCCACAGACCTCCTCTTATAGATAATTGTAGCAAGCATATTCCACACCTCTAATTGCTTTCAACCCATCACAAATGTTGGAGGCTTTAAGCATCCTTTGGATACTATTGAACATGTACAAATGGAGGCACATCTATGAGGCATTGCTCAATTGCAATCTACTACAGCTAGGTCTCCTAGACAGCCCATTTCTCACTCTAATGGTTGTGGCTCTTTCTCTTGTACATGTTGGGGGCCCTCTCACACCACTCATCCACAACACATATCTCAAGGGCAGCAAGCTTACATTAATAATTTCTTTCTACAACCAATAGCTCTTTGACTTCAAATGTCATGAAAGACTATATGAAATCAACTGACTCCTAGGATTGTCACCTATTAGTCCTGGACTTTCCCTAATGAGCATTCTCACATTCTATATTGGTACTCCTACAATGATTGATGATAATATCATTGGCTCCTCCAACGTATCCCTAAACACTAACACTCGAGGATTTTTGTTTTCCTCTTCTAGGTGACCTTCATTAGTTTCTACTGCTTTGCAAGGTCTTCCCCTTGTCTATTTATGATTGTACTATCATGGGGGGTTATTCTTAGGTTAAACACCATGTGTGTATATTTTTACACCTTTTCTCACTTTTTTTGTTTTTGCTTTGTGTCTAGGAAACTTTTGCCCTAGTCTTTCACTATTTCACTTGTTGTGCATTCCTGTCTCTTTGATCTATTTTGGACATTTGTGGACACGAATATAGTTTCTTTCTTTCTTTCTTTCTTGTCACTATCTCTTGCAACATTATAAGCCAATTTCCCTTCGTAAGGCCTCCAAGAATACCAACAGTATATCAACAATGTTCTTATAGCTTACCATACCCTACAACTTGCTCAACTACACTCTTCTGCTGAGCACTGGAATGCTACAATTCTAAAAACTTTCAACAAAGAAACTACTAAAAGCTACCAATGAGAAATTACACATTCCACAGGGGTGTAAATGTACAAAAGCTCGTATCATGCTTCAAATAGAGAACCCAAATAACATAGAACTTAAAAAGGATACAATTCCAAGCATTTCATTTTCCTAAAACTTGTATGTGGGATCTGGATGGTTTTGGACCTGGCCGAACTAGTCATTAAGTCAATGTTCTACACAAGATAGATTAAGCTGCAATCAACCAACCAAACTGTTTTGGCTATGGCAGAATATTTCAAGTAGGCCAATTTCTAGTTCCTCTTGTGGCCCCTAATTGTCCAGGACTCCTGCACTTCTTTCATACTTCTTGGGTTCTTTGTATTCTGCTAGCTCTTGTTTTTTTTGTTGACTTGTCTTAAAAAGTTACTAAGAGTGTCTTTCTCAATTTGACTCGTGAACTAACATAAATGGCTCAAATAAATATTACTTTCATGATCCATTTCAAATAATCCTCTCATTGAACTTAGACAAACAGAGAAGAAAGGAAAAAAATGTCATTGAATAGCTAGCCTCTGTGGCAGCCTTTCAGAAGCAAATAAGTTACAACTATTCAAACAGAAGTTTGAAGCAACAACAAGAGACTAGACATTTCTACAGGTCTTAGAAGAAAGTAAAAGCAACACATTTGTTTCTTAGAATATAAGATATCTAAGCTCATGCATCAAGAGATGATACTTTAAAAACTAAGTTACCAGTTCCGGTTCCAGTTTCGGTTCTGGTTTGGTTCGCCGGTTCGGCTAATTTTTTTGGGGGGTGGGTTCAGTTCGTTTTGGGTTCGTTAGTATAAAAATAAAATATATATGCAGCCTAGAAGCATGAATTAGGATTAGAACATCACATAACATCATATAAACAACAAAACCACCATAAACTTGAATATCATTTAAATTTTAAAAGTTAAAACATTTAATGTTTTAAACATGCATGATAAATATTCATCGTTCAAACTTCAAGTTCAATATTACAACACTTTTAAAGTTTTAATCATCAAATTCAAATTCATCCATATCAATGTTAACATTGACATTAGATGAAGTAGGAAGACTAGATGAACCACAAGTAGTGCCAATGGCACTACCACTAGCACTAGTATTGCGCCAATGCTTCTAAAGGATATCGGACTCCTCGTATGCAATATGGTGGGAAGTGGAAGCATCCAAGTCAGTATCCTCTGGCACTATATCCCACAACTTCGTCTCCCCTTCCTTGCAGTCATGTTGTTTGTGTGAAAGGAGACACAAGTTGGAATGCACATATACTAAGTCCTCCGCTCTTTTTGAGAGCAATTTATTGCGCTTTACTAAGTGGATGAAAGAATATGTGCTCTAATTCCTCTCAGATGCGGATGAACTAGCAACCTATGAAGACATTAGACAAAGTAAATAATTAAAAAATTATAAATTATAAATGAAATTCAAATTATGAAACTTTTAAAACTAAAATATGAAAATTTATTAAATTTACTTGTGATAAAACTTTGACTGCAAGGGGCTGCAAATGTTGGAAGTATTGTCCATGGAAGTACCACCAACTATGAGCATCCTTTAAGAACCTATCACAAAGAGCATCAACATCTAGACCATTTGAGTGCACAAAATCAGTGAACCCATTCGTGACTACACTTTGCAAATCTTGATCAGGGAAGAGTCTCACAAATGCTGCCTTGTACCCTTCTACCACTTCTAAATCTCTATATGGAGCAAGCCTTCCTGGCTATGAAAGAAGCTCACTACTATAG
Organism: Sequoia sempervirens; assembly: GCA_007258455.2. Taxonomy (NCBI): domain Eukaryota; kingdom Viridiplantae; phylum Streptophyta; class Pinopsida; order Cupressales; family Cupressaceae; genus Sequoia; species Sequoia sempervirens. The sequence goes on from VDFB02281492.1 coordinate 949,195,227, forward strand.
TATTTTGGAGTCAATGCAAAGGCAAGAAGGTGTAATGGAGTTATCATTTTGTTCCACCTTTCTTCAACAATTGTTTGCACTTGTTTGAAGAAAGTCTCTTCAGGGTCTTGCTCTCTTGCATTTATGGTGCACTTGATCTTCTCAAGCATTGAGTCTATGCCATCATATATCTCTCCAATGCATGGCTTGTCCATGTCATAGCGAATCATACTCAAAATGGGCTCGATGAAGCTAAGGAGATAGTCCACACGATCCCACCATGAGTCATCTAATATCATGCTCTTAATTTTTGTTGCTCTTTCAGTGCTGCTTTGCCTCCATATAGACCAATTGTTGCTAATCACCATGATAGAAAGTGCCTGTCTAACTTTCACAAGTCGTCTCAAGGCGATTGTGTTAGAGGCAAAGCGGAACTTTGCAACCTATTGCTAATTAAAAATAATAATTAAAATTTAAAAATTAAAAATAAACTTTAAAGAAGAATTTAAATTAGAATGCACAATCAAATTATGAAAATCAGAAAATGACAAATATAAATATTACTTCACTTACCTTCAATAGCTCCAATTTTGAAAATGATCTAAAGATCCCTTGAGACAAGTGGTGGTTGGCGACGAACATCTAAATGTCCTCAGCCTCAGCATAAAACTGTTTGATCCATGCAATTTTATTCCCAATCTTTTGCAGCATAAGATTGAGTGAATGGACCGCACAAGGTGTCCAAAAGATATGTGAATATCTTTCCTCAACCAACAACCTTGCAACTCTACAATTCTTGGCATTGTCCGTTACAACTTGAACAACATTGCGGGATCCCACTTGCTCAATGGCTGCAATGAGAAGGTTAGCAATAAATTGTCCATCTTTTACTTGCCCCTCACAATCCACGGCTTTCAAAAACATTGCCCCTTTAGGGGACACCGCTATGACATTGATCAAAGGCCGATTTCTTGAATTCTTCCAACCATCTGAAACAATGGACACACCTGTCTCAACCCATGAATCTCTTATAGGCTTCAATGCATCCTCAACCAACTCAACCTCCTTTTCCAATAAAGAGCCACGCACCTTCTCATAACCTGGGCCCTTGTACCCTTTTGGAGCTTCATTAACCGTTCTCAACATCTCTTTCCAATATGGAGAACGAACAACATTAAAAGCTAAACCATTGGCATATATGCATCTTGCTACACATTGGTCAGGTCAACAAGGGCTCTACTCTCATTTTGAAATGCAACTTCCAAAGGCCCCTTTGTTCTCTTGTTTGCAATTGGTTGTGCACTTTGAGCTTGAGGATCTGGAGTGGCCATAAATGGGTGGTCTTCTACCATAATATTGGGATTAGATGGGGGCTGCATTCACTTTGATTTTTTTTTAACAAAGGGTGATTTCCTTTTTGGGCTTCTCGTTGATCTACTGCATCTTGCTCCATAATGTATTTTGCAACTGTATCAAGTGGAATAGGTACACCTTCTTTTCCAAGGCAAGCCATGATGCCTTTTCCACCTATGCCACACAAATGTGGTTTCACCCTATGGTATGAACTAGAATATGTAAATTCACACCCACTGCATTTCCAAACATAATCGCCACCACCTGGATTCTGTCTTATCATTTCAACATACTTCCATAGAGGAGAATTTGGATTTGTTTTGAACTTTGAGTTTGGTTTAGCTACGGAGCCGGAGGTAGAACCCATTGACATTGTGATTCCTATGGCAATTTGTTTTGTAAACAACACATTCAAAATTTGAATGAAAACAAAATATAAAAAATTTATAAAAACTAGCTCTTTTACATTCATAGAAGAATGGAAAGAAAAAACATAGATAAATCATAAAATGAAACAAAACAAAGTTTCTAGTTTGTAAAAAAAAATGGATGAAAAAACTCAAAAAAAATGAGAAAAACTTACCTCTTTGCAAAAAAATCCTTCAACAATCTTTGTGGCAGCCAATGAACACTTGCAAATCTATAGGAATGGCAATGCAATCGTTTGTAGAAGCTTCAATGATCAATCTTCAACTCCTTTTGTCAATCCAACAAGCAAAAATGAGAACTTAGCCTCTTGGAATCAGAATGCTTGTTTGCAAAACAAACGAATGAAAATGAGGTATTTTAGGTGTTTAAAGTGTTTTAGAGATCATTTTTAGGGTTCCCTTGGGCGTGGGTCAAAGTCAAACTGGAGGAATTATTAAAAAAAATGTAAAAAAAAAAAGCTTTTTGGATGCCCAAACCCGTCGGTTCTACTTTGGTTCGCCTGGGTTTGACTTGGGTTCTCCCCGGGTTCACGCAAGTTCTCCATCGGCGAACCAAGCCTCCAAAACACGGACCCTGGTCAAACCCACAGAGGGACCGGACCAGGACCAGGACCTAACGCAAACCCAAACCAGGACCCAATGCTAGGAGGGCGAACCCGGTAACATAGTTTAAAAAGTAAATTGACCAAAGCAAAACGCACTTGCTTTTGCTTCAAGAGATAACAATCAAAAGAAGGAATTCCAATAGACCAAAACAGGTAGGGAAAATAGCTGATAGCATAGTCACAAATTCAATGAACAAAGGTGACAATAATCTTCTGGAATCTAATACAAGTTGCAATTAGATCTTTTACAGAACACAACTGGGAAGTAATTAGAGAATTTTATAATAGAAGTTTAACATAGATCTAATTGGCACATCAATCTACATCGAGCTATATCCTAAAAAATAAAGATCAAAGCTCTAAAAGAGTTATCTAATTACTTAGCATCACAACAAGAAAAGATGATGATTAAGAGGAAACTATTATATAATATGGAAATATGCTATAAAGAAAGAAGGCACTACTATAAGTAATAGACTTAATTGTCTAATGAGATTATGAACACGTGCTCCTATTGGCTTGGACTTCTGTCTGAGGCAATACACACAATGAAAAAAAAAAGTACGAAATCATTACAAAGCAAAGAAACTATAGGAGAAATCTGCTTTATCTGAGGCAGTTACAGAAAGTACATAAAAATCTCCCATTAATGGGATAAGAGATTGCCTTGTGTGCAATCTCGTCCTAGATGAAAATGTCACAGTATCATAGAAGAAGTGATTGCCTTGTGTGCCTCCTTTGAACATGTCTTTTTCATACGTCGTTTTAGAGAAGTCAATATGCTGGCTGATTTTTTAGCCAAATAGAAGAAGTGATTGCCTTGTGTGCCTCCTTTGAAAATGTCACAGTATTGTAGAAGAAGTGATTGCCTTGTGTGCCTCCTTTGAAAATGTCTTTTTCATACATCGTTTTAAAGAAGTCAATATGCTGGCTGATTTTTTAGCCAATCAGGATATCAATCAATACCTTTTCACTGCTTTGATTAGTAATAGGGTGGCAGCAATGTGAGTTGGTTTAGAAAATTTAATTCAAAAAGATGGTCCTTAGCTTTTGTTCACACTCCCTCCTTGGGCAATGTTTACCAATGTAGCCTCTAGGGTGAGTATCTTTTGGTGGTGCCTCTTTTGGATGCCACATCTTCTATGTCTAAGTAATGATTCATATATCTTTTGTGAATAGCATGATTTATTCTCATTGCACCCCTCATGCAACCATTGTTTTTTGGGGATGGCTTAAGGATTTTGGTGATATGGACATGGCTCCTCCCACGTGCAGAACCTTGGGATGGTTATTTATTGTTTCTTTGCAGCTTAGCCTTCACTACTTGAATGTCTGTGACTCTACAGTGGTTTTTTTGTTCAGTTCTTGTTGCTTAGGTGCCTGGTGTGGTTTTTGGCTGGTTTTATGGCACACAAGGGTGTGGTTGTAGGAAAAGATACCCATTTTAAGGATCCTAGTTTTGTTTGGCGTCTGAAATGTATTTTTTATTGCTCCTCTGTGAGATTTATTCCTTCAATTAAATATATATCCTGGTTATGAAAGGGGTTTAAGACACTGAGGTAGCCAATTCACAGGCTTCTATTCTAGAGGAGTTTTGTCATGGTTTGAAGTTCAAGGTTCATGACCTGGTTGTTCAAGATTGGATGTCTAGTCTTCCAGTTTGTAGAGATGGTGGTTCTGGGTTTCTAGAGGAAGAGAAGCAAGGCGCTTCTGTTGCTTCAGCTTTAGTGGTTGTGGTTCGGGCTTCCAAAGTATAGTTGTGTGCATTGAAGCAGAAGATTAAGGAGGTAATTCTGGGGATTTCTGAGGTTAAGAAATTTTCTGCTGAACACCAATTTGGTGGTTAAAAATCTGGTGGTCTTCCATTCCAATGGTTTACATTAAGTTTCAAGTCTCTGTTTGGCTCCTGATTTGGAAGGATAACTGTGACACAGAGCAGCTAAACACAAGGAAATGATTCATGGTGTTTAATTCTCCAATTTGAAGAATTGTGGTTACATGGGTTTTCCAATTAAAGATGATGTGGTGATAAGGGAGTGTAAGAGAAGCGAAGGCAGCAATGTGGTTGGAGGTGTCTGTAATGTCCCCTCCTAGCCTCTAAGCAGTGGGCATCACCTTTAGCCTATTCCAGAGTCCCTGTAGGCTCAGAGGTTCTGATAAGGGGACTCAGTTTCAGCTTTGGGTGTTGGGTTTTCAGTATTTCCGGTGCATATCAGTATTTCCAGCACATATCAGTATTTCTAGCACATATCAAGTATTTTCAGCGCATATCAGTTTTTCTCCTGCTTGAGCTTTTGGGATGTCACTTGCTATTTTTAGTACTTACTATAAATAGTAAGTCCATTTTGGGAATACTGGGCCAGGTCCAACTTGTCACAGCAGCATATTCAGTTGGTAAAGTTACTTTGGTAAAATCATTTAAATATTTGATTAAAACTTCAAAATGTGAGCTTTATTAAAGTAATTTTATATTTTTTAATTGAGGGGTCATAAGGGGACATTAAAAAAGGACCTTGGACACCTAATAACATTTAATGCAGTCACTTAAAGTTGTTTTTAAACAACAATAACATTTTAAAATGCTTAAATAACTTGGGCACCCAAGCAAAGGGAGGTGAATATTAAAATTAAAAGAAAATCAAAAGTTTAGAGAAATGGCGTTGGTTTTTAGGGTTGAGATCATAGTTTGAAAACTCGGACTCAGCTCAAACTCAGCAGCCCAAAATTTTGACTTGGACTCGACAATCGGCACAAACTCGGTAAAAAACTCAACATGGACTCGACAAAAAAAAAACCTCATATTTACACAAAAGAAAAAAGAAATAAATGCAATTAGAGAACATAGAAATCTAATTTGACGACCAACTTGTCATAATTCAAACATTACACATGTCATATGATCCTCAAACTCTCAAAATTTAAAATTTCAGCTACTATGTTTGTTATTGTTGGCAGAAGCAAGGACAAAAAACTGAGAGGGGGGGGGTGAATCAATTGTCACATAAATTTAAACTTTACAAACTTTAACTTTAATCTCAGATCTGATGAATAAACAATTAACCATAAGCAATTAACACATCAAAGAGACAAAGAACACCAAGATTTTTTTTCGTGGAAACCCTGTTAGGGGAAAAACCATGATGGATGTCAGTCCACAAGATTATACTCTGTTAAAAGTATAAAGGAAAATAATAAGGAGAATGCACATGCATTCAAGCTCACTGCCTAGAACTCACTGCTCAATTACAAATAGAAGACTCACTGTCTTACAGAAAGATTCGGATTAAAACCATCCGGAAATTTGAACTGAGAGAATGGCTTCTGTCCAAGCCTGATTACAGTTCCAATTAGGCACAGTACTTTTGCATACTTCACTCAACCTTCTACACACTTGCTCTTCAATGATATTTGCACTTATGCACACAAGAGCACACAACACATACTCTGCACACTAGCCACACACCGCATACTCCTCATACTATCCACACAATTGCTTCTTATATATCTGCCACAAAGATTTCATCATAACAAAGTCGGCCAGAGGAAAAGAATATATTTTCAATGTCGGCTCAAATTCATAATTAAATTTTCAATGCGCACCCACCAAGGTCGGCCACAACATAGTGGGGACTCAAATTCACTTCTCCAAAACAAGAATACTCCAATTAATCACACCTCGAACATCCACAACACACTAGCATCAACATGTCGGCCAGGAATAAGAAAATCCGAACATGCACAAGAAAATATTTTCAATCATGAGCTTCATTGGATCATGTGGACGTACCACAAAGATAGAGGATGAACTAGAGACATCTAAAAACACCAAGAAATAGCAGAGAGACATCCACGACAACCGAGATAACCAGGAACATACAATCTTCACTCAGAAACTCTGACAGAGACCAGCAAAACACTGTCAGACCACAACTTGCACACGAATTCATGCAGACCTCTAAAACTTCTGGTAGATGATCTAGACATACTCAACATTAAACCCTTTGATCCACAACAACTAACCTTTTACATACATAACGTGATGCCTTCATGACTTGCACAGCTCAGCACAGTTCCACTAGGAACCTAAAACACATTCACTTATAATTTTCTCAATATCCTCGACATATACAGCACTTAGAACATCAAATGCTAATAGTGTTGACATCAATGACAACCACATATCAACACCACATCACACCATCCAACAATTTCCCAACAGTTATGTTCAAGTGCTTGAAGAGTCTGAGCCTAAGACTCGGGAGTCTTGGAGCAGGACTTGGCCGAATACTCTCCAAGACTCGGCCAGACTCAGCTCGGGAGTCTAGTCGACTTGACTCGGCAAGTTCAAAGACTTGGGAATTTGGAGAGTCTTGTAGAAAACTCAGAGAGTCTTCAAAGTATGGTTGAGATATTCGCCCTAATTGGATATCTTTTAAAAGTTCATTTTGGAAGTTTATTCTTCATGCTTAAGATTGACGACAAAGGGAGATGCTGCTGGTTTGCTACCAGAGGTCTGAAGAACGGGATTGAGGACGAAAAACCTCAAATTCTAAGGCTAGTTTCAGCAATGAGAGGCCTGCTCAAGTTGGTATAAGGTGGTTTCAGTCAGGAATCACAACTGGGCCAAAAAGATGAAGATTTTCTAGGTTTTTTTTAGTGCTTTCCAGTTTGTTTTTTTGTGTGAGATTGCTGGTTTGAAGTGTGGTGTGGATTTCTTAGTTTTGGGTGTGATTATTTTCAGTTTTTGGGCACTTTGCTTCTGTACCTGAAAACTATATATTTGCTCATAGCTCAATTATGGAGTGGGGGTTTGAAATGGGTATTGTTTAAAAAGAAGAACCTACTTATGGCGATTTAAACAAGCCTAAGATTGCATTTTTTAGTGGAGATTCTGAATTTATAGAGAAGATCGAAATTCTCAGGGAGGAACGGCTTTGCTAGAGAAAAAACTCAGTTTTCTCTTGCTGGTATTTGACTGCTTCTGATCACCTTTAACCTTGAAGACTGGAGCCTTGGGACGTGAATGACAAGGAGAAAGAAGATCCATCTCATGGTGCTGGTCGTTGGCCTTTGAAGGAGCTTATCATGCTGCTGCTATGCTCTTTTTCCAGGTCTGAGGGCTCGTTTATTTTCTGATATAGACATTGTAAATCTGCTCTTTAAATGCTCAATGAAAATCTGATTATTGAAGTGATTGAAAGTTATTTCCAGCAAGTACTTGTATGTTTCATTGCATTGTTTATATATCATTTGGCATCAATACATAATGTATGGCATGTGAGAAAAAAACAATCAAACAAACTTGAAACAAACTCAGAAAACTACATACAGCAGTTGGAAAGTATAAGGAAAAAAAAAAAAAAAAATTGGGGGTTGTTTATTACAGTGTCACTGGTTGCAGGGTCCTGTAGACTTTCTAGCCTTAATTTTTTCAGTTTGTTGTGGTGCTTTGACTCTTTCATGTTGTTTGAACCTTTGATTTTTGTCTTAGCTTTTGGTTTAGTTTTGTAACTTCTGTGGCTTTGTAATCTTCTATATACGTTTTACTTCAATGGTGTGGACCCCAAATAGAACCCTCATTAATTTGTCAAAAAAAAGTATATAAGATTGAAAAAACCAGACAGAAGGACAAAACGCAACATCCACAGCATAGTTAAGAGACATTTAAGCTAATTTCTATGCCTAAAGGCTAAAAATAAGTATCAAGACAAGGCAGACAATGCACTGAGAGGTGATGCAAACCCAGTATGAGGTAATATCATCCAACTTCTGTCAGGTGTAAGCTATTCCAGGAAAAACAAAATGTCAAAAATCCAAGTCACAAAAATAAAGAAAAGATATCTACAATTGAGATCAAACAAATACAACTAAAATCAGAAATTAAATGGAAACACATAAATCTATAGAAAAAAATAGGGCAAATCTCTAGGCACTGTAGTCCAGTAGCAAGGTGGAGCAATTGTCACAATAATGACCTTAGTTCAAACTCACTGGGTTTGCTGCCATGCTGATTATGCATCTGTATGATTAGGCAGGTCATTCGGTAAATTTTGATTGAATAAAAGCCCCTGAAACTGTAGCTTTAAAACCAAAAGTTTTATAGCATTTGTCGGGGTACCAAGCATACATAATGTTACCTATTTTTCTAGTAAAAAATTCTCGATATCATAATCCAATCTCTAGGCCCTGTAGTCCAGTAGCAAGGTGGAGCAATTTTCACAATAATGGCCTAAGTTCAAACTCACTGGGTTTGCTGCCATGCTGATTATGCATCTGTAATTGATTCTGTACAATTAGGCAGGTCATTCGGTAAATTTTGATTGAATTAAAACTCCCGAAACTGCAGCTTCAAAACCAAAAGTTTTCTAGAATTTGTCAGGGTACCAAGCATACATAATGCTACCTATTTTTCTACTAAAAAATTCTCAATATCATAATCCATGTTTAAATTCTCATCACTGCAGTAAGGCAGCTCATAACTCTAGCAGACATTTGGCAAGGTTGTGAAGTAATGATTATAAGGCATATACAAGCATGAACTATGTTTATAACTCTTAAAAATGTGGTCACAGCTTGCCCCATTCCCCATCCCCTAGGACCATAACCTTGGCCAAGATTTAACAAACAAAATAAATCTGAATATAAAATTTCAAAAATTTAAAAAAAAAACGAACTGACCCATTTGACCACCAAATGAAGCATCCATTGCGGCCTGCAGCCGACATGGCCGGACCCAAAGTTTCTTCTTCCTCGATAAGCCATTGTACCTGCAAATGAGCTCAAGCTTCAGCTAGAAATGGCATAAGATTACCAAAACATAATATGTATTGCAAATTGAAATCTCATTGGGATTTCTCTACTGCTCATTATAAAGCATCATGGTTAAGCAAACCTCGTTACTGCATGTGCAAATCACAGATGAATTTTGATGGAATAGAAATTCTCAGGGCTGTGGCTCATATCTGCCTGTGGACAGTGTTCCCTTCAGGAAGTATCGATCCAACATGCATAGAGCAGTGTAGATTCACTCCAATCACATTGAAGAGCTACGAAAAAGCTCTGAACCATATAAAAAGGTGCAGAGCAGTACAGATTCACTCCCATCAAATTGTAGAACATCTAAACCCTTCAGCATCATACAGAAAGGTGTACCCAGAATGCGATTGACAGTTTTCGTTTTGTTTATCTGTATTAGTTTTGCTATTTGCCTACCATTTATACTCATACCAAATAAATTATTTAAATTATTTTTGGGTCATGGCGAAGCCAGACACCAATTTAATGTATGAGACTCATTGTTGGAACTCACATGAGGATTCCAACCTCCCATCCAAAACACACACACAAAATTATAATATGTTTCCACCAGATATATATAACCACAATAAATGATAGATGAGAAAAATCAGTATATTTGAATAGGACACTTGCCTTTCCAGTGCGGATTTTGGTCTGTACAGCCTTGTAACTCTGTTTATTTGAAAACCTATTTTTTTAGAACATTGTCTCGAAGAATAAAGGGTGTTATTTGCACATAATGTTCGGGTAAAAGTTAATGAAGTAGCCATTCTGAGGCACAGTAATGGAACCCCTCGGGCATCAGCTATGAACTTCAATGCTTTCAACTTGCACCCACTTTGCACTAATCATCCCCATCAAATCATTGCATATCCTGAAGGATTTTACAGGTGAAATGCACACTAATTTAATGAATGAAGGCTTGGAAAAACATTAAAATAAAAAACTACAGTTACCCTCTATTGGTCAATAAAAATGCGATTCAAACCTGAAAAATCTATCGTAATCCCTTAAGAAGAAAAACTGCGTGAGTTTATTTCTATGAGAATTTTTTTTAAAACACAATCAAAAGGCTCATTTTCAAGAATTTCTAACCCTAGAGCAAAACCCACCTCGAATTTCGCTGATCTAACTTTTCAGAACTTTCAAGGAAGAATCACTCCCCACACATTCAAACATGGATAACAGTTTCTTTAAGTGGGGCTTCAAATGCAATTATCAAATGCCCGTTTACCCTGCGTTATATGCTTTTTTTGGACTTCTTGTAAATATATTGTCGTTATGTTCAATTTGTTTTTGTTTTTGTAAACTACCTAGTTGATTTTAATTGAGAACTGTTTTTTTTAATTTTTGTTTTTGACACTAAGTTGTTGAGTGTCTCGGTCCCATAGGCTGTTTAGTCTCGTGGACGTCATTAAAATCTTTCATTCATTCATTGATATATCGTGTTCATCTTTGTAGGTATTAATTATTTTGGATTACAATGTGGGTGAAGATTAAATCTTTTTCGACAGTCCTTACGCGTTCTAGTTTATATAATTAGAGAGAGTATTTGGTTATATAATTTTAGAATATTCTTAATTTTTTGTGTTTTTCTATGTCTATTTTTACTTATGGATTAAAGGGGCATGGAAACCGATGTAGTATAGGAAGGTTGTTCGTTTGTATAAGGAAGAGAGATGTGTATGTTATTAGAGTAGAAGTAGAATAGATGTTTTATTTTAGTTCATTTTATTTTCTTAATTTTCAAATAGGCTAGATTCATAGCTCTTTCAGTGGAACAATATATACAACACCTACCTTTCTTGAAGTTTGAATTATCCCTAGATTGACAATTTATGGAGAATTGCATGCTCAACACTAAATTGTTTTCAATTGGGTTGGTTTCCTTAGGCTAAAGGATAATGTTCCATGATATTGAAGGCTTAATTATTTGTCATCATGATCATTACTTGTTGACTTGCGCATTGAAACACTTCAAATTGAGCATCAAGGATCTTGTAGTTAAGGACAAACTATAGCCCAATAATTCATCATCAAAACATTAGTTTCCATTCACACCACATCAAATAAAGATTAAGGGATTACATCATCACTTGCATAAAAGATACCACACTATCAATTCATTGTCAAGCATAGTATGTTTTTGCTTGACAAACATTCAATTGTGCTCAACTATAATGTGAATTGATTAATCACTAAGGAATTTATATATTTCTCTGTGTATCTCTGTAGTCTTCCCACGGTGCTACTTAACATCACCCATATTTAGATACATAGATGCACAAGTACCAAATAGTAGGAGATCAAAGGATAGGTGGCAGAGCTAGAATGGCAATTCGAATAAGACATTAATCGTTAGACTCTGATATTAGATATAATAATTGTTATCAAATTTTATGTTTAGCAAACATATGTGCAAATAGATTGCTTGTACATAAAGTAGTCAATTAGTCATTTTTTAAAAAATCATGCACAAGTTTGCTTGTGTATGAAATAATATGCTTTTAGGATTATTATAGATGAGCTTTATTGTAATAATATAAATCACTCATGTTTATAAAAGAAAGTCTCCTATACATATGTGATTATAGTTCATATCGAAAGGGAGTTGATTCCATACAAGTTAGAAGAGCAATGAAGGTAGCAAGTGAGTTTTAGTTGCCCCCTTTGGTCAAGAGCAATTACATGTATGTGTAATGTGTTATTGTAATGTTAATAGAAGCCTCAATATTGTGTTATTTGATGAGATTAGGGCATGTCTCATTTTTATATCAAAGTAACTCCTTTTTCTCCCCTATCTCGAGCTTTAAGATGGATTCAAGAGTAGTTTAGGATTCATAACTTGCTTAAAATAGCATAAAAGATAATGTATATATGGTTTTAATTTTGGAAGTCATTAATGATAAAAATATTGATATATCTAACCTCTTAATTAGTCAAAATATATGATTTTTTGCATAACAAGAGTATTTTTGGTCTATGAATAAAGGTATGAATCACAACTTTAAAGGTCACATCATTTTGAAGAAGCCTAAAATTCTAGGCCAAGGATTTAGCTCCAAAGTTACATTTTTGAAGCGGCTCTAGAATTACAACCTTGTGATAGTTCCAAAGTCTTAGCTCTAATAATCTAGCTCCTAAGTGAAAGGAAGCTGGGTGAGTGGAAATAGCTTCCTACACTTACCTAAGTAGGGGAGAGTTACAAAATTTTCTTTAACACCTTATTCAATTACAGAAATAGCAACACATACAAAGAATAAAAGATAAAAACAACAAGAACGCATAAAACAAACAACTCCATTTTGTTCTGGAGTGTAGGGATTTGTCTTATGTCTCTCAATCTCATGCTCTTTACAAAACTTGTCAAACTCAATGGAACAAAACTCACCACCATTGTTAGTCCTCAAACACTTAATCTTTTTGCGAGTCTAATTTTCTACCAAGGCCTTAAACACCTTAAACCAACTAAAGACTTCAGCTTTACTTTTGAGAAAATAAATGAATTTTCTTCTACTGTAATCATTTATGAAAGAAACAAATATATATATTTTGATAATGAAGGAACATTCACAGGACCAAAAACATTTGAATGAACATAGTCTAAAACCCCAGAAGACTTGTGAGAACTAGAGTAAAAAGAAACATAGTGATTTTTTTCCATAAACATAATGTTTGCAAAAGTTGAACTCAAGATTACAATCATCAAGGCCTTCAACAACGATCTTATTTTTCAGGGTTCTAAGACCCTTCTCACCAATATTCAACCAAGTTGTTGATGCCATAGCATTGTATTCTTTGTAGGAAGCTTCATTTTCATGGAATGAGCACCCTTAGGTATCCAAAATGTGTGACCATCAAATGTAGCTGAAAAACACTTCTTCACTACACGATCTAATGGCGAGGATGAAGAATCCAAAGGTTTCTTCTTTGATACATCAGAAGAACTATTGCTTTGTATTGTGCATGCATCCAGCTTGTACAGAGTTCCAACATGAACACCCTTAGAAAACATCATAGCTCCTCTTGTCATCTTGCATCCTCCACCAAAGAAAACAACTTGCACTCCTGAATCATTCAATTTACTTACAAAAAGTAGGTTTCATACCAAACTCGAGATATGCATAACACCATCAATTCCCTTCACTCATCCATCAAGAAATCTGATTTTGAATCTTCCAAGACCAATGATCTTTAGGTGAGAGTCATCACCCAGGTACACCTTCTTGCCATCATACTCTTCATACTTTGAAAACCAACCTCTATGAGAGGTCATGTGAAAGGATGCACCCAAATCTATCAACCACACATCTTCTAATGCATGAGTTGTCAAGACTACAATAAATGCTTCTCCTTCATCTTGGGATGATTTTTTAGAATCAGAATCAGAGAAAGACTTGTTTTTCTTCTTCTTCTCCTTCTTGCAATCTTTTCGAAAGTGACTAGTTTCACCACAATTCCAATATTTTTCCTTGGACTTCTTACTATGAGACTTATATCTCCTTGGAGTCTTTGACTTAGATTTATTGTCCTTTTTTCCTTTTTCCTTCGGTCTACCACGAACAGCAAGTGCCTCCTTGGCCATCTTAGAAGACTTTCTCTACATCTCTTCAAACAACAACAAAGCAACCAGCTCATCCATCTTGAAAATGGTTGTTGTGATTCCAATAGCCATCACTAGGTGATCCCATGAGTCTGGCAACGAACACAACAAGAGCATGCAACGATCTTGTTCATCAATCTTGTCTTCAACATAAGCTAGTTGAGCAATCAACATATTACAATAATTCAAATGGTATGCCACGAATCCTCCATCTTCCACAAAGAAGCAAAATTCTTCTCTTCATGAACATTCAAGAGAATGGAATCAACCAAACAAAGTCTAAAGAGAGATTAAATCCTCCATCTTCCACTTCTCCCCTTTTATCAAAAATAGTAGTTTTCTTTATATTAAGAGGCATTAAATCCTCCTAAAGAGAGCACCCAAGAATTTTCAATGTCACTTTTCTCTCCTCCTTTAGTGAATAAGTTTTCCTACTAAAAGCATGAAGTCCTCATTTACAAGGCATTAAAAATTATATTTTTAAAAAATAAAACAGAGATTACATGCTTCTTAAATAGGTGAGTTGAATGCCTGAAACCACCATATCCAAAGATTTATTTCCCTCCAATAGCTTCTCCAAGATTTATTTTTATGATTTTCTTTTTTTATGAAAAGAAAATTGTGTTTTGCTAGAGCCTAAAGTTATGCTAGTTGCCTGAAAATGACTTTTTACATAACTTTTTATCAGATGCTCAATCTCACCTTAAAATTAGCCAAGATGCATGGAATGACCTCCTAAATACTCTTACAAAACCATTTTATTCTAGATTTTATAAACCTTTGGAAATAATATTTTTTTGTAAATTACCGATCAAAACAAATAATTTTAAATTCTCTTGACTGGTGAAGAATTCATCCATGAAAATTTGTTACATTTGGTGAAATACCATAAAAAATAACCTTGAAAAATTATTTGATACCATCCCTCGTGGATTTTGAAAAACAATAGTTTATGTGAAACTGCTTGTTAAACTAGTAACCCTAATCAGAAAAAATCTTCAATTTTTGTAAATTTAAATTAAACTAAGGCTTCTTAATGTAGTGAGATACCAAGAACACCAAATATAAACTAAAATTGAAAGGAAACAAACAAACATTTATTGGGTGATGTGGGATTAACTGTGGACCCAAATGCTCATGCATGAGTAATTCAAGCGACATCTAGTCCCTACACATATGGTGTATAAATTCTACAAGTCGACTTTTTAAGACCCAGAGGCACAACAAAATTCCATCTTCAAAATAAAAAAATGAAGAATAGTCAATTGAATATTATTTGCAAGAAATATAACAATATGTATAGAGAAGACTTATCCATAAATGCATATAATTGCATGAACAATATACCTCCATATTTATTTGGAGGCTAGTCAAGTTATAGTAGAAATTTCAATTGTAATAAATCCAACTATAGACTGATATTTTTTAATTTAAGATTCCTAGTAGGAGTCAAAGCTATCATGAATATGCATAAGCATAATGGTTAGATTCTAGGATCAATTGATTTAATTTAGGGATTTTCATAGGGAAATTGGTAGATCTTCCTAAAATAAAAAATCCTACCGATTTTTAAGAAGTTAGTGAAATTTATCCAATCATCTTGTGAAAATCATGCATGCATTTTTTTATTTTTTAAGTAAAAAAGTATAATTATTTTCATGTAATGACTTTGTCATTAAACTGGAGAATATTTAGGTTTTGGGCATTTAAATATGTTGATTGATTAAGTCCCATTACATGGGAGGAGTAAGGGCCCACTCACCTATAGAAGGACACTTTAGTATTTTGTTGTGCAAGTATATTACATTCTCCTCATTGGTATGTTTATGTATGATCTTCCCGTCTATTTAGTCATATGTGATCAAGGATGTATGCATTCCTCTAGTAAATTATTTACTAGCTTTCCTTTTCATTGAAAAATAAATAATTTTTCATTTTAGTCAAGTATAGTAAATTATTTATAATTTATGTTTTTTTTTTTTTTTTTGGTTAAATATGGATTTATCTTGATGTCAATTGAAAATAAAAAATGAATTTACTCTTTCAATCAATAGATTAATTTAATTAATTTTCAATTTGATATATTTTATGTGTTTAATTCTAATTTGTAAATTATTTTCATTTTAAATTAAGATAATTATCATTCTAGCCTTCTAATCTTCTATTGTGAATAGCCTTAAGACAAATCCCTAGTATTGATGTAAAGATAAACCTATCTAATTTAAAGTGGGGGAATGCAATGGCTCTCATAACTTTTGGTGTCGTTGTTGGAGAAAACTAGGTATTAGTGGAAGAAATGTCATTGGAATTAAAATTGGTATTAGATCCCCTAGTAGTTCTTCATTAGAGTATTAGCCTCCTTTCTCTAAGTTAAAGATAAAGAGATTATTTATGGTGACAACAAATAAATTTCCACATGTCAATTGGAGCAACTAGAGCCCAATAAGGACTCTGGTGCTAAGAATTAGTTTAAATTAGGAATGTCAAGTTAAGAAGTCCTAGGAATGGTGTTAAATTCAAGTTAATAGATTTTAGTAGTAGAGTTATATTTAGAAACAATCTCTTTGTTTGCATGGCTAAAAAAAATAGATTCTAAAGGTTGATTCACATGCAAAAACCCCTAACAAAAAACTATAGCTACTAATAATGAATTTGACTTTGAAATAAATGGAGAGGAAAGGTAATCATTGTAATCTTTGAAAGTAATAAAAAGATCAAACTTATTAATCCAAAAATAACAACATTATTTAGATAACAAGCACCAATTTAGTAGTTCCCAAGGAACTCCAATTCTTATTCAAATCTTGTTTAAACCTCATATAGAGCCTACACAAATAAAAAATACTACTCTAGAGATCTCAACCAACCAATGGATCATATTAATTAGGAATCCATGGAAAAGATATGAACATTTTGATAATAGGGTTGAAAGAACCTTCACCTGCCTTACTACCCTAAATTTGGATGAGGAATCCCCTATGACAAATATTTACCCTTCCATATTACTTACATTCAGGGGTATGGCTTATGAGGGCTTGGATCTGTTCTTATTTGAATTTAAAAAGTGTTGTGCCAAACCTATGACTATAAAATTGATAACAAAAAGCTAAAGTTATTTGCATTGACACTAAAAGGCTTAGCCATACAATGGTTTATGGGACTAAACTCAAGATCCATCCACTCATGGGGAGAAATACGAATGGTGTGTTTGGATAACTACCAAGACTATTATAGGGTGGGGACCACAAGGAAGATTATTTTATATAAAATAAAAAACATGGAAGATTACCTTGATCAATTTATTTTTGTTCTATAATGATATGGTAATGTTTTAGACCCCAAATTGGATTATAAAACCATCTTTTAGAAGAGGAACCATGAAAAGACCTTGAGCTCATGAGAAAGGATGTTGTGAGAAAGCTCACTCTTGGATATTTTAGGACTTTGTAGGAATTATTCTTGAATGAGAGATGGGGTAAGTAAACTAAAACATGCAAACGGTCAAACAAAATAGGAGAGTTAATGAAAGATATTGCTAATTTAAAAACTAATATTTTAATTCATTAAACTCAATATTGGATGAAATACAAGAAAAAAATAGAATTATTGAACTATAGATACCCTAAATTGTCCTGACTGGCGAACAACACTATTCAACTAACTTCCACCCTTCTTCCTTAAATGATTAAATAATGAATTATTATTTAATTATTGCCAATTTTTATATTCATCTATTAATTAAGTGATTTAACATTATTTAATTAATTCATCATCAATCATCATTATCATTAATATCATTGCATTTCACATCATTTACATCAAAAACCCTAATTGCTTCTATTAATTAGATAATCTTTAATTATTTAATTAATTCACCATTTTATCATTTATCTCATCTTTATTTCTCCTAATTAATTAAATAACATCAATTATTTAATTATGTCACTAATTTATCCTATTCCCCTAAATCAATTAAATTATTAATACTTAATAGTTTAATTAAATCACTTTCCCTTTCTAAATAGAATAATTAAATTAATTATTCAAGCATTATCAACAAGCAAGTATAACTTTATTTGCAAAAGTCAAACATGACTTGCACGTTCAACTCAAAAAGCTTAATTAATTAATTAATTGCCCTCACCCCCTTTTTTAATTGATCAAATTACGGTCACTCGTTGCTCACTCTAATTGGCTAACCGATCCATCTATTTCCTAACTAATCCATTTATTCTTTTTTTTTTTTTAGACTGCAGGAATCGGGTAGCACGACCCCCTATAAACTGCAGTGCGCTTGGTAAACTTTTTAACGTGACCGGCGGCGCTGGCACGACACGCCCTTCGGTACCACGGGACGAGGGAGACTAGAACTCGTGACCAGCAGAGCCACAACGAAATTACTTAGCCAACCGAGCTAGGGCCCCCGCCCCTAATCCATTTATTCTTCAACCCCACTAAAGGCTCAACCTAATTTCCTCAATTCCACAGATAGACAATCTATTTCCTCTGATTGATCAATTAACATCCTTAATTGATTTGATCACAAAAGCTAATTAGCCAATCTAATTCCTCTCAACAGCTTTCAACCATTGATCTGGATTCAACATTGTTATGATCTTGCATGTTCATTTCAAAATGTAAAATCTATATAAAAATCCTCTTCATCCTCAAAAACCATCAAATAATTGACATCTTTTGTCCAATGAAGTAATGTTGAATTACCATTCAATTTTGTGAGAGCTTTAACACACATCTTCGATCACCATTTACACACATTGGAGCTTTTGTAATGCATAATGGAGGCTTCACATTGACACAAAAACACAATCTAACATCTTTGTGAATACACTTTGACACGAGATGGGTAATGATATGATTGTTTGAATTCATTTGTTTGTTCTTCATTTGCTTTTATATTGTTCATTTCATGAGTAATGGGTTTAGGAATTCATAATCTTGTTGTGAATTAAGATTAGTTCAATTTATTTATGTTGTTTTTCTTATATCTTGATTTCCCCCTTACACATTTTGGCACACCCGATGGGACCTCGGTCCTTAACATTAACATTTCTTTGAGTTTTCCATAGCAATTGTAGGTTTTGGAATGCGGTTGCACTTTCTAGAAATGTTGTTGACAGTTTTCATGCAAAAGCTATAGAATTTTCCACGTGGTTGCTATCAATTTTTGGACACTATTACACATTTTTCAAATGTTATTGCCCTATTTTGGACCGCTATTGCTATTCTCAATCGCTATCGATTTGAGGGGAGATTGTGTCCTCTAGTCGCAAAATTGAAAAGGACAATGTAAAAGTCAAAAATATATCCCTTAGGGAGAACCGCGATGTGGCTCTATCGGATCCTAAAAAAAGAAAAATAAAGGACAAATATAAGGGTTAAAACCTCTTCAAGGTGCCCAAATATGGAGGATTCAATCTCCCCATTTCTGAATATCAAGAAAAGTTAACACTCCTAGTTGAAGAAGTTGAACCTATCAATGTTGGCACAACAGAAACACCCAAAATCACATACTAGGCAACATCACTTGATCTTGAAGAAAAGGTGATCTTCTCAGCATTCATCACTGAAAGGAAAATCAACTTCACATGGACATATGCAAACATGTCAGGGCTAGATCCAACACTAGTTGTACATCACCTAGCCATATTCCCTAGAGCTAAACCCATCAAGCAAACGCTACGAAAGATGCATCCACATATAACACTTTTGGTAAAGGTAGAACTATAGAAACTATTAAATGTGGGCTTCATCAAACCAATTGATTATCTTGAATGGGTGTCAAATCTAGTACCAGTATCAAATCCCACTAGGGGCATAAGAATTTGCATAGATTTTTGAGATCTAAACAAGGCTTGTTCTAAGGATGACTTCCCTCTTCCTAGCATAGACATGATTGCAAATCTAATAGTAGGACATTAAATGTTGTCACTAATGGATAGTTGCTCTCATACAATCAGATCAAAATATCCCCCAAGGACCAACATAAAATAGTTTTCACTTGTGCATGGAGAACCTTCTGCTGGAATGTCATACTATTCCATCTTAAGAATGTAGGGGCAACCTATCAGTGAGCAATGAATACAATCTTTCATGATATGTTGCATACAACTATGGAAGATTATGTGGATGACATACTAGTGAAGTTCATCAAAAGAGAAGACCATTTGACCAACCTAGCAAAAGTATTTGATAGGCTCGGACAATATAACTTGAGGCTCAATCCAAAGAAGTGTGTGTTTGGAGTAAAACTTGGAAAACTACTAGGATACATGGTATCAAGAAGAGGCATCAAAGTAGATCTTGCAAAGATAAAAGACATATTAGAGATGCCTCCTCCAAAGACATTGAAGTACCTAAGAAGTCTACAAGGGAAACTATAGTCCATTAGGAGATTCATTACACAATTGGGAGACAAGTGTCATCCATTCACACATCTACTACACAAAGACATCACATTCAAGTGGGATGGAAAATGTGATCAAGCATTCCAACAAGTCAAGGAGTATCTACTCACTCAGGTCCAGTATTAATGCCACCAATTCCAGATAAAGCAATGATCCTCTATGTATCTACAACACAAGTAGCATTAGGAGCTCTTTTAGCACAACTAGATGACAATAACAAATAAAGAGCAATCTACTATATTAGTCGAACAATGGTAGGCTATGAATTGAACTATTCACCAATAGAAATGGCATGTTTCTCCGTCATCTTTGTGACACAAAAGTTGAGACACTACACCTTGAACAAACAAGTAAAGCTGATCTCAAAAGTAGATCCACTAAAGTATCTATTGCCAATGTAGACATCGAAAATATACAAATTGATCTCACACTCGATCCTGATCCACTAACATCGTTTCATCCTAAATCATCCCTCAGTCTAACCGTTTAATCAAATTCCCCTATCTGATTAAATTCATCAATATTCATCTCTTAATTAAATAAATCATTTTATCTGATTAAGTCAATTCCTTCTGCTAATTAAATCAACCCATCTGATCTAATTATCCCTATTTAATTAAATAATCAATTTATTTGATTAAATCTCTAAAGTCTATCCATTAAATTAATTAAATTAAAAACCTTATTTGATTTAATCTAACATCATCCCTTTTAATTAAATAAATCAAAATCTTTATTTAATTAGCCTCTTACCATATTCCCCTCTTATTTGATTTAAAGAAACCCATAAATCTAAGTCAAATAAGTCACATCATCTAATCTCATGTTAAATTAATTAACCCTTGATTAATTTAATCTAATCTCATGTCACATCCTCTATATTTTGCAACTTGCACATGAAAATAGATTTAATTGATTTATTAAATCTCTATTTTCCTCACAAGGCATCTTTGAAGGAATATTCCCAAATTTGAATTCAAAAATGTGAGTTGACATGTCCTTCCAACAAGGCAATAACTCCATCTTACATGTCCTTTGTCTTGAGCCAAGTGGCATTTAATGCTTTCTTTCTTCCCCCCTTTCAAATCATTTCAACAAATTTGAAATTCAAATTTATGCATTTATCGGCACATTCCCCAAATCTTGCACATCCTCCACCCATTCATAGCTTGACAGGTGGCATCATGCCATTGGATGAATGTTAGTCCCATATTGCTCAAATATGGACATCCATCCATATTTTCATTCTATAAATAAAGAGCTTATATCCTTATTTCATCATCCACAAATTGAGTAAACTTACTATACTCAAATTCATAGCAATTTTTATCCATCTCATTGAATCATAGCTAGGTTTTTGCAGATTTTAGCTTGGAGCATTCATCAATCTTCATCAAAGTGGATCACAATCTTCATCAAATCATCAAAGCTAGCATTGGAGTTGGGAAAGGGCCATTTTTCACATCAAATTGGAACCAATTCCCCCATGGGATCAAGAGTTTGCATTGCTTTCAATAGGATTTAATCTTCTTTCTTGTTCTTTCATTATTTTCTTATATTCATTCCTATTTTGAGTTTTGTTAATGGATTTCATGGGAAATTATTGTTCTTACTTGCATTTGATCTCCTAATGTATTCATTTGTTGTGTTTTGCAGGTATTTGGATTAGGGACTCACAGGCAAAAGCAACTCTCATAGGCAAGATTGCTAAATAGGTAATGATATTGAGAGAGTTTGACATAGAGTAAATAGACAAGAAAACTATTTAAGGAAAAATCATAGAAGATCAACTAGCAAAAGCACCGATGGAAGATCACCAACCTCTCACAACAAAATTCCCAAATGAAAGCATACTGCTAACATGATAGACAAGCAGTTGGACCTTGTACTTTGATGAGTCCCATACTCAACATGGCTCAGGAGAAGGTATCTTATTTCTCACACCACAAGGAGCTAGTATAATTAAAGGTTACAAAATTGCTTTCTCATGTACAAATAACATCTTGGAATATGAAGCACTAATCACAGGACTCAAAATGGCCATAGAATGGAGGATAAAAGAACTATAGGTTAATATAGACTCTCAACTGGTGATAAGACAAGTGAATGATGAATACCAAAAAAGATGACAAGCTAATGGAATATAAAAGAATGGTGGATATTTTTAAGCAATACTTCATCGTAATCATCTTTAAACAGGTTCCCAAGATCAACAATAGAGTAGTCGACACAATGGCAACAATTTTTTCACTCCTTGACATTCTACAAAATATTCCCAAATACGAATTCCTTGTGGAGAAACTATTTATATCGACATTTGATATCCTGGAATCAAAACTAGTTTGTGATTTTGTTGGTCCTAACTCATCGAGGTACCAAGATATGTTTGACTATATCCAACATGGCATCATACCTCCTGACTTGACAATGAACCAAAAGAAAACCTTTGCCCACAGGATTTTCTCATTCACAATCCTAGGAGACACACTATATCGTCAAAGTTTAGACGGTACACTACTTTGATAACTTAACGTAGAAGAAGCACAAACCTCCTTACAAGAGGTACACAAAGGATTTTATGGGTCTCACTCTAGTGGACCCAACCTAGTATGAAAATTTCTAAGAATAGGGTACTATTAGTCTTCCATGGAACAAGAATGCATTTAGTACTCCAGAAAATGTCGCTAGTGTCAACAACACAGTGACCTTGTTCACACACTAGCACAATAGTTGAGACCTATCACAACACCATGGCCTTTCTCACAATGGGGGTTATACTTGGTAGGTAGGATATCTCCTACTTCATCAAACGTGCACAAGTTCATTATCACTGCAACTGAATATTTCACAAAGTGGATATAAGCAATTCCATTAACATACATCACAGGGTGATCCCACAATACTGGTTTGCAATTTTTAGCCAAACTGGACATTGAAATTTTTATTTTTAACTAAATCTTCACATTCGAGCACCTATAGCAGCTAAACCATGAGGAATTTGAAGATGATGCAAACTAGAGTATCGTCACATTTTGTCTATAGATTCTATATTTTTTTCAATTTTTTTGGAATTATATTGGACTTCTTTTTCCATCTCCCACAAAAATTGGTTTTTTTAGAAAACATCATTTTTAAAAAGTGACGCACACCATATAACACAACTTTTTTTCCATGAAGGATAAAATTCTAATTCTTTTGAATTTACATTTGTGACTTCAATATCTAGTGCTTCCACTTGGTTAGATAGTTTTTTATTGAATACTTTTTCTTTAATCAAGTTTTGAAGTCAAACCAATGACAATTAAGACATAGTGCGACCGTATAATGATTAACTTTTTTTGTATATATCAAAATTCAATTTATTCTTTTGTTGGATCAAGGACTTCAATATCTAGTGCACTCATATTTTTCAATTTTTTTTTAATAATCTGCTATTTTTCCACATGTGTAGAACAAAGACCTTCATTTTCGATGAAAAACCTATGCTTAATAAAACTAAAAAAACAAATACATAATAAAACCAAAACATATTAAAATTATATTCACTGGATAGCTCGTTTTGAAGACTACCTTATTCTAGTTGGGTTTGTAAAGATTCCTCCATTTTCATTCTCAACCCAGGCTTCAAATTGTAAAAATTCAGGTTTTTTGTGTGAACAAAGTCGAAAATTAGGGAAAAGGGGGGTTCTAGTGAACTAGGGTTCATTCGAACCCCCTACAATATGCATTTTTCCTTTTATTTTTTGGGTGGGAAATGTGGGCCCAGTAATTAATGGGTTTGGTCGAACCCTAGTTTGGTCGAACCCCTTTATGGTTCGGTCGAACTTGTAGGTTTATGAGAACCCCGGAAACCATTTTTTTTGCCATGGGGTCATTTTTTCTCAATTTTCCTTCCTCCATCAAATTGTAAACCACTATTGTGGCTTCACCCCACAGGGAAACATATATCCAAGTTCATATTGAATTATCTAATCCATCGATATGGAATCCCCAAACCATCATAATGGACAATGGAACCCTATTCAAGAACCAAGATTTCCATGAACTTTACTCTAAGTTTGCTATCCAACATAGATTCTCCATGCCCTACTACCCCCAAGGAAATGGTCAAGCTGAAGCATCCAATAAAACCATCCTAAAAATACTGAAAAGACTATTAATGATGTCAGTCATGATTGGAATTTGCAACTAAACCCAACCCTATGGGCTTATCGAACCAACATTCATACACCAATAGGTGCCACACCTTTTCCTTGGTCTACGGATCGAAAGTTGTCTTACCTATTGAAGTTGAAATTCCCTCACTATGAGTATCCCTAAAAGGCATTGTCAGCAATGAGGAATATCAGGTGTCCAAATTGAATGAGTTGGAACTCTTAGATGAAAGGCGTTTGAGCACATTAAACCATCTCCAATTTTATCAGAAATGGCTCAAATGAAGCTACAACAAAAAGATCAAGAACAAAATATTTCAAACTAGTGACTTAATACTAAAAGAGAATCAAAAGATCCAACTAAATCAGGATGGGAAGGGGAAGTTTGAACCCAACTGGTTAGGTCCTTTCATTGTCACAACAAGCTATGACTCTGGAGCTTATCAATTGGCTACTCCTTAAGGAACCTTTAGTTGAACTATTGAACAACATCCACCTTAAAAGGTTTTATACTTAAACACACCAGAGTAGCCCAACAAAAAAGATAAAAAAAGGAAGAAAATTTTGAAAAGCAAGAAAAATAGTAAAGAGAAATAAAATGTTCTTTAAGTGAAAACCACCTTGTGGCACTTCTAGAATAGGTACCATAGTGAAAACCTAGCAAACAGGCATTACAGTTGAATAAGACTTGCATCATTGTCTATCTACACTCTCTAAAGCATCACCCATTCATCTCATAATAAAACATGCCACTAACCATGGCTTGATGATTGATTAAGTGTCAAACCTTGTTGCACCATCAACATCTATCTCCCCTAATAAGGTAATCTTGTCTCAAACTTGGGGAAACTTCCTAAAACTGGTAGCGGATTGGATCCTTGTAAATCCCATCCTAGTTGAAAACTATCAAAATTAAAAACATCAAGAAAACAAACAAAATCAAAACAAAGCAAAACAATCAAAATCCCAAAAATGTGTTATGCTTCGAGTCAACACCAGTCAAACTATGTGGTCTTTGCATGTATAACATAGGAAAGGATTATCTAAGATTAGCCCCTGAGGCCTTAGGTTAGTCCCCTTAGGTATCTATCATGCTTTCCTTTAACTTAAGTCAAAGTGTAAGGAAAATTTAGGGCATCTCAGAGAAACCTCCAAGGACAGTAGTGCCTTCGGTAACTTTAATTTTGATTAGATTGCCTCAAAGACACGTACAACTATGTCCTAAAGCAGAAACAAACATAGTTCATTTCCCACATTAATCCTTCTGAGAGAATCACATGTGAATTCAACAGCAAGCAATAACAGATTCTAGAAATAGAACCAATACAGATGAAAGATAAGATAGAAAATTAGAACACACAAATTTATGTGGGGAAAACCCTTTCGGGTAAAAAACCCCACACTCCAAAGATTGAGCCATTGTATTATTCAGCAACAAAAGTTTACAATACAATTTCAGGCTCATAGCCTTTTTTAGAGATTACATCTTGTTCATTATGGAATCAATCTGGTAGCAAACTCTCCCTCTGTACATTTCCTGATCAAACTCTCAAACCAAACAATCTTTGTACTGTTGCAATACCCTCACACAATATACAGTACAGATCAACATGAGAGATCAACCATGATCCATGATCAAGAGAGATTCCAGTAGCATAACTCTACCTCTCATTTTCTCTACTCTGGCTTCATGGCCTCAGCCTTCCAACCAGCCACCCGACCCTCTCTATCTCTCTCTATCTCTCTCTCTATTTGTTCAGAATGTCTAATGCATACATATATACATTTGTTCTCAATAGCCTTTGTGAATCGGTTCGTTTTCAACTGTCAGATCACAACTATCGAACATCTAGCTCAACATCACTATCATCCATTGCCCAAATGTAGATGTTTCCATTTCCTCATATAGAAGTTTCCCAACATACTGTTAGCCTTCCACATAGAAATGGTTGCAATTGTCTCACAGCAAAATGGTTCACATTATGCCCTCTCTGATAGGTCCAAGTCGCACCACGTAGGACCATCTTTCACTCGGTCAAGGGCGTTCAACCTATGTTGCATTTTGGTGAGACACTAACCGTGTCTCCCCTATGCCACAAAGCCCATTCGTCAATATCGCCAAGAGTCTTCACTATCGGCAAGACATTATACCGAGTTCACAAGTCGCATCGACCTCAACAATCCCATCGACAAGACTATTGCTCTTCGCCAAGACATCATACCAAAGTTCCTAAGTCACATCGACCTCAGCATTCTCATCGGCGAGACAATCACCAATCGATGAGACATCATACCAATACTCAAAAGGTCACTCTGAAATGTCCAACAGTCGGCAAGACTTACCGCTATCGCCGAGAGGTCATAGCAAACACAACATGTCACCCCGAAGACCACTATCGGTGAGACTTCAACAGTCACTAAGAGGTTATACCGAATGTTCACACCTTTCGCCGAAGACTTCAGTTGCTAGGAGTCTCACTGAAGACACCCGTTAACAAACACCAATGTCAACAGGACTTACTGCTTTCGCCAAGAGGTTACAACGATAGCCAGTCAGCGAAACCATGTCCATCGGCGAGACAATCAAATGTCACTAAGACTTCATACCGATAGGAGCAAGTCATACCGATTACCACATCGACCAAACATACCAAAGGTCACGCCGATATCGGTAAGACTTGCTATCGTCGCCGAAACATCATTTCGACAGTCCAGGTTACACCGAAGGTTTCAGGTTATGTAAATCGCCAGGACATTCAGGAGGTCATAGCAACAGTCTAGGATCAACTAGCAGATCAGCCAGACATCTCCACAGTCTCATCGAAATTGCTCACAAGAAGTTTCAGCCTATGGGATTGAGGCACACAATTCAAACAAAAAGTTCAAAAAGATTAAAAAACACTTTAAAATTTTAGAAAAGTCAAAAACATGTTCTTATCAAACAATCAAACTATGAGCCTCTACATGGATAACGTACGAAAGTCCATCATAAATAATGAGCCCCCGAGGCCCTAGGTTAGACCCCCAAAAGTCAAAACAAAAAGAAAACATTCAAATATCTTATTAAAATCCAAAAAAAAAAAATCACAAAAAAAAAAATTCAAAAACATGTTCTTATTAAGAAAGCAAACTACTGCGGGGTCCTAGCTCTTGGCTAAGTAATTTCGCTATGCCTCACGGGTCACGAGTTCTAGTCTCCCCTCATTCCATGGCGAGGGGCGCCCAGCCCGGGTCGTTAAAAAGTTTACCAGCGACTGCAGTTTATAGGGGGTCGTGCTACCCGATTCCTGCAGTCTAAAAAAAAAAAAAGAAAGCAAACTATGCGCTTGTGTGTATAACATAGGCAAGGTCATCATCGATGAGCCCCCGAGGCCCTAGGTTAGTCCCCTTAGGTGTCCCTTTTGGTCTTTAAACTTGGTCGAAAAATCCAAACAAAAACATCCAAATATCTTGAAAACGCAAAAAACAATATCAAATAACATCAAAAGGCACAAAAACATTAAAAAAAATAAATCTTATTTTCGTTGTTTCCTATCTGTAATAAAACACCATCCATAATAAACAAATCATCATCCTCACCCTATGAAAAAAATAGACAAATAAACAAAACAACATCAAAAGCTAGAACTTTCAAGCAAACAATCACAAAGATTTGATCGCAAACAAACTAAAACAATGCCAAAGTGTTAACTACCTATCTATTGACAATTCACCATCAACATCCTAAGATATGTCTTAATGGATAGATTGTTCCTACAATAAACATCATCAATTCTGGATAACAACCTGAAAAACTCAAAACAGATATGACAAGTGATACATCAACATTGTTTATCTTTTTGTGATCTTATCTTTCTGATTTATTTTATTGACTCATTCCTAGGATCTCTCGAGGATGTCCATTAAGGATTTAAAGAGTAAGAAATGGGGCAATTGAGCGTCATTTCTATTTTCCCTATTTGTTGGATTTTTTTGTGATACTACCACAACAAATACTTTCCTTGTTTTGTGTGTGGAAGTTGTTTTGAGGTATTTCATGTAGTCGTTAGGTACTCCATACCTCTCATGTAGCTAGTCCAAAATATTTTAAATCTTCTCACCCATACACTCTAACAGGGTTTCTGTATGTTTGGTATGAACAAGAATACTCCATGTTTGTAGAGTCAAAGTCCACGCAATAGATACAATGCCACCTTGTTTATCAATACCATGGTGCATTGTGTCTACATGTTATATCAATAAGGATTGCTAAAGATACCAAGCCTCCATGAAAGCAAAATATAACTCATCAATGACTAACAACATCAACTATTCTTCACTTCTTATTAACATTTTCTTCTAGTCAACGTTTATTTTGTCAGTCCTTGCACTTAAACACATCACATCAGCTTATCAAAAAAATTTGTTCATTATCCAAAATTTTCACCAAATTTCCAAAGGGGGCACCATGCTATCTTGTTTGGGGCATATTGGGGCAACTCTTGTGCTTGGGATATACTGGGGTAACTCAAGTGGGAATTTTTGATTTTTCTTTGACATAACGCTCAAAATCACATTGTATCAAAAAGGGGCAAAATATAGATACCCTAAATTGTCCTAATTGGTGAACAACACTTTTCAACTAACTTTCACCCTTCTTCTCTAAATGATTAATATTAAGTGATTTAACATTATTTAATTAATTCATCCTCAATCATCATTATCATTAATATCATTGCATTTCACATCATTTACATCAAAAACCCTAATTGCCTCTATTAATTAGACAATCTTTAATTATTTAATTATTTCACCATTTTATCATTTATCTAATCTTTATTCCTCCTGATTAATTAAATAACATCAATTATTTAATTATGTCGCTAATTTACCCTATTCCCCTAAATCGATTAAATTATTAATACACAATAAACAAGTTGGGCCTCCCCAAAGCGAATGCCTTCCTGTGGGTGGCCTGGAAGCGTAGAGCACTTACCTAGGACAGATTGCAGACTTTGGGGCATAGGGGCCCCTCTTGGTGTGTTTTATGCAAAGAGAATAGTGAAGATAACGATCATCTTTTTTTGCACTGTAGTTTTGCTACTGATTTATGGAGCTCCCTTCTACAAAATTGGGGTATTGTTTGGTCCATGCCACGAAACCTCCCAAATCTTTTAGAGTGCTGGAAGCTAAAGATTGTCAACCCCGACTTACGTTTCATCTGGCATACAAATTATGTTGTTATTGTATGGAAATTATGGTTGGAAAGGACTAGGAGAGTGTTTAAGGATCAAGAGTGCTCTGTTAGCAAGATATGGGACCTGGTGGTGTCCTCCTTGGCTGAAATTGGCAATGTGCATAGTAAAGAGGATTGGTATGTTAGTGAAGATGAGATCGTTTGGGCAGATGCTTGGCCAAATTTTAGGTGGCTTGGTGGGAGGCAGCTGTCTGGCATAGCCAATGCTCCTGGCAGCATATGGCAATGCCCTCACGCCAACTAGGTCAAACTTAATTTTGATGGCGCTGCTAAGGGGAATCCTGACAAGGCCGGCGGTGGTGGAATTTTTAGAGACCATTCTGGTTAGCCTATGGGGTGGTACTCGTAAGATTTAGGTGAAGCTTCAAACAACATTGTTGAAGCTTGTGCTCTATGGTCCAGTCTTAAAATTGCCAGAGACAATAACTAGGGGATGCTGTGCGTTGAAGGTGATTTAAAGCTTATCATCAATCTCATGAAGGGTGGTTCCTCACACCATTGGAAACTAGCTATTATCATTGATGAAGCCCGTCACCTGGCTTCCTCAATTCCTGAGCTATCCTTTTCCCACATTGGCAGAGTCAACAACAGGGTGGTTGATTGGGCTACCAATCATGGCATGGGGCTGATGAATAGGCTTGGTTTGCATAAGGTGCAATGGTCTGTCTCCTACCCGCAACCAATGCTAAAGCTTATTCAAGATGACATAAAATCACATCCTCCTGATCTCGTGGCTATGTAGTAATGCTGCTATGATCCTCTACCTATTGTATCCTTGCCACTGGCTGATAACTCCCAGTTCTTTCCTTGCCTTATGGTGATGTTTGAATCTCAATTAAACTCTTAGGCCTATGCCCTCTTTTCTATGATTCCTGGACCCTTATAACCAGGTTATATTTAACAAAAAAAATATTAATACACAATAGTTTAATTAAATCACTTTCCCTTTCTAAACAAAATAATTAAATTAATTATTCAAACATCATCAACAAGCAAATATAACTTTATTTGCAAAAGTCAAACATGACTTGCATGTTCAACTCAAAAAGCTTAATTAATTAATTAATTATCCTCACCCCCTTTTGTGATTGATCAAATTACGATCATCGATTGCTCACTCTGATTGGCTAACTAATCCATCTATTTCCTAACTAATCCATCTATTCTTCAATCCCACTGAAGGCTCAACCTAATTTCCTCAATTCCACATATTATGAAATCTATTTCCTCTGATTGATCAATTAACATCCTTAATTTATTCAATCACAAAAGCTAACTGGCCAATCTAATTCCTCTCAACAGCCTTCAACCATTGATCTTGATTCAACATTGTTATGATCTTGCACATTCATTTCAAAATGTAAAATCTATATAAAATCCTCTTCATCCTTAAAAACATCAAAGAATTGACATCTTTTGTGCAACAAAGTAATGTTGAATTACCATTCATTTTTTGTGAGAACTTTTACACACATCTTTGATCACCATTTACACACATTGGAGCTTTTACAACACATAATGGAGGCTTCACATTGATACAAAAACATAATCTAACATGTTTGTGAATACACTTCAACATGAGATGGGTAACGATATGATTGTTTGATTTCATTTTTTTGTTCTTCATTTGCTTTTATATTGTTCATTTCGTGAGTAATGTGTTGGTATGTGGCGACTAATCATGCTATACTGTATAGCCCATGGTATACTGTACACCCTAGCCCCCGGTCCTCGCCGGAGATGGGGGGGGGTTCGGCGGCAGCTTTCCTACTTTTCGCGGATCAGAAAAGGGAAAATCAATGAAAAGGAAAATCCGATTTTGTAGAAAATCGGAAGCTTCTAAGCTTGGTAAAAGGGGTTGAATGGGTATTTGAGTATGATGAAAAATTATTCGCAAGATTGTAATAGGTTTTTCACTGGATAATAAAAGTATTGGATGGCTGCGGTTTGGTGGATGTAGCCCAGATTGGGTGAACCACGTTAAATTCTGTGTTATGATTTATTCTGTGAATGTTTTAGTTTCTCTGTTTTGTTAAATTAAATCTGCATTTAATTGTTAGATCTGCCATCTCTAACCCTAACATAATGGGTTTAGGAATTCATAATCATGTTTTGAATTAAGTTTAGTTCAATTCATTTATGCTATTTTTCTTATATCTTGATTTCCCCCTTACACACAAACCTCTATGTATTTACTACCCTAGATGTTGTAACAAGCATCCCTTACAAGAATATCCTCTAGAAAAATATATGTTTGGCACATATGTGAAAATATCAAGCCACTAAACAATGTGACCGCCCACAAGTAGAAACCATGCAAAGAGGGCTATCCAAATAGAGGAGGAATCTAACTATGTAGCACAAAGGTAGGGTGGTAATTTCCCTTGATATTAGTACCAAAATCAATTTTTCATACACGTAATACTACAAACTCCAACTGACCAATTAATGGATAGCTCCATGGTCTACATCATAATTATCACAAGGGGGTCATATCCATGATAATTTCAAGAACAAGCTAACTAACCTTGGTCTAATTAGTTCCCAAAATAATAGACACCTCAATTGACTCCACAATAAAGGATTCCCCAATAGACATACAATCAGCCTTCCCAATGATAGAGAAGTTTTTATAATCAATGGCAAGCCTTGTTAACTAGTCTACCTAATACACAAAATTGTCCTCAAAATAAACTAGAAAAAAATCTCAACTTTCTATCCAACCAATGGCTAATCTAAAGAATAATAGATAGGTTGCACCTAGGATCAATATCATGGACCAATAAAACACAACTAGAATCAATGCCATTCATTGTGAAAACATCCAATTAATCTAGGTAAAACCCTTCTAAAAACCTCCCCTCTAATCATTATTAAGATTATTGATGAATAGGAAAAACATGCTTCTCGTAAACTTGAATAAGATTATAAAAATCCTACAGAAAATTAAACAACATTTTTTTTGCAAGACTCTCCATAGCTCTTTCAAAGCTTATTTTGGAGCTCATATGAAGACTTCTTATAAAGCTTCTTTAGATCTTGCACCTTTAAGGGATATTAAAAGCAATCTCATCTCTAGAGTCTTTTCCTCCTAATGAGTCTAAACTTGTGCAAGAGCTCAGATAATTGAATATTGAAATTCCATTACTTAAATCCATAAGGAATGTTTTGGAGATAAACCAACTCATAAAAAATTGCGCGTCAAAACCTCAAGAAGGAAGAAGTATCCTAACACCATCCGTGCAAAAGGTAAATTGGTTAACCTTCTCTTAGGAAAAACTCTACCACCAAATTATGGCGATCTATGCAACCCTGTGATCCTAGTCTCCATAGGTAGCACAAAATTTTAGATGCGTCAATAGATTTGGGGTCCACCATTATTGAAGTGATCCTAGTTAGCAATTATTTACTGCCTTCATAAACTACAAATCAAAAGATATGGCAATCTCCAACAAAGTCAATTTTAGGAATTTAATATATTTGTATCCACTCACACGACCTTTATTAGACTTTAAAGATATTTTTTGGGTGGATTAACTGAATGAGGATAATGGCATAGAAAACATTACTTCCTTATCTATGGTAGCAATAAAGTAACAAGCAAAAGAACCTGACTATAACCTATATATCTATGAGGAAGGTGATTCAATTTAGTTACTTTTAAACAAATCATTGTCAAATTTTCTCAAGATGATTTTTAAGACTTTCTCACGGTCTTCCAATATCCCCCAGTCAATGTTATTCCTAGAGGTGACACATTTTCAAAAATATCACCACCTTTCACATGTTATAATCTCATTCCTACCCTTTAAACACTTTATGAGTGAGTATAAACTAGCAATTGCACTTTAGGTGTGCAATGGGGTATGTCGAACAATTAGGAAAATAGATAAAGGGAGATATGGATGGATGGATAGAGAGAGAGAGACATGTCTAGAGATAAAGGGGGAGGAAATAGAGGTGGAGATGAAGATAGAGTGAGAGAGGAAGAGGGAGACAAATAGATAGAGAGATATAGGGAGAGGGAGAGGGAGAGGGAGAGGGAGAGGGAGAGGGAGAAGGAGACAGAGATATAATTGAGAGAATTAGAGATAGATAAATAGAGATGGAGAGAGGGAGAGAGTAGGGAGAGATATAGATATATGGGAAGAGAAAGAGAGAGATGAAGATATATGGGAAAAGAAAGGGGGGAGAGATAGAGATAGAGATATATATAGGGGGATAGGGAGGGAGAGATGGGGAGAGATAGAGAGGGGGGAGATAAAGAGAGAGAGGGAGGGAGAGAAAGGGGGAGAGAGGGAAAGAGATAGGTTGAGGACGAAGAGAGAGAAGAGGAGAGATGGAGAGATAGGTAGAAGAGGGAGAAAAAGAAGAGGGGGGAAAGAGGGAGAGAAATACATAGAGAAGGAGAGGGAGAGATAGCTCAAAGAGATAGAGAGGGAGAGATAGAGATATATAGAGGAAGTGGGACAGGGAAATATAGAGTGATATAGATGGTGAGATAGACTGAATATAGAGATAGAGATATAAGGAGACATAGAGAGAGGAGAGGGAGAGAGTGAAAATTAGAGAGAATTAGAGAAATAAATAGAGAGGGAGAGAGAAATTGGGAGATAGAGAGAGGGAGAGCTAGAGATATATGGGAAGAGAGAGAGAGATAGAGATATATGAGAAGAGAAAGTGAGAACAAGGTAGAGATAGAGAGATAGGGGATAGGGATAGATGAAGAGAGACAAAGAGAGGGGAGAGATAGAGAGGAGGGAGAGAATGGTCAATGAGGGAGGGACAGAGAGAGGGAGAGATATATATAGAAAGAGGGAGAGATAAGGGGGAGAGAGAGAGAGAGGAGAGAAGGCAAGGGAAAGATAAAGAGAGAGGAGAGAGGGATAGATAGAAATAGAAGAGATAAATATATAGAGAGGGAGAGGGAGCAAATGAGAGAGGAGAGATAGAAAGATAGAGATAGAGATAGGAAGTGATATATAGAGAGATAAATATAGAGGGAGATGGAAGAAGAAATATGGAGAGATAGAGATAGAGAGGCAAAGAGAGATATAAAGGTCTAGGGGGAGAGAGAGAGAGAGAGAGAGAGAGAGAGAGAGAGAGAGAGAGAGAGAGAGAGAGAGAGAGAGAGAGAGAGAGAGAGAGAGAGAGAGAGAGAGAGAGAGAGAGAGAGAGAGAGAGAGAGGGTGAGAGAGAGAGAGAGAGAGATGTGTGTATATGGAGGGGAGGAAAATAGAGGTAGAGATGAAGATAAAGCAAGAGGAAGAGGGAGACAAATAGATAAATAGATATAGGGAGAGGGAGAGGGCGAGGGAGGAGAGATATAGAGATATAATAGAGAGAATTAGAGATAGATAAATAGAGATGGAGAGAGTATGGAGAGATAGAGATATATGGGAAGGGAAAGAGAGAGACAAAAGACAGGAAAGGGAAGGGAGAGGGGAGGGGAGGAGGGAGAGATGGTGGATATAGAGAGGTGAGAGAGGAGAGAATAGAGGGGGAGGAGAGAGAGGGAGGGAAAGGCAGGAAGAGGGGAGGAGGAAGAAAGAGAAGATGGGGAGAGGGAAAGCGATAGGTAGGAGAGAAAGAAGAGGGGGAAGAGAGGTAGAGAGATACATAGAGAGGGAGAGAGGGAGAGATAGCTCAAAGAGATAGAGAGGGGGAGATAGAGAAGACAAGATATAGAGATATAAAGGAAGAGGGAGAAGGAGAGATAGAGAGATATAGATGGTGAGATAAAGTGATAGAGAGATAGATATATAAGGAGATAGAGAGAGGAGGAGAGGGAGAGAGATAAAGAGATAGAGAGAGGAGGGGAGGGAGAGAGATAAAGAGATAGACAAAGATAGAGAATTATAGATAGATACACAAAGATGGTGAGAGGGAGAGAGGGAGAGAGAAGTATAATTATATTAAATATACTTTAATTTGTATTATATACAATATATATTATACATTAACTATATTTAGTATTATATTTATATGTTATTTTTTTGTACTCTATAAAGCTATAGTAATTGTTAATTATTAATTATAATCATTTTATATATATATTTAGTAGTTTATTTTTAAATATAATAATAGTAAATATAATTATTTTATTTATAATTTATTTTGCAGTATATAAAATATATATTATAACATAACATATGTTATTATAAATATTAATATTTTGATTTGGAATTGCTAAAATATATATAATATACTTATAAAGTATAATTATTAATAAAATATAACTATAATGTAAATAATATACACTATTAATAACTATAAATAATATAATATAATATATTTTATAAAAACATATATTATAAATCAATACAATAAATAATATATTAATGTTTAATTTTAATTTAAATACATTAATTAATAAATGTTAAAATTTATTGTTTAGATAAATATAAAATTTTACATAATAATGTAAAATTTAAAATAAAATAATATATTACAATTTATTAAGGTCCCTCACTCAGCGTGTGCTGTCGCGCTGACATTTCTCCATTGCTGGATCAGCTCCGATATGGCCCATTCTACAGTGGAGGAGGACGTGTCCATTCCTGCAGTGAAGATATTCATTTCATAGATTAAATAAACACAACCATAAATAATTGATTGCTCATTTATCTTGTCTGATCACAACAATAATTAAAGAAAAAACATTACGTCTGTCATTATTAGGATCTTGGCCGTAATTTTCATTTGAATAAACATACACTAAAACCCTTATTGAACCCTTCTTTTCAGGTTGACACCTCACCAAATTGGAGCAGTGGAAACTCAATACCGACGAGAAAGAGTTTGGAGGACCGACAACCAATAGCGATGGGGAAAGCAGCCAAAAATGGCAAAAAATAGCCAAAAAAAGTTAGATTCACTTTATCGTTTTGCATTGATATGGACGGTGCGCCAATGAAGGTGCATTAATAGCGGCGAGAAAGTAAAGCAGACGGCATCAAAAATAATGATGGCGTGAAAAGGTGGACGAAATATCAAATGGTGGACAAACATTCATTCGTCTCCAGCCTTTTCCTCACTGTGGATTTCATAAATTAGCTTGCTCTACTTCATAGTGGATATGCCTTCGGCATAAAATAGTCTCCTTGATTCATCTAGGCACCATAACAATCTTATTCTCCTAAGGAAGACATTGAACATAAATAGATAGTTATTAGTTAATTTAGAACTAAATTTGCTTGGTGTTTTGATTTTCCACACAAAATCACTTGCTTGGGAATATAAGACTTTAATGAGTGAGTAGAAAATATTCTCCTCAATACATATAGGAACCAAATAGATTTGGATTCTCCTATGGAATACATTGAACATAAATAACTAGTTATTAGACAATTAAGAACTACATTTGCTTGGTGTTTTGATATCCCACACAAATCACTCACTTGGGAGTATAGTGATATGAAAGGGATTCACCATAACA
Source organism: Sequoia sempervirens (assembly GCA_007258455.2). Classification (NCBI taxonomy): domain Eukaryota; kingdom Viridiplantae; phylum Streptophyta; class Pinopsida; order Cupressales; family Cupressaceae; genus Sequoia; species Sequoia sempervirens. Next base: position 949,232,246 of record VDFB02281492.1, read on the forward strand.
TTTTCACTAACCACATTTACACAAAAATGCAAGACTTATTAGGAAACCACAATGTATATTGAACCCAACAATTAATGATATTGTTAAAATAGAAATCTATAGAGGAGGAAATTTGACACCTCAAAATGACGTGATCTCAAAGGGAGAATGTTCCTCAACTACCTGAGGGATCAAAGCTTAGGTGACAAGACATGAGAAAACAAGAGAGTTTATTTATGGATTATGTGGACTAAAAATAAGTGAGTTTTAAAAGCTGAAAGATTAGGTTATAGAGGTTCTATAGACAAACCAACAAGCTCTTAGCCAAGGACGACAACACATAATACAGACGTCCCCATGGTGTGGTGTAGTCTCATATGAATGAAAACCAAGTTTTTCATAGGAAAACACAAAGAACCTACTAATTATTCTATGACTAAAATCTCAAGAATGCACTAAAATGGTAGAATAATAGAAATGAATAGAATAACGAAAATGAACATAAACTAAATGAAATAGAAAGGAAATGATAGATAAAGTGAAAAAGAAGAAAAGAGACACTCACAAGAGGTCCAAAATGAAGCCTCCCATAAAGCTACAACTTCAACACTTGCACACATAGAAATGAGAAAATAGTTGGGGTTGTTTTAGGGTCTTTCCCTAATAAACACCCACATAGGTGTTCCCACCTCCACAAACAACCAGCTAGATAGAGATAAAGAAAATAATAGATGAGATAAAGAAGTAAATATATGTGTTAGAATAGTATGCTACCAAAGTAAAACGTAATGCAATAAGAAAGCTACAATTACCTCCTTCAATAAATGAGAATATTGAAAGGAAGAGGATGTAACCTCCAAGACGTGCCAAGAATGCCAAAGTGTTGATGTAGAGATCCAGAGTGCAAGAGATAACTTGAGAATGAGATAATGAGAGTGAAATAATGAAGAATAATGAGAGAATGAGCAATATAGAATGATATAGATTGAATCTGTATGCAAAAACGAGAGTTTGGAAGAATTATAGGCATGCAAGGAGTCATTCTAGCATGCTTGTAAGCTTTAGAGGTGTGTGTGTGTGTGTGTGTGTGTGTGTGTGTGTGTGTGAAATGTGTAAAGCTAGTATCAACACAAACCTTAATGAAATGATTTATATTCAAAGATTCAAAGCAAAGTAAACTATTCTAAGTTTCATTTTAACGAATCTTTCAAGAACATCTCATTGTCCTCTATTCTTAATAATTCTTTTAACCTTTTGGCTCTCATATTTTTATGTGCACAAAGGCTATTAGAATGGCACATAAGAAATGAGATTAGTACTCAACATGCAAGCCAACTAAATGCCTACATGAAACTATATGCAAACAATGATGATGAATGCTATGATGAAGGGATGATGGTGACTATGATAAATGAACAAGTGGAGGTGGATGTTATGGTATTGAAATAGAATGATCTATATATGATTCTACATATTCTCAAATGAAAACTAAAAATGAACTAATCTAAAATGCAACTATGATGCAATGGAGGACATAAAATGCAACTATGATGCAAGATTTAAAGCTAAGATGTAAATACAAAGCAAAACATGATGTAAAAACTAGCTATAAGACTCCAAAATGCTCCCAAGCTCCAATGATAAAACCTGCATGATAACTTTACTTTAAATGTGGATGCAAAATACAAGGCCCAAGGGTTATATATATAGCCTTTTCCGAGCATATAGTGAGGTAGCAATAATCAATGGTCCAGGTTCGAATAAGAAAAATGGATGGTGAAGATGAAGAGAATCAAGATGTTGTCCCCTTGACCAAAGACAACATGCCATCTGGATGGGAGAATCTCTTGACCAATGGGCAACATGCCATTTGGATGAAAGTTCAAGTGTGGGAAGAGAAGACCATGTGCTTCCAAAATTGGTGTAAGTGTGGGAGGAATGAGCCATGTGCTTTTTAAAATGAGTTGAAGATAATTATAATTAAAAATTAGAGTTATTTATTTTCATGTGACCTTGGTGAGGTGGCACAAAAAGTTGTAGAAATGTGCTCAAATTCCCAATTGGATTTAGTGAAGATTAATTAAATAAAAAAAGTTTATGGAACCTTATTTATTTAATTAATTTAGAAGAAGATGATTTAGATTTGGAGAATTAAAGAAAGGTGAACAATATAAATAAATTGATAATTTATTTATATGTAGTCAACATATCAATCAAATAGCTAGTATTTAATTAATTAAAGATGATGACCATTTTTAGGTGTATACATTTTGTCCCTCTTTGAAGTAATGTGTTTACACTTTGCTTCAAAGAAAAATTTGATACCAATTCTCATAAAAGTTTTCGACGTCTCAAACGATGCTCCAGATGTTGCTTTTCAGGTACTGACAGATATATGCCCCCTTAGGAGATAAATCAGTGAATTTTGGAATTTTTAGGATTTTTTTGAAATTTTTGAAATTTTGATGATTTTCTGATGATTTGTAAATTTTTATGATCCAGAAACGATTTATCTCCCAAAAAAGAAGATTGATCCTGCTAGATTGATTAATTGATTCCTTATGTTGCCTCCTTGTGTTTGATGTTTGATGATCACATTCAACCGATTGATTTGATGATGCTAATGCAATAGATTGATGATTGACCTCATGATAGGCAAGGATCAATGATAGTTTGATTTATTGATGAACCTCATGATAGGCGAGGTTGGATTGATTGATGCACCTCATGATAAGCGAGGTTGGATTGATTGATGCACCTCATGATAAGCGAGGTTGGATCAATTGATGAACCTCATGATAGGCGAGGTTGGATTGATTGATTGATAATCCTCATGATAGGCAAGGTTGATTTGATTGATGAACCTCATGATAAGCGAGGTGCATTGATTGATTGATAAACCTCATGATAGGTGAGGTTGATTTGATTGATGAACCTCATGATAGGCGAGGTGCATTGATTGATTGATAAACCTCATGATAGGTGAGGTTGATTTGATTGATGAACCTCATGATAGGTGAGGTGCATTGATCAATGAACCTCATGATAGGAAAGGTTGAATTGATTGATGAACCTCATGATAAGCGAGGTTGAATTGATTGATAAGATTGTTTATTTGCGATATGTTGTGATCATATGAGGATTTCCACATCTGGTGTAGGCAGATTCAGATTTGATTGGGCGTTGTGGTTTGACTTCTCTAATTGATTGATATGCCCCAGTATAGGATTGATTAATGTACTGAGACTTGATGATGTACCGAGACCTGATGTATACACTGATTCAGTTGAGACATTGATGATGTACCTCTTGATTTGAGACATTATGATACATTGCCATTTTTCATATTGATGTATCTCTTTATATCTTTGGATATCCTTGTACACTTTGACATCATTTTGAGTTATATGATATGCAGCGATGATGATGATTGATCTATGTGTCTATATGATGTTAGATGTCTATGATGCATTTAATTTCTATGTTATGATATGCATTTAATTTCCATGTTCATGATGATGATCTTGATGTTATGATATGTTATGGATTCAATTGAGGATGCAACTAATGTGTTATGATTCTAGGATGATTTATGAATGATGCCTATATGATGTATGTGATGGATTTTACTATGCCAATGACATGTGATGCTTTTTATGTTTTTGTTCTCTTCTAATGCAAATAAATGATGTAATGAATGAATGAATGTGTATATGAAATGATCACATGATGATGCATATTTATGTTGATGTTTAGGTGATGTTTCTATGTGATGTATGCAATGATGATTTTTTATGTTTTATGGATGATGGATTTGATTATGAAAATGATGTAAGATGTTCCATGTGATGATTATGTGATGCAAATGATTATGCAGATGATTGTGTTCTAGGGTCTTAAGCTTAAATGAGGGAGTCTATCCACCTTCCAAGAGTTGTGGGAAGGTTGTCGTTAGTTGATTCTTTGTTACATTGAGCTTCACAAAACCTGACATATTTCCTAATTCTTTTGGAAATATGAAGAGACTCACTCATTTAAGCTTAGTGAACCACTTCCCTAATGCCACTAGATGTTGTTTTGTGTTTTCTGATGCAAATATTATGACGTGATGCATGAATTGATGAATGATGTTGTAATGTCTTCCAATGCAAGTGATATGCAACTAAATGGGAATGTTTTCTAATTATATGAAAATGATGTGTTTTTGGCAATGTCAAGTGTACTCAATCCCTTAATGCAAGAGATAACATCATTGTTGCAACTTTGGAAATGCCATAAATACAAATGCAAACTAACATGGATGTAATCTACTCTAAACATGCAGATCTCGTATGCAAAAGTTGTCATTCGTAACAATCGATTTGTCGTGCTTTTTATCATCATTGGGCCTTTAAAATGTTGAAAGTGAGTACAAGCATCAATGGTATATTTAGACCATGATGACCTGAGTACTACTTCCATAGTGTTTGATAGTTCAAGTTAACACAAGCATCTAAGTATAATTAAACTAAGATGACCTGAGCATTGCTTGTGTAAACATGCAAGAGTTAATCCTTTTCCTATGCAAATTCAAAATGTCATCAGTGATACTTTGTAGCGCACGTCTCGTGACAATTTGCACAGTAATAATGATCAACTCACAGACAACATACAAAGAAAAATCACACTCCTTCTTGGCTCCTCTAGTTCGGTACATCATTGAGGGGATCCAGAGATATGATAACAAAAATCAAAGTACAACAATTGAACATTTGTGTTTAACGTGATAACCCATGATTCAGAAGAGCATCATCCTTTTGATTTGATTTTATGTCCGATTTTCCAATTTTTAGGTGTTTTCTAAGATTTTGACAAAGAATCTAACCTAAAGACCTATCCTAGGGGTCTTGGGGGCTGATCAAAGATTAGCCTTGCCTAAGTTGTACACGCAGAGACCACGTAGTTTGACAAGACGACCCTGTTTTTGAATTTTTGACTTAATTTTGACCTATTTTTGGATTTTGATATGATATGGACGTTTGATGCATTTCTGATGGTGATTGATGTTCAATGTTGGGTTGCATTTTAATCATTGTTTTTGTTGCATTTGTATTCATGCTGTTTGTCTATTAGTTCAAGCTCAAAGTTTGTTGCCCCTAGTGAGTTCAAGATTTTTCTCCCAGCCTAGGGTGAGACACGACCGTAATGCTAGAATATGTACATGGTGCTTTCAAAAGATAGGCAGATGGATGGTGAAACCTGTGAATGGAAAAAGCAAATGGTTGACATGCTCAAATAGATGGAAAAGCTACCCTATCACAAATAGCGCCTGTTGCCAGGTTTTCACTACTTGTTTTTATTGCACTTTTTCAAATTTTATGAAATTTTTTGATCTTTTTGATTTTTTCAATTTTTTTTTTTTGTATTTTTCTCTTTTCTGATTTTTTTGTTGTCATGAAGACGCCTATTTTCCAAGTTTTCATCAAGGAAACCATTTTTTAGGACATTTTCTGATGTTTTTGGTAATTTTCAGGACCTTTTCTCCAATGCACTTGGATGATTTGAGTGTAGAACTTCTTGAGATGTAGGCTGTTAAGGGGTTCATAAAAAAAATCCCCTTCTAGTGTAGACAACTAATATGCTCCTGATCCAAAAGCTGACACAATGACAAAGGGACTGAGCCAGTTTGGTTCAAATTTCCCCTTCTTTTCTCAATCTTGTTGATTGCGGGGGTTCTCTTTCAAGAATAAATTGCCAACCTGAAATGTTCTAGGCTTGACTCTGTGGTTGTAGCATCTGGATATTCTTTGCTGATATGCCTTCAGGTGATCCACTGCATGCTGATGATGCTCATCCAAGAGTTCTAATTCTTGTAACCTAGACACTCTATGATCCTCATCTGAAATGATCTCTTTTAGTGACACTCAGAGTGATGGTAGTTCAACCTCAATAGGTAGAATGGATTATGATCCATAGACTAGAGCATAGGGTGTAGCTCTCGTCAAGGTACAGATACTGGTTTTGTAAGCCTATAGAGCAGGGTTCAGTTGCACATTCCAGTCATGTCCAACATTGTTGACAATTTTCTTTAAGATTTTTAGGATAGTCTTGTTTGAGGCCTCTGCTTGGCCATTGCCTTAAGGATAATAGGGTGTAAAAAATTGATGCTGGATATGAAATTTCTCACAAAGTTCTTCAACGTCTTGATTTTTGAAAGGTCATCCATTGTCAGTGAATGGACTGAGGGATGCCATATCTACAAATGATATAGTTCAGGATGAAGGACGAGATTTTTTTTCTTGCATGATAGTAGTTAGGGGGACAACTTCAATCCATTTTGTGAAATACTCAGTAGCTGTAATAATGAACTTGTGTCCATTGGACGAAGATGGATGAATCTTGCCTACGAGGTCCAATCTCCATTGACAAAAGGGCCATGTTGATCCAAAAGGGTGAAGTTCCTACGCTAATGTGTGGATGAGATTGCCATGAATATGGCACTTTTGGCATTTTTTGACAAACTAAAAAGAATCTTTCTCCATAGTCGACCAGTAATATCCTAGATGGAGGAATTTATTAGCTAGGGTTAAACCACTTGAATGAGTGCCACAAACACCTTCATGTACTTCCCACAAATCCATTTCAAACTCGTCATGTTCCAAACATTGGAGGAGAGTTCCATAAAGACATTGTTGATAAAGGACATCCGCGATAAGGGTGTGTCGGGTGGTTTGGCGAATGAAGTTTCATTTTTATTACGAGATAGGTCAGGAGGGAGGGTGTTATATTTTAGGTATGTATAAATTTTATAATAAAGGGAAGTGTTAGCCTCAGCTAGATGGTAGATAACTTGGGACTCAGGGTTTTCATAAGATGGGTTGAACAGTTGTTCCACCATGAACTCGTAATGGGATCATTTCTCGAGAATCTGCAAGAGAGAAGTAATGGTTGCCATGGCATCAACGACTTTGTTGCCACTTCGAGGAATTTGCTCAAATATTATTTCCACAAAGTACTTTTTGAAGTCATTAACCATTCTTTTGTAGGGCAGCAACTTGTCATCCTTTGTTTGATAGTCATCATTTACCTGATTAATGACTAGTTGTGAATCCCCATAGACATGTAACTCTGTGATCTTCCACTCAACTGCTAATTTGATTCCAATGATCAAGGCTTCATATTTAGCTATGTTGTTGGTGCAAGGGAACATCAGTCTGTAAGACTTGGGAATGGTGTGTCCTTGTGGCAAGATAAACAAAATTTTGGCTCTTGATCCATGTTGTGTATAAGAACCATCAAAGTACAAAACCCATTGTTGTGTGGATATTGTCAAGACATCAACATATAGAAACTCAATGTTCATGGGATGATTGTCTTGTAATGGTGCTTCAGCTAACTGGTCTGTAATTTCTTGTCCTTTGATTACCTTCCTATCAACATATTGGATGTTAAATTCACTCAGCATCATGACCCACTTGGCTAGTTTTCCAGTTAGATTAGCTTTGCTTAGAAGGTATTTCAGTGGATCTATCTTGGCTATTAACTTGATGGTATGGGTAAGCATGTAGTGTTGCAATTGTTGGGTAGTGAACACTATTACCAAACAAGCCTTTTCAATGAAGGTGTAATTGATCTCATAGCCATTTAAGGTTTTGCTGATGTAATATATTTCCCTTTCTTTCCTTGTTGAATCCTCTTGCACTAACAAGGCTCCCAATGATATTTCAGTTATTGCTATGTACAATAAAAGTGGCTTTCCTTCTACTGGTGGTATCAATACAGGTGGACTCATTAGATATTGTTTCAATTGATTGAAGGCTCCTTCACATTTTTCATCCCATCGAAAAGATACATTCTTGTGAAGCAAGTGGTTGAAGGGGTGAGTTTTGTCAGCCAATTGTGCGATAAACCTTCTAATGGATTGGAATCTTCCTTGTAAAGATCTGAGTTGGCTGATGTTTTTAGGAGGAGGCATCTCCATGATAGCTTCAACCTTTGCAGGGTCCACCTGAATTCCTTTAGCCGACACAATGTACCCCAAAAGTTTAGCTGATGTTACACCGAATACACATTTCTTAGGATTTAGTCTCACATTGAACTTCTCCAGTCTGGTGAAGATTTTATCTAAGATCTCCTAGTGTCCTTCTCTAGTGTAGGATTTCACCAACAGATCATCTACATAGTCTTCCATAGAAGTGTGCATCATGTCATGAAATATGGTGGTCATTGCTCTTTGATATGTGTCTCCAACATTTTTCAACCCGAATGGCATGACATTCCAACAGAAAGTGCCCCAAGGATATGTGAAGGTAGTTTTATCTTGATCTTCAAGAGAAATTTTGATTTGATTATACCCTAAAAATCCATCCATGAGTGAGAGAATTTTGTGGCCAATAGTCAAGTCCACAATGATGTCAATATTAGGCAAGGGAAAGTCATCTTTTAGGAAAGCTTTATTGAGATCTCTGAAATCTGTGTAGATTCTGATGCTTTTTTCTTGCTTGGAAACATGTACGATGTTAGAGATCCACTCTGCATAGTTGATAGGTCTGATAAATCCCACATCCAATAACTTCTTCATTTCTACTTTTACCAAGATGGCAATATGTGGATGCATTTTCTTTAACTTTTGCTGACTAGTTTTATTCCTGATGGTAGAGACAAGTGGTGCATGGTGAGTTTTGGATCAATCCCTAGCATGTCAGCATAAGACCAAGCAAAGTTGATTTGCCTTTTTGTGAAGAATTTGATAAAGTTCATTTTTTCTTGATCTGTCAAGGATTCTACTAGATGGATAGTCTTCACTATTTCTTTGTTGCCAATATTGATAGACTGGGTGGGTTCAACCAATACTTTAGATCGTTCTTGAAAGTGTTCGAGGAGTGTTTCAAATATTCCATCCTCAAGCACCTCAGAGAGGTTTTCACTGTTGGATACACTCTTTGTTTTTACTTTTTTTTGGATCTAATACTGCCATTGAATGGTTTTCACCATTAGATCTATTCCCTGTATTATTCATTTTATAGCTAGAAAATTTGACACTCTCCTGGTTGGAAGCTTCGTTACGATGTTCAATGGTGGAATCTGTTTCAGGATTGGTGGAACAGAGGAAGTTGACAATGGCTTCGTTGTTTGAAAAGAGGGGGATACCATATGGCTCAGTTTGATCCCAATCTATTAGTTCAGGATGTATCAGGGGTAAGGAGTGTAGGATTGGCTAAAGTTAGATGCAGTAAGAGTCCCGATGGTAATGTCTTTGGATTTTCCAATAGAAAAATCAATGTCTATAAGGTAAATCTCCTCTAAATTATCCGTTTCATTCCGAGTCTAATCATCTTCGCTAGAATCATCAATGTGTAGTGATCCTATTTCAAGTAGTCTATGACCTGAACTTTGACCCTCCTCATGTATGGGTGTATAATTTTGGACTACATCAATTTCCTTATCATGACAAGACTCTTCAGATAATGAATCCCACTCATACTCATTTGAATCATCTCATGAGCATCACTAGCTTGTAGTTGTAGGATTCTTTCAACAACTTGTTGTCTAGTTTCTTCTCTGGATTCTTCTCTATACCCCAATCCTGTTTTATCTTTGGCTTGCATTATGACAGGTTGTATTAGTTCTATGATGCCTTCTTTCCTCTTATCGATAGGACCTTTTTCCTCGTATCCCATCTTTTCCATGATTGTCTTTCCTTTTCCATACTGCTCTGTCTGTACACTTGAAGTGGATGCTTGTGATGATTCTTCATCTTTGTACAACCAATTTAAAACCTCCTTGTCATCTGACTCATCCAATAATTTGCCTACTATTACAAAGGTTCCATCAAATAGTGTGGTGGGTTGTGATGATTGTTGCCTTGATGTTGATGGCTATCCATATGACTTTGGAGAAGATGAAAGTTGTGATAAACATAAGGATTTTTGAAATGAACATTCCTCCATGCCTTTGTCTTTCAATTGGATCTTGGTAACTCATTTTGATAATGATTCAAGTTCACTTTCCTGACTTTGTGGAGTAGGATTTGATGTACTTTCTTTATTTGAGGGATTGGCATCGCCGATATCCTTATCCTTTGATTGGTCCTTTTTCTCAACCCACTTTGACAAGGCATTTAGTTGTTTCCCATCATTTGATAAACTTTGAGTTGGAGCTTCCCTGTTGTTTGGTACAAAAGCATCTTGGGTAGTCTTAAGGGTATTACAATATTGAGGATTGTTTGAGTCAGTTGCAATAGTGATTTCTTGCCCATTGAATTTGAATTTCAGACACTGATGATATGTGGATGGTACTACTTGCATGTCATGAATCCAAGGTATTCCCAAGAGTATTTTGTAGGTTAATTTGTCTAAAACTTGGTATACTATATCTCTGACAACTGGTCCCACTTGAATAGGTAGCACTATCAATCCTTGTGAATATCTTTCTTCGTCATCATATGCTTTTATTGTGATTTTCCTCCTAGGATCAATAGCATTTTCTGAATAGCCTAGGGCACAAACAAGTTTCAAAGTACAGATATTTAGGCCAAACTCCTCCATCTATTAAGACACATTTGACGTGATGCTTGTGGATTAGGACCTCAATGTGTAGGGCAACGTTGTGGGGGTGATTGATGGATACATCATCATGTTCAAAAAAGGAAAAGCAGTGTGGTGTGATCAAATGTCCCACCATAGTCTGGAATTGGAAAACCTCTAGATTGTTGGGTACCGTGGTGGCAACTAGAGCTTGTTCCAAGATTTCCTTGTGAGCAGGTGAAATCTTGAGAAGTTCTAATATGGATATTTGTGTAGGTATCTTTTGCAACTGATACACTATGTTATATTGGGTTGTAGGAATAGAAATTGATTTATACGTGGAAGGGGTAGCTCCTTTCAATGTTACCTTGGCTTGTCCTCATGTGATTGCATTGATGTGTTGTCATGTTGTTCTCTAATTTTGATAACATTGATGTTGTTCAACATTATGGTGATAATTTTCAATTGCAATGATGTCTTGTTCATCAATGGTGTTGTCATTGGTTGAGTTATCATTTGCAATAAGATCTGATGTGTCATGAGTTGGATCATTAACCACCTCAATATGTAGAATGGTGGTGTCATAGACATAGTTTATGTTCTTTCCCTTGTTGTTTGATGATGAAGACTCTCCTTTCTCATAGTTTGGTAGAGGGTTCTTGAATGCCCCATGGTCATTATTTGTCTGGAGTTCTTCTATAAATATTGTCTTATTGTCAATTAGATCTTGTATCAAGTGTTTCAACTACATGTAGCCGTTGGTTTTATGTCCCTTGTTGCGGTGAAACTCATAGAAATGGGCCTCATTCCATCATGGGGGTTTAACTTGTGGTTTCCAATTTCTTACTTCTGGTAGAGTTATGACCTTAGCTTCGAGAAGTTCTTTTAGTGTTGATTCTGGTGATTTCCCAAAAGGTGTGAACCTCCTTCGATTTGAGGATGCTCGATTTGATTGTTGCTTTGGTTGACGTTTTGGTTGTTGCCTTCGTTGGTGCCTTGGTTGTTGCTTTGGTTGTTTCCTTGGTTGTTGAGGGGATTGTTATTTTGATTAGTTTTGGTGGTGGCTGCAATTAGGTTGAATACAAGTTTTGCATTTTGACCTTTGACTGTACGATCATTGTTTCCAACGTTCTTGTTTTGTTTCCAAAACTTGGGTTTTTCGCCACTATTGTAATTGTTGGAGGAGTTTGATGAGTTTTTTTCATTGTATATCTTGATGAATTATCTCTTAACTAAGGCATCCTCAATTTTGATCCTTTTCTCAATCATTTTTTTGAAGGTTGGGGGACATTGTAATTCCAATCTATAACTCATCTCATCATTAAGATTGTTAGTAAAGATTGCTATATTTTCATTTTTTGGTATGGGATGAGAATATCATGTAAATAACCTTCTCCATTTTTGCAATAATACAAGGAACCATTCACCCTTCTTTTGTTTCAAGTTACAAAGATCTTTCATAGTAATGTCATGTTGGATGTTGTAAGAATATTGGGTGATGTTGTTGACTAATTCCTCAAAGTTGTTAATTGGTGGGGTGAGTTTGGAGAACCATTCAAGATAATTCCCACCTAAGCTTTTTGGGAATAATCTCATCAAATATGTTTCCTCATATGCAAATTCAAGACTCATGGTCCTAAACTCTCTCACATGGTCTATTAAATCAGTTTTTCCATTGTATTTGTTGTACTTTGGGAACTCGCAATGTTTGGGAAAGGGTATCATGTGAATACTTTGATCAAATGGATAAGGAAAAATGTCTTGGATCAAGTATCATTTTGAAGTCCTTCTTTGTATATCAAGGATTTGTTGTTGAAGGTTCTTCATTTGGTGAGTGAGAGCAACCACTTGTTCAGGGTCATTTTTAGGCTTTTTGGGTGGTGCTTTCAATTGATGCACATCAAAGTCTTATGGTAATTTGGCACCTTGTTTGGCTAGCATAAGAAGGTATTTTTCCCCATTTCTTTCAAAAAAAATTTCTAAACACTTATGGAAATTGGGGTCTTGTTCAACATGTTGGATATCTTCTTCGGTTATTTCTTCCCTATCAGTGTTGTTGAGTCCATGAAAAGGATTCTCTTTAGCCTCTGCCACAGTGTTTTGTGTTTCAATATTTTGAGCTTCAGTGTTTTGAGTCTCAATGATCAGAGTTTCAATGGTTGGGATTTCAATGTTTGGCTCTTCAATGTTGAGATTTTCAAGTCCTTTTTCCTTAAGTTTTCATTTTTGTAACCTTGTTTGAACATGCATACAAGTGTTATAGTTTAGACTAAGCTTTGATCTAGGTTTTGGAAAAGTACCAAGGATTACAACTAAGTTAAATATAATGAAAAATTCTAATGAGACTAAGTTTGATTTGACTATGTATCTTTGTTTCCTGATGAAAGGATGGTAAATCCTAATGATGAAACTAGACTTAATAATCAAAGGTGTGATAAATTTGATGATGTTGGTACTTTGTGATGTTAGATCTTGGTTTAGGTTGGAAAATTCCACTTGTAGAGGTCAATTTTAACAAGTTTGCATTCTAAGGTATATAAGGAATGATCTTGGACTTTGAGAAATTTCCAAAATTTTGGTTCAAACTGTGAAACCGATGGTAGATTTTCTTCCTAAACAAGGTACTCAAAACTTTGGAAAAGTCCTAGATTTTGACAATAGTAAAAGATGAATAATTCGAGATTGTTCTTGCAAGCTCTTTTGTAGAAATTGAAGGTCAACCTTTCTCTAAATTCATAGTGTTGTGAGACGTTTTTGATGTTCTTTTGGACTAAGAGGTTTGGACTTTGGTTTTTGAATTTTAATCTTTCATGAAATAATTTGGTAACACACATGTTCAAACTTTGTTTTACCTAAGGATTGGTTAAATACTACTAAGGATCCCCAAGATGAGACTGATTGTTAGGCAAGAGATGAACCTAGGTCACTATTTTGTGTTTTGCAAAAGGTGCCAAAACAGAGACAAAACGTGCCACAAAATGTGCAAAAGGTGCCATAGAATGAGCAAAAGGTGCCAAAACAGAGACAAAAGGCTCCATAATAGGTTCAAACTTGATTTTTTGAAAGTTTCATTTAAAATTTTCTTGGTTTTCCTAATTTTTCAATGGGATACTTGGTTGTTTCACTAAATGCAATTCTGAATTAGGGTTTTCACTTTCAACATGTGACATTTTGTTTGTTTTGAAAACACTTGGATAAAGACACATCAAGAAATGTACACTCCTAAGGTTGTGAAAGACTATATTCTTTTGGATTCCACGCGGGTTTTACCCCAACAACACTTATTCTTAGCAAATGACTAGATGCTTGACCCCACAGGCTCCCCTCCACGACACTCAATTCTTGGGGCAGCCAAGCATCAATACCCATGAATCTCCCATGGCATATTTTTCATCTCTACTAAAAATTGTGAGAATGTGGATGCCTTTGCAATGATTGTTGCTGCACCAAAGAATAGATAAAGGTTTTGGAAAAACTATAACAAGAGTTTTAGTAAGGACTTTCCATTCGTGGGGGTTGATCCATGTGGTGAGAGACCATTGTTGCCCTTCTCATCAGAGGAAACCTCATGATATTGGCCTTTGTTCTAGTATCCACACTTATATACCAGCTGGAAATGCGCTTGGCTTTAGCGTGTTACTGGTTGGGTCATTCCCTTGGGTGATTACTTTTTCCCACAAGTTAGGCTCTCTAAGATAAACAAAATCAAGCAAGTATACCCATAGTTCGATCAATCTTTATTCCACATAAATAAAGAGATAACACATGCGATATAATCAACTCACACTCGCACACAAAAGTGAATGGGTCTAGCTTTTTGGTCACCCAATTAAGGGGAGAGCATATGCCTACCATCCATCAAGCACAAAAGACATGGTTTTTATTAACCCTTTAATTAAGCTATGTTCCTAACTTAACCAAAAGGAAACATGGTGTTCATTAACCTTTTAATTAAGCTATGTTCCTATCTTAATCAAAAGGAAATAAGTAAATTACTTCCAGCCCCTGCAATATGTCAGTAGTTTGATAAGAATGTCTTTGACAAGAATTTTTGGGAAACTTGCAAAACAACACAAAGTATTAGCCTTGGGAAACTACAAAAGGAGCCAAAACAGAGAAAAAAGGTGCCAAAACAAAGACAAAAGGCACCAAAACAGAGAAAAAAGGCATCAAAATAGAGATAAGAGGTGCCAGGATGTGCAAAAGGTGCCACAGAATGAGCCAAAGGTGCCAAAACAAAGACCAAAGGTGTCAAAACAGAGACAAAAGGCACCAAAATAGAGAAAGAGCAACCCAGAATGTGCAAAAGGTGCCACAAAATGGGAAAAAGGTGCCAAAACAGAGACCAAAGGCACCAAAACAGGTGCAAAAAGTTCCAAAACAAGTGCAAGAGGCTCCAAGAGGCTCCAAAATGGGTGCAAGAGGCTCCAAAATGGGTGCAAGAGGCTCCAAAAGGCTCATGTTTGAACCTGTGAACATAAATTTTCAAGCACGTTAGTAATAAACGGGGCAAGGCCCCATGGTGGGCACCATTTTGTGTGTGTGTGAAATGTGTAAAGTTAGTATCAACATAAAATTTAATGAAATGATTTATATTCAAAGATTCAAAGCAAGTAAACTATTCTAAGTTTCATTTTAACGAATCTTTCAAGAAATTCTCATTGTCCTCTATTCTTAATGATTATTTTAACCTTTTGGCCCTTTTATTTCTATGTGCACAAAGGTTATTAGAATGACACTTAATAAACAAGATTAGTATTCAACATGCAAGCCAACTAAATGCCTACATGAAATTATATGCAAACAATGATGATGAATGCTATGATGAAGTGATGATGGTGATTATGATAAATGAACAAGTGGAGGTGGATGCTATGGTATTGAATTAGAATGATCTATATATGATTCTACATATTATTAGAATGACACTTAATAAACAAGATTAGTATTCAACATGCAAGCCAACTAAATGCCTACATGAAATTATATGCAAACAATGATGATGAATGCTATGATGAAGTGATGATGGTGATTATGATAAATGAACAAGTGGAGGTGGATGCTATGGTATTGAATTAGAATGATCTATATATGATTCTACATATTCTCAAATGTAAACTAAAAATGAACTAATCTAAAATGCAACTATGATGCAATGGAGGACATAAAATGCAACTATGATGCAAGATTTAAACCTAAGATGTAAATGCAAAGAAAAAAATGATGTAAAAACTAGCTATAAGACTCCAAAATGCTCCCAAGCTCTAATGATAAAACTTGCATGATAAATTTACTTCAAATGTGGATGCAAAATACAAGGCCCAAAGGTTGTATATATAGCCTTTTCCAAGCATATAGTGAGGTGGCAATAATCAACAGTCCAAATTCGTATAAGAAAAATGGATGGTGAAGATGAAGAGAATCAAGATGTTGTCCCCTTGACCAAAGACAACATTCCATTTGGATGGAAGAATCTCTTGACCAATGGGAAACATTTCATTTGGATGAAAGATTCAAGTGTGGGAAGAGAAGACCATGTGCTTCCAGGGTGGCGTGTGGGAGGAATGAGTGTATATAAAAAATTAGGTGAGTGGAGGTCAGTGTGTCAAAATTCGGTGGAGGTTTAGGGAAGATGGTCATGACCTTTTTAAATGAGTTGAAGATAATTCTAATTAAAAATCCCGAGTTATTTATTTTCATGTGACCTTGGTGAGGTAGCACAAAAAGTTGTAGAAATGTGCTCAAATTCCCAATTGGATTTAGTGAAGATTAATTAAATAAAACAAGTTTATGGAACCTTATTTATTTAATTAATTTAGAAGAAGATGATTTAGATTTGGAGAATTAGTGAAGGGTGAACAAAATAAATAAATTGATAATTTATTTATATGTAGTTGAAATATCAATCAAATAGCTAGTATTTAATTAATTAAATGTGATGACCATTTTTAGGTGTATACAAGAGGAATTGCACTTTGTAATTTTAAGTGAGAAGTGTAATGTCCAAATGACTATGCAATCAAGAATCTTTTTAGGATGCTCTTGTAGCATGTAGACGTTTGTGTGACGTGTGGTCATCCGTGACAAAAAAAAATCACCTTAATGACAAAAAATGAAGAGGTTAAGGAAAAAATTAAGGTTAGGTTAAGGAGATATTGCATTATTGAATTTAATTAATCTAAAGGGGAGGTTTATGGAATACAAAATTGCATAGGATGCATTACTCAACATTAAAAAACCAAAAAGTTTCTCAAGTAGGATTAATCTATATACAAAATGAATTTCTCCTTTTGTCATTAAATTAAAAAATAATAGTAATGGTGAATATGCATTGATTATAAAATGCTTAATAAGGTAATTTTGAGAGACTATTTTATGCCTTCAAAACTGGCAAAGAATGCAGCAGTATCGTTTTCATCCTCATTCAGGAAAATGGGTTATTAGCCAGACTAATGAGCTCATCATGGTCTTTGACATGATCAAAAGAAAAGAAATGTATAACTTCTTGAATTGCTCAATTTGATCCATCTGCATGGTATGGCCTAATGATGCCTGAGGGGTAATTTAGGATAAAAGAGTGGATGGTATGCATGTGATATTGGGTGAAATGATTTAAGCACCCAGCTAAGTAGTCATACAATAATTTAAAAGAATGATTCTTTTCTTATGGTGCGGATATTACAGGTGGATATTTGGGACAGGATGTTTGGAGGGTTCTTGCCAAGGAAGTAATCCCATCTAGCATCATTTGAGCTTTGGCTTTGTCTTACACATCCACAGAGGGCATTTAAAGGATGAATATTCAACCTTTCCTATTTGGGTTCTGATACAAAAATTTCAAGGGAAAGTTTTGCACCCATAGGTTGGGTCCATATGAAGTAAAATAAAATTTGATAACAAAGTCATATAGTTGACATTAATTGATGGAGATAACAAAATATTGTTGATGAATGGGCATTGGTTATGCCTGTATTACCACCCGACCATCAAGCAGGATTTTATCATGTTGAAGCACAATGTAACTATATAATGAGATATGTTGATCTTAATGCAACCAAATTCAATAACAATGTTAGATCATAAATGGAAATGGAAATCAACCATAAAGTAGATACAAACCATAGCATGAAGATTTATGTGAATAAACCCTTTTAGGAGAAAACTCCATACCCAAAGAGACACAAGCCTATATTAATAATAAAATAAGTTATAATACATCAACTCATCCCTCTAACCTTTGGTAACATAATGGTGCCCAAATGATATGAAAAATAACATGATCCTACTACAATCCCAAGGCACCAATATATAGGATATACCATGAATGGTATTCATAAAATAGTGGCCAATACCATATACCCGAAATTAGGCATCCAAATCCTCATGGTATATCTCACACCTCACCAAAATGATCAATATACCCTAAATAATAAGTAACCCCTGTTACTCACCTTACATCTACTTTCTATGTCATAAACCTCATAGATTTGGTCACAACAATCAAATTGAGTAAGATCCCAATCCTAGGCACTCCATGGGAAGATTAACCAAGTCTATCATAAAATTCAACCAATAGAATATGGTCTTACACTTTCTTACACATCATGATCTTTACCCAAATTTTAATATCTCTCCAAAAGTAACCCACAACTTAAGTGTAACAATAATTACATGTGAGAGGATAAGTAACTAATAAATAATTTTCTTACCATGTAGAGGGGCATCTGAGTCTACCATCCCATGTTCCTTAAAGTCATAACAATTATTTATTAATAGTGTTAAATAAAACTATTATAATTGTTTGTATAGGATTTGCAAGGTGAATAAAACCTAATCCCAACATATTAAACATATCTTTTTCCAATCAACTTTTTTGTGTGAAGAGAGTCTCATATTTTATCACAAAAAATATTTAAAATATGTTTTAGGTCTAAATAAAGATAGTTGAAGACCAAAAATCAGGCTATTCTTCCCTCCCAAAAAAGGAAGAGTTAAAAATGATCAAATGGTGGCTCTTATCTCTCAGTTAAATCACTTCAAAGCCTTTGGATCCATCACTCTAGAAATGAGGCTCTTCTTCCCACCCAAAAAAGGAAGAGTTGAAATGAGTAAATGGTGGCTCTTATATCTTAATTGAAGAACTTCAAAATATTCAAATCCATCTCTTTAGAATCTATATTACTCTTAATCCTTTAGTTCCATCTCTCTGGAGTTCACCTTCTAGTATGTATCTAGTGTTCGGTTTGTTTTATTGCTCCAAAGTTCACTTTGCCTCATTGTTCTAGAGTTTTCTTTTGCTCATACTCTAGAGTTTTCTCTTTGTTTCATTTGGAGTTTTCTTATTGCTTCTTCTCTTTGGAGTTCACTCTATTCATCACTTCAAGGTGAAAATTTAAATTTATGTCCCATTTTAAGCCAATATATTATCATAAATAAATTTAAGCATTTCTAAATGAAAGTTAATTTTGGTCAAATACATGTTCTAACTCATCTAGTTGAATTAGATTTGGGCCACAAGTTTTTCAACTAAAAGTATCCACTAAATACAAGCATAACGTGATTTTGGGGCCAAATTTACCAAAAAATGTTCTTTAAAAAAATTATTCTCATAATTCCTACAATAGATAACATTTTTTGAAATTATAAAAATACTCTTTTGTAGATTTATAAGTATAATTTTCAATTTTTTTTTTTTAATTTTTACTGAAAGTATGTCATTAGCACCAAAATATATAGTTGATTTTCTTCTGAGGAAAAATACTAAAGTTTACTTTTTCTTTTTTTTTTATAAATATGATGCATTAGAGGAGAGATTCAATTTTAAGATAATATATTTTTTCTTTTCTTTTTGATGAACATGCAATTCTCTATATTAATTATAAAGATAAAAATACGTATTCACAAAAAAAAGGTGGGTGGTAAGAAGGCACACTCCAAGGGTCACATGGGCAGCACCTAGAAATTAAAAAAAAAAAAAAAAGTCACTTGGGCCTAGCCCAGAAGTCCATGATTACAAACATAAAGGAAAAAGGCCATTAAGTAGCCAAAGCAGCGCTAGTAGAGCCATGAGAGTCTCTGTCATCCATTTTCCCCCATACATTAGTCGGGTTTGAAGTAATGTTAGGAGGACCCCAACCATCATCATCTTCTTTTTCTTTATCTTCTATTTCCTCGCATTGAGGCGAGATTGCAAGCACCAAATGTGGAAAATATTTGCCAATGTCTGGCCAACTAGAGCCACTACTAGGAACATTATCAAGGGCCACCTGGAACTGCCACACTGCTCCCCATCGCCCCTCTAGAGGGCCACCCCATGTGAGACCACAGAGGAGAATGATACCGTCAAGGAGGGTGGGAGCCACACCAAGGAGGAGGTTGAGAGTGGGGGTGAGCAAAGCCACTTTGCTGCCAGTCCCGAGAGGGTGATTGAATGTGGGAGGAAGTGGGCGAAGTAGGCTGATGAGACAAAAAATGTCTCATCTATTAGCCAAATAAAAATATGTATTTTGTTTAATTATGAAGTTTATCAAGATTGAGCATGATGAGGAAAGTAAAAGATTTTTAGTTGGAGCAATAAATATTTCATCATATCTTAAAAATTACGATTTGGGTTCTTGAAATTTTTGGATAGAAATTCAAAGACAAGAAGATGAAAAAACCCTTTTCATGGTTTAAGAGAAAACTTCACCAGTCTAATGCTCCAAAACTTTGTTTTCATGCTTCACTAGTTTGATGCTCCGGAACTTTGCTGCTCCGAAATTTTTGGAGCTAAGAAGGATCTAAGTGAAGGATCATTTATAAAGAGTTTGAACAATTTGGGCTTCTAAGAGCAGTTAAGAGACAATAGTTGAGAGCATCTAGGGAGTAGTTCCAAGCATTAAAGTAGGTTGTTGGGTTGTGCAAACAAATAGAGCATATCTAGGAAACAATTGTGGACAGTTTGAACCTTTTTGCAAGCATCTAGGAGCTGTTTTATGAGCTTTAATTATACACAAGGGAAGTCATGACTTTTTCAACAATCAAATATTTTTTTGGAGCTTGTTTAGGGGTTGCAAAATAGACATATTTGTTTTGGACAACCAAAGAAGATTGGCTCAACAAGATGAAGGAAAGACTTATCTTTTTCCCTCAACACATGTTCATATCTTCTAGCAAGCTATTGCATAGCAATTAAAGCTCATCTTTTAGATTATTTGAAAATAACAATTCTATAAATTCATTGTAATCAAGGAATCAAATGGAGAAGGGTTTTATAAAATAATAGAGTTCAGTTTTAGCAGTAGTAGTTGTTTTGTAGTTTCATTTCTTAGTCATTTCATTTCCAGTATTTCATTTTACAAGTTTTTTAGGATAGATTTAACTCCAACATTTCATTTACAAGCTCTTAGATTAAATTTTATTCCAATAATTTCTTTCATGCTTTGTCTTTCAATTCCATTTGTAAAAAAAAATGTCATGCAAATGATTTCTTCTCTCTCTTGCATATTGTCATGGACATTGCTCTGAATTGATATTTATAATTAAATGATGAGGAATGCAGCGACGCTCATCATTTTTGGCGTCATTGCCAGGGAAAGGTGTCATTAGGGAGTTGTTAATATGGTGACAATAGGTAAAAAGAAAAATTAGTTTGGAAAGATTTTTAGGTATATTATTTTAGAATCCCCCCAAAAAAATAGATCCAAAAGAAGAGGTTCTTGCATGCAAAGGTGACAACTCTTGTGCAATATCCTCAACTAGAGGACTATGAATTCAAGCCCCATCAAGCAAAAGATTATTATTTGGACATTTTCAAAGTCCAAGGAGGGCTGCTCAATCAGATATTTGAAGGACAAGGAGTTGCATCCAATCATGCATGCAGCAAAATGTGAAGGATTGCAAGATCTTTCCAATCAGCCCATGCATCTACTATGATATAAAAATATGGAGAAAGCTATCATTTCAAAGGAAGGAGGAGCATTAGATTTCAAATATTTAACCATCTTCTTCTCTTACTTTTGCTCTTCTTTCAAAAAGTTGAATGCATGGATACATCCTTTGAGAAAATGATGTTATTTTCTATAGCCAGTTAATGGTTTTGTGTAACCTATCTCTACATCAATAAGTAGAGTAGGATAGAGTAGGTTTTTTTTTTGCAAATAAGTGATTTACACATGCTATATCTTCTTCTCTAAAGTGGCAACCAACCATGAAGAAAAGACAAGTTCTAGATAGCTCCAAAGTAACTCATAATATCTTTAGAAGCATCTCTAATGCACCTATTAGAAAATATTCAAAGAAATTGTAATAAAAGTGAAAAAATTGGCTCTCAAAGCTCACTATAAGTTGCAGGAGGACCTGCAACATAGGCACCCAAGCCACAGTACACGGGGCATTACCCCAATGATCTAGAAGCACTTGAAGGTGAGACACCTCAAGTACAACTTTATTGGCTTGAACTTGAATCTAAAAAAGCACATTAGAGCAAATAATCACTTTAGAATACAAAGAAACATTTTTATCCATTTGGCTATGAGCAAATATGTAGGAATTTTTATCTTTCCAAATATTGAAGAGGATTTCCATCTCAAAAGTGTGTTAAAGCTGGGTGTATTTAGTAGGAAGCCTGGGTGAATCCCTCAATAGAACCATATGCCAGGAGAAGGGCTCTAATTTGAAAGGTCGAAAGAAGTCATGAATCCAATTCTAAAATAGCTAGGCTTTGGTACAAAACCAAAGGAGATGCTTAAAAGACTTAGCTTGCCCATAAAATAGGCATTGAGGGTCCTGGACCCCCAAGTGAACAAGCTAAGACCCCACAGGTAAGCCTTCGAAAATAATACACCAAACAAAGTAGGCAAGTTTAGGATCAACACTTGCAGACCAAGTGGTAGAAAATATTTTGCGCTAGACATGAGCAGAAGACTGAAGATGCCACCTCTGGTTTAGACTTTCAATCATTGGAAATTACAATAAAAGCCACATATAACCAAGCCTAGGCTTATAATTCCTAAAAGGGGTGTCTGGGTACCACTTCCAGTCCTTCCACTAGGGCTTGGACCCACAAATTCCCACCTTATGCAACATATCTTTAGGAATAGCATTCGCCGAACCATCATAAGTATCACGATTTTGGTTTTGAAGACTGTAAAGAGCACAAAAATCTTCCCATGACATAATATGCATTGTGGGTCTGTGAAACGCATGTTGCAAGGTCTAAATACCTTTCTTGTGGAATCTAAGAGCCTTAAGCCAAGGTGATTTGGCCAATGGCTGACCATTATTGGTTATTGGTTAACGGATTGGGTACCTTGAGAATTTACAGTTGAACGCCCAAAGGTGCAAAAAAATAACCTAATAGCTCTAAATATTACTCTTTAGACAAGATAAATATTCTCTAATTTTTTTGAGGTACAACTCCCTCACATGATTTTCAATGAATTGAGAGAACAGGAAAAACAAAACATGTATGCTTTTAACCAGAAAGCAGAAAAGGTATACCCAATATCAGAAAAATTTCAAATATTAGGTGTGTGATTCAACAAATAAGAGGTATTAGCACAAAGACTAATTAATCATCAGAAACAAAACATCTGCTCTATACCATATGAGAAATGAAATCAATTATAAGAACTACATTGCTCATACCAAGATAATACATGCATAAGATAATCTCAAACACAAATATTTAAGAAATCAGATTAACTCCACCAAATTGCACACAGACAAAATAGTAATTTCATTCATCAATAGTACTGAGCAAACTTGTGAAAAATGTCTAGAGAGAGCATATAAAGATAGATACATTTTTAAATAGGTGGACGAGTCCTGCCTCTTCATGTCCATAGCCAATTAAACAAAAGACACTTAAAAGAAATAAAGAGGAGCTAGGTTGTTACGACAGTGTCGCTTTGTTTCCAGCTTCCGAGATCACCAGAGGTTTCTTCTTCCATGCTTGGAAAGCCTTAAGGATGTGCATCAAGTTTTTATGCTAGGGAATGGTTACATTTTTCATCCTTACCTTCCACATCAAATGAATATCTTTAGTTGTTTCCATGCGATGCTTGCAAACCTTCATACAATCCATTGCCTGAGACGATACTAGGTGTAATTCACTTAATTTTTGCAAGTGTTCAACATTGAGAGAGGGTAAGTCAAGAGTCTCTTTGACCATTTTCTTGAACTTAGCTTCCAAACTTCTAACATCCACATCATCCCTTATTCCATCTTTATCTTGAAGTAGACCAAGAGCTACTAAGGTGCTTAGTGCTTCATTTGAAATGGCAATGCATTCGTTGATGATCTCTTTAAGCTTCTACAAACTTTATTTAGCATCCTGTAATTTCCACTGTACTCCTTTAGTCCATGATAGGTAATGAGTATTTGAAGCATTAGGTATGACTTGATCTACAACTAGTCTTTCCATATTTGAGCTCATCAATAGCTTCAATTCAGTTTGATAATTAACCCACTTTCTCTTCTTTTTCAATAGCAATGGCTTCATCCCCTAAGGTGGCTTTCAAAGCATTCACCTCTTGGAAGTGTTTAAAAGATTTAGTAATGACAAGGCTTTGCTTCTTCATAAGGGATTCATTCCAATCATCTATAGCCTGACTTAAACTTTGACAACTTTTAATTTAGGTAGGGCTTATTTTCCAACTACAGTAAGAGATTCAACAGAAGAATCTACCTAGGAGAGAGGTTGTGGGATGAGCTCAAAAATAGACTTAGACAATTGGTCAAGTTCCAAACTTGGGCTTTCAATTCATCTTTTCTTTCCTTATCTTTTTTTGATCTCTTAACCATCCTGGCTGCTGATACTTGAAAAATTTGAACATCCCCATCTCTGGTAGGAGGACCGAGGTCTACCCTATTCACTTTGAAGTCATTTGCTGCTGCCTAAGAAACATCTCTCTATACTGAAGGGTGTGCAATTTCCAAGTGGAGTGTCCCTGATTTTGTGTCATCTATAAGCCTAGCAGTGGTCTTTAACTTTTTAGATTTAGTAGTTGAAGTCCTTTGCAACAACTAACCTACCATGTATTGCTGGGGCAAGGTGGGTTGTACAAATAACCTTTTTCGTGACAATGAATCTTCCAACCAGGTTGGGGTTACCGTGATCTTAGTTGCCTTAAAACTTGGGAACCCAAACAATGTCTGAGTGACTGGAGGGGTATCTCCTGCAGGTGCAGTTGTTTCTAGCCTATGAGAGGTGCTTACCTCTCTGATAGGTGATTCATCTTGAGAAGGGGGGGAATCAACATTTATATTTTCTAATCCTTTCTCTTCCTCCTCTCCTTCATTATCCTTCCCCAGAGTAGGCAAGTTGAAAATTTCATCCCCACAGGTTTGTGAATACAAATTCTTTTCTAGTGGGTCTGCATCACCACCTCCTTGGGCACCCGATGATAAGGACTGAGGAACATTACCAATTGATTGCCTGCTAGTAGAGGCTTGAGAGGCACTTTCAATAGGTCATGAATCTTTGGATCTAGTACAAGGGTGGGATTGCTCAATTTTATTTTTAGTCACCCATTCTTAGGTTTTGGTCAGAACATCAACAGTTTTAGCTTCAATGGTTTCTTTTTCTTTAAACTTCCAATCCATGACAAGAATGGGCCAACTTTCTATTAATTCAATATATATTGGGTCAATCATGTTAGACCCATCTTCAACAATGCCTTGCAAATCCCATTTCAAATCATAAATGATGATTTTCTCTACTATTAATCTCATCCAACTTCTTCTCCTAACCTCATATTCATTGAAGTAATCGGCCTAATAATCTTCAAGATTGGACTCGTGATAGAAGGTAGGGCTCAACTTAAAATTTTTCTTAATATAATCTTTCAGATCAAAAGAAACACATTCCTCATACGAGGGCATGTTATACCTGGAAAATTCTTTCTCAATATTCAAAGCATCAAACATTGATTGGCAACTATATGCACCAAAACCAAATGGAAAACTGACTATCAATCTTTTTCTACCTTGGCACAATCTATTAACATCAGCCAATTTTCTACTAACCTCAATAACCACCCATTTGTCTTCAGGATACTTGGGTAATTTTATAGGGAAACTAGCATATCCACCTACTCTTATGTATGAAAATCTCTGGAACTGAATAAAATGGCTACCATAAAAATCCACAAATTGCATTTCCTCCGGAGATAACCTCATTGCAGAACGCCCCTGCAATTCCCTAACCATCCTCATGGTAAAAGTGTTAGCAATTCTTCTAAAATGTAAGAAGCTCTTGTGAAGTTGGAGTTTGTCGAAATAATCATAAATTGGTACTTTTTTTGGAGGCAAATCACTCGGCCTTAATCCAGGGTAGGGTTGAGTGCTAGTAAGGGCATATATTAAATATGATGACATAAAGAAAAATCTATTCAGTGTGAAGAATGACATCAAATCATGCAGACAGTTGCTAATAATCTTTGCCTAGTCCAGGAGTTTCTCCCCGTTCAATATGATTTGGATGAAGAAATACATCCATTCTTTGAAGCTGTGAGCATTTTTATTTCCCCTTATTGTTGATGGCGTTTTCTGCACAACAACTCAGATAGAATACAAGTATCCTATCTCTCTTGAAAGGTAAATCTCTATTAGCAAGCCTCAAGAGATGACACCAAGGTCTCTAATGTCAGGTCTTGACAGTGCATAAAAAACTCAAATAATATGTGAAAATGTTGGTAATCACAAAGGGACCTTACAAAACAAATGATGGAAACTTCAAACTTATCAAATCTTGCAATATGGTGATACTTTGGATCCTAAATCTAACTCAAATTTTGAAAGAAATAACAAAAGATAAGGGTTTAGAGAGATCTTAAAGCTAAACTAACTCTTAAGACCAACAATACAAATGATCAAACACTCAAAGTGGACCAATCCTTCAAAACTAATTTCTGCTTAACCTAGATCTAATATGCAATATTATAGAAATAGTGCAATCTTCTAAGGAATTAAAGATTTTCAAATCATGAAGAATTCACCCAATCCAACCTTATTTAACAATTTAAATGAATAAATACTCACAATTGAACTTTAGTCAATTTTAAGGCCCAGGCTAACTTTACACAACAACTTACAATCAACAAGTTGCTAAAAGTATGGACCAAGGATTGCTCAGACACTTCAAATATAAAACCATAAACACCATTGCATCACATCTAAATCTAGATCTAACATTCAACCAACAATCTCAAAGCAATCTTAAAGATATGGAATAACTAGAACCATGCAAAATGAAACAACACAAGAAAGAGCACCAAAGCACAATGTCTTTACTTATATTGAGTCACCCAAATATTACAACAATTCAAGTATCCAATGTAGCTGCACTTGCTCTTAGAAATACTAACTCCTAACTCAGCTCTAGCTCTTGCAACTATCACTTATCCTTTTCTCTCTAACTTCTAACCCTTACAAATGAGGCATGATGCCCAATTTATAGAAATTTTCCACTAGGTCGACCTAGTCTAGGGTTACATCAAAAGGTCATCCCAAAACAAGTTGGCCTACAAAGTTCTTTTAATAAAATAAAATTGGAATTTAATGCTTGGGGCTTCATTCAGGTTGGCTTGGGTTTTCTTTTGGTGGCACAAAACTCGAGGTCGCCCATCTAGCTAGCTGGAGGGGTCACATGTCTGGCACAAAATTTTAGGTAACTACCTACTGACTACTCTCCTTTTCTCCCTCTTGATTGGCTCCAAACTTATTAAATAATTCTTTTGCTTTTTCTAATATTTCCTTCATGTCTTCTAGGTCTAGAGCTGGAATAAACTTAATTCTAGTTTTATGATTTTTAAATTCCTTCAAATATTATGGCATAAATTTATTCCATTCCACTTGCAACTTGTGGTATTTGTCTAACTTTGAAATGTATATAGTTGCATCTTCTAGATTTTCTTTGGTGATTGGAGCGCCATCAAAAGGGGCATAAATTTCATGCCACCAACCCTGTAGTCTACAAATGTTCATGTTTTTTTGCCTAAATTTCCTCCTTCTAGTCATGATTTCCAAGAAATGTATACAATTGCTGTATATTTCTTTAATCTTCCCCTGCAATTTCATTATCTTCTTTAAGGCTTTTGTGAGGATTTCTTTCTTGTAATTCCAAATTTCCACCCACTCCTTCACCTCGCCAATCTCATCTCGAGAGAGGATATATATTCAGAATCTGTTCAATTGCTTCATCTCCTCTACTGCTTACATCTTGGAGCCAACTATGCATGCAATGCACAAAGGACTTTAATCTTTCAATTTCTATGATTGCTTCCTTGGGAAATAATCCTTCTGGCACAATCCCTTCACTACCCATAGTCTGTAGAGGTTTCATTAAATGTTGCACATAATTATATACATCATTTAATTGCTTTTGCAACCTTTCTTTTTCCTCTGTCTCTTTATCTAATCTTCTTAGAATTGCTTGGGAAGATTCCTGGAATTCTTCCTTTTCTTATTCCCTGGTTGTAGGCCCTAGGTTGATTGTTTGCACCTTGTAGTCAGAAGACCTGGCCTCATCCTTGAAATTATCTATTGGAGGAATAGCTACATGGATGAACCTATTATTGAACTCATCTCTGGAAATTTTAGAGACTATCCTAGCCCTCTTTCTTTGCTTGGGCTGCCCCCATTGTTCAAGTAGTTTGTCCCAGCTTGGGGTCTCCTCCTGTACAATAATTGGCTTCTTGCTAAGCCTCTTTTCTAACCATTTTGGAGCTATAGTTTTTTTAGTTACCACTTCTTATTGGGACTATCAACCACATTTATCTCAACCTCTTGCTCAGTTTCTAGTTGATTCCTCTGTTCAACCTTGTCCTGATGAGGACTATCTGCAGTTTCTTCTTCTCTGTTTTCTCCTTCCTCGGGGTGATCTTCCTATTCATCAATTATTACCTTTTTAGGAGACTTTGATTCCTTTCCTTGTACAAAATTCTGACTCTATGTTCTTTCTCTTTGCCCCCAAAGTAGATTGCCTTATTTCTTGAACAAACTTTCTCCATTCTCCAATATTAGGAGTGGAAATATTATCATATTCTTCATTTAGCTATTCAAGATAATTAGAAATGTTCCCCTCCTCTGGAAGTGCTTCCTCAAAAACTTGTATATTTTGATGTGAAGAAGGTGGAGAAGGAATGGTAGAATTATGTCCTAGAGCTGCTCTCTTTTCTGCATCATTAGTAGGTCCCTCTTCATCTTGAACCTCTTCTTCTACAATTCTCACTCCCTCCACTAGAGCAACCTTTTGCTTAGGAGAGTTTCTCCTAACATACACTTGGGGTTTTCCCCCTGAACTTTCCAAATCTAAAACTTTTGCAGTAGAAGGAGCATCTGTGGCGGCTTCATTCTTCCTTGATTTTGTAACCTTCTGCCTCTCTATGAGTATTCTTCTTTTCCTGATTGGTTGTGAGGTTTCTCCTTCAACATTGGTGCTAGCCTGGGGAACCTTTTTAACTTTAGGAGATGGCTTTTCTCCTTGCTTTACTTGCACTTGGCTCATGGTTCTTCTCTTAATAGATATTGTTTCTTCAAGAGCTTCTTCATCATGAGGTTCAGTGACTTCATCTTCCTTGACTTCAGTCTCTTCTTCATCCTGAGACTCCAAGTCTCCCATTAGGTCATAGGTGAATTTGACACCCTCAACATCTAGTTCCAATACTTTGTGCTTAACCCACAATATAGAATACTTCTTCACAGGTTCGGTAATTTGATTCAAGTCCGTGATTTCTTCCTCAGACCAATTTATAGGAGGTAATGGCCTATTCCTGTGAAGCTCATAATCATTATATTGAACTAGATTCACCTCATGATCTTGTACCTAATTAGGCACTTGTGCTACTTTATATAATCTTATCAATTTGAGGGGAAGTCTGGAGAATCTTCTTCTAAGGACATCAAATTCATCTCAGTAATTCACCCAATAGTCCTGAATGTGATCCTTATGCCTGAATGTTCTATTGGCTTGCTTCATGGCTTTGCCATAAGGATCAAAATTATTCCTATTGGTATGGGAGTACAACTCAAATTGTGTCATTTCCTTCTTAGAATGTTGAGCACTTTAAATAGAAGGACATGCCTCTAAAGTTCCCATTCTCAATGGGAATTTTGACCCCAGTCCTTTCTTCTTTATATTACCTTGTTGTAAGATTTCTACAAAACCTACTATTTGCCTTGTCAATTCTAACATGAGGAGTTTATCAGTGGGGTACCTAGGCAATCTAAGAGGAAAAACTAGAGATCCTTATATTTGGATATATGTGAACCTTTGGAATTGAATAAACAATTGGCCATAGTGCTTGATTAAGTCCATATCATCTAAAGAAATTCTAATGTGCAGAGCATCCTGCAACAATCTGGGAATATACATGAAGAAAGCATCCGTAGACCTTCTATAATTGAATGTTTTATATTGTAACTATGGATAAACATCCCATATCTTATCCCTCCCTAGGATTCCCATGTAACTAAGACCTTGTATTTAGTCTTATGTGCCAACATGGACACCAAGTATGAGGTCATAGTGAACCTGTTTGTTTCTTGCACACTCCTTAATTGAGAATCTAGGTTGTTACTTATAATCCTTACCCAGTGATAGTGTTTGTTTGCAAAAATTTGCGTAATGGGATGGAACATCCATGTTTGGAATATGTGGGCTTCTTCCACTCCCATGACTCTGCCCAAGAGAGTTATGATGTCATGGTACTTTTTCTTGAAGTCACTTCTATGCAACTACTTGGGCAATTTTGAGTAGTGGGGCTTTGGCTTCAGAATCCAAGCATTGTTCATTATCTCTTAGGCTCTATTGGGGTCTTGCTCATAGAATTTGATAACTTCCCCAATGTTGATTTCTTCAATAAGCTTGTGATGGGAGGCAATGTTAAAGACCTCTGCAATTGATTCCTTAGTTAGGTTTGCCATAACTTTGCCTTGTGGCCCAATTATGATTCTTCTCTTGGAGTCATAATTCTTTGCACACTCCAAGACTAGCTCCAGACATAGTTGTGTGGGTGGGAATCCCGCTGCTTATGCCAATCCAGTGTGAGTGATCTTTTGAGCTAGCTTAGTTGGTGCTTTCCCAAACATCCTCTGTTGGAACTCATCATAGTCCACATGGCCCATATTGGTATTTTCAATCTTTGACCATGCAGAGGCAATCATAGTCTTTGGCCAAATGCCTTTAAAGTCACACTTCATCCTTTCTTGTCTCTTTTTGACTTCTTCTTGTGCTAAAGCAACCTTGGTAGTAGTGGTTTTGTCAAGACTATCCTCAGCTTGCATTTGTTAGAGGAAAGACCATAATCACCAAAAGGGAAAGCATCAACATAACATATCATAATAGCCAATGCAATTAATTCAAGATAATAACCATGATGAATTCATTATTAATGCAAGGTAAACCATTTACAATGTCATTACATCATACATGAAACTCGTTCAACTAAATAATTACCCCTAGAATGATAATTTTTTCTCATCATTGAAGCACATAAAATCATTAAAATTAATCATCATGATAATAAATTAACCTTTTATTGAGTTTCAAGCCAAAATAGAAGAAACTCAGAGAATCTGAGCCTGCTTGAATTTTTTGACTGGATTAGAGTTTGGATAATCTGAGCTAGCTCAGATTTATCAAACTCAATCACCTGATTGAAATTAGGTCAAGTTTGGCTTATGATTTGAAATCAATGAGGTCTTAGGCATTGAATCATTGAGCTATGACATTTTATCTAGCATTCAAATCAACATGAACTTGAGGAGATGTACTAAGAATGGAGTTTATGAGAAGCTCAGAAATTTCACCATACCTCAGATTACCCGAAGGTCATGGCATGTCAAGGTTTTGGTCTCAAATGAATGAAGTTCGATCAATTTGAGGCACCTCAGATTATCTGAATGGATTAAGGTTCGTGTAATCCAAGCTTGCTAGGATTTACCAAGCTTTCGCCTGATCGATTAAAAATGCCAAGTGATGAGCATGCAATGTACAAAAATGATGGGAAACACAAAGTTATAAATGAAGATCGATGAATCACACAGTTTCAAGATGTTTTTCAACTAATTATATGCGATGTCTTAACATTTGGATCTAAACCATTGAATTCACAACTCACAAACATAACATTTTCAAACTAGGGTTTAAATTGAATTAGAAATCAAGGTAAGACCCTTCCATCCTTAGATTCTACGCTCAAAACTTAAAGGAAGAAGCCCTAAAATACATTCATCAAATCAAATCGATCAAACAAAACCATCGTTTGCCCAACCAAATGTGCCCTAGAGAATTCAATTTGCAATGATAAACCCTATTATATGCAGGAAGACTTGAAATCATACAACCGCCCAATATCAAGAAGGGATTCAACAAGAGATCAATAGTCAAATCAATTTCATGGGTGAAGAATGAATAAAGCATACCTTCAAAGTGCACAAAACAAGAGAACACACCCAAGAATTGACGAGGAAAATGCCAAATCCACCGACGATCATGTTTAAGTGAATAGATTCTCTCAAAAAAGTTCAATTCGATTGTCCAAAGGAGAGAATTTTGTCATTTTCAAGCTTGTTTGAATGCAAATGACCAACATGAGGGTGAAACTTGAATTTATCACCATTTAGATGCAATAAATGACCTCAATTAATGCATGATGGGGCAGTCAATACTTTGGAAATACAACCTGGGCTTGTACTTCAAATAATTTGAGGTACCTTAGATTATCTGACCAGATTACAGTTCAGGTAATCCGAGCTAGCTCAAATTTTCTAAACTTCCCTTGAACTTAGTCAATTTTTCCTAAATTTCAAGTTTTTGACTAGGGGCCAATTCGTAAGAGCTAGACCATCAATCAGAGTTGCAAGATGACATCTCAAATGTAGGTTCATCATTAAGCACTTTGGTGAATCAAGACTAGGGTCAAGTGACTTGTCCCTTAAGGGGAATGAAGTCAGGACCCTACGAAAGCAAACGAGAAAGCAAAGTAAGAAAAAGAGGGTCTCTGCTTTCAATGGGGCATGTGTGCTAAAACTACACAACACTTACCTTATGCAACAACACTACAATATTGGCCACCTCGTCTACAAAATGGTTCCTACGTAGGTTGCAAGGCAATTAAGACTTACCCTTTTTTGGTTTGACCAACCAGTTCTTTGTTATTACTTTTTTGTAAACCCCTTTCTTGGCAATGAACTCAACCTAAGAGCTTGTCATGTCCATTGGTGAGTATTCATCCCTTTCTAGAGTTGCCAAATAGGACACAAAGGTAGACCTTTGAATTTTCAAAACAAGTCTATTATCCTCTATCCTAACTTCCCGTGTTTGTGAATTATAGTGTCTGGTAGTTCGAGACATTGCACAACTATTGGAAATGTGAGGGATTCAATCAACCCACTACCCACTACCCTTTCAATGATAGGTGGAGGGTTAGGTTTGTTAATTTTATTCTGTAATTCATCTAGATTAATGAGCCCTAATCAAGTATCACCAATTTTAGGTCCTTTGTATGTTAGCCTAGACACATACTCATATCTTGAGGTATTTAACCCTTGCCATGTGCACTAGTGGCTTTTGAAAATATATGATATCTTCAATGCAAGCATAAATAACTCTAAAAATGGGTTGCAACAAATGGAAACTAAAAATACCTTTAATGACAAACCCTACAATTTGAACCTTGCATCTCCTCCAGCTTGTCCTCAGAAATTGTCACAATGAGAATGTTTGCCCAACCTTTTATTTCATCAAACTTGGCTTCACAAAAAAACATGGAAGTAGATGGACATTAATGTCTTAATTTGCATTATGACACATGGTAGCTATCATATTCACTATTCCCCACATAACCGTCTTTCAAAAATTTAAAAATAAACATCTATGGGTGGTAACAAAAGAGGTTCAAAGAACCTTAAAAATATGTACCCAAGTTCAAATTTCATGGTGAAATGTCGCCCAAGCTAATAATCATCATGCCAACAACAAGGTTTAACAAGACATACAAAACACTGCTCAGTTTAAACATAAGAAGGAGGTAAAAGGGCCCAAGTGGTAAAGTGAGGTTTGATGAAATTAAGAAAACATTGCCTAGGTTCATACCATGACATGAAACACTGTCCATGTTAAAATAGGATATTTTCAAGTTAGTGGGTGGCTCAATGAGGTGGGGAATGAAATAATAGTAACATTGGTGAAGAGAGGTGACCACCAAACATTCTATTGATTAAGTGAAAGCCCATCACGAAAACCAGAGCCAACCCAATGGAGCTAAGGCTTAACTGCTTCCCAGGGTCTCCAAATGATCTTGGCCATGAAAGTTCCCACAATTTGGACTGGTTCCTTCATAACCAATTTTTTTTGGAAACCAATCCCCTTCCAGGTAGGTCTGTGAACAGGAAAGCCAGACTAAATGCAATTCCTAAGGATAATTTTCTAGGCTTCATCTCTAGTAAGGGCTCTAATTATTCACTTCACACACAAGATAGTCCCTTTTTGTTGAGTGGAGAGCAAACCAAGCCCTCCAGAGTCTCTGGGTAGGTAGAAAAACTCCCAAGAAACATGGTGAAACCCTTTATGGGTCTCAAAAGAGACCCAAAGAAATTCTTGTAACAATTTTTCAAGCTTGGCATAGGCAGCTTTCAAAGGAGCCCAACAAGAGGAGTAATAAATGTGCATAGCATCCAAGATCTTAGAGCACATTTGGAATTTCCCTGCTAGAGAAAGAGGTTTGGTAATCTAGTACTTTTGCTCAATCCTAGAGAGAACAACTTGCCACAACTCCACTGGAGATGCCTGGAAGGCAAAGGGAATGCCTAGAAACCAAAAGATTTCCCCTGACCCAATTCATTTCCAACCATACTACTGAAACCAGTAAGGAGTGGGAAGAATAGATTATCTGTAGCACAACATTTTATGCCATTGAATGGAAAAACTAGACGCAAGACAAAAAATGTTATGGCATTCAAGAGCCACCTTAATATTATTTTCATCCTTCAGAAGGGTGAGGAATGAGTCATCAACAAAATGGCCATTAACAAGTTGAGCCTAGGAGTTAGGAAAGGTAATGCCTCTAAGACGCTATTGAGAAACTACATTGGCAAGCAGATAGCCAAACCCTTTGAACAACAACTAGCACATAAAGAGAAGGAGCAAGCGAACATCCTTGTTGGATGGAGTAGAAAAAGCTGAAGGTAAGAGATTGGCATCCATTAATGGTGATGCAATTAGAAGCATCTGAGAAAAGAATTTGGACAACCTAAATGAAGTTAGGCTCAAACCCTAAGGCTTTCAACATGGAAAGAATGAAAGGCCACTCAATGTAGTCATAGGCTTTAGTAAAATCAATTTTGAGAAAAATGGCTTTTTGGTTTGAATGCCTGGCGCACTCCATACCTTCCCATAGGAAAATAATGTTATCCAAGATAAATCTAGATTTAATAAAGCCAGTTTGCTCTGGATGCATAATCTTAGGCAGAAGATGATGGATCTTCAAAGCCACGAATTTTGCTATGATTTTGTAAGAGCCATTGAGGAGCGTGATATGTTGCTAATTGTAGATATCCTTAGGATCTCCAAACTTAGATATGAATTTAATATTTCCTTTATTAATTATGTTACCAAGGGTTTTGGAATGAAATGCCTCAAGATAGACTTTATGTAAGTTTTGCCCAACACAGTCCCAAAGGGCCTTATAAAATTCACATGGGAAGCCATCAACACCCGAGGTATTTTCATCCACCATGGTATGAATGGCTTCCTTCAAGTCTTCAACAGTGAGCAATTGCTCACAAAAGGCTTTTTGGGTTGAAGATAGCCTATTTGGCACAACAACAAGACAATCCTGAAGGGCTTACTGTCACTCCGACATGTACTCTTGAGTAGTAAAAACTTGTTCATAATGCTTAACAAATGCCTAGAGAATGTTAGGTAGCTCAAAAAGCACCTAGGTTCCTTCTTTAATTTTTTTGGTGCTAGGAGATGAGTGGCTAGCACGTAGGGCCAGAAAAAAACTCCTTAGATGCATGGTCGCCAATTTTTAACTAGTGCAATCTAGCTTTGATTTGCACACCTCTAACAACATAATTGTTTGCAACTTACTTTTTGTGCCTTAATTTTGCCACCTTGACTTGTAATGATGGGGGAGAAAGGGCTAGCTTCCAGAGCCTTAGCGAGTGAACACAAGTCAGCTATGGTAGCCTCATAGGACTGATGAAAAAAATGGCCAACTAGTGCCCATAAATGTAGAGAAATATTGTTGTGCAAGTGATACCATCATTCCACCAATTAATCCAGCCTGTATTGTGAGGTGGCCTACACTCCAAATTCTAAACCCTACGAATGTGGGCTAGTGTGGGCTGATGACATAGCAAAGATGTGTTAAAAAAGAATTGAGTCTGTTGAGAATTATGACTCAAATTTGCTGGCTTGATTGCTTCCTGGAGCAGTTATGCTTTCCTCCTTCATCGACCTGAGTTAAGTATTTGGTTTTCAAGTTTATCTAACTGAAGTTGTAGAGTTCCAAAGTTTCATAACCTCCCAACTTAGCTACTGTGGAGGGAAGGCTCCTTCCTTTGTTGTCCGCTCATCGTGAGTTTCGGGAACTTTGTAACCTCTGACTTGGGGTTTGGAAGTTCAAGTTTTAAGCGATAGAGCAATCCCTTTGTCGGCAAGTCATGGGTTCTGGGAACTTCTTAACCTTCGACATGAGGTTTTGGAGTTCGGTTCTCCAATGATATAGCAACTTGGATGCTAACGGATGTGGGGACCACTTGGAGTTAATATTTAAGTCTTTTTAGAGAGACTTGTTAAGAATATTGTAGATTCCCTTTTGATGCTTTGGAATTGCACAAGCAGTGGACGCATGTCTTGGTGGACCCCTCACCACGGCAAGTGAAATATGGAGTGTTGACAGTTGGAAAGTGATGGTTGGTTTCCAACTATTGATGAATGTAGGACCCGGTAGGATGGTGAATCATGTTAAAGGCCAATGGGTCTGTGTTCGATAAGAGCTCTTGTTGATAGCGATGGTCTTGCTGATAGAGCTGCATGTGATGGATATCGGTGTGAACTCTTAGCGATAGAGTGTGTCTAGCTGACAAGATGGTTCAAAAGGTGTATGAGCTTAATGACATCAAGGAGACCTATGGGTTCAATGTGACATTATGAACTCTTGCCAATGGACGTTGTCTTGCCGATGGACTTGGTTGAGACCTCAAGATGATGGAAAACATCAGGGAGACTTTGATGATTGGTGTGTTTTGCTAAGCTATGGACAATAGACAAAGTCATGTTGATAGACTTGAAGGAGGACTGTGGTTGGAAGGTCGCTGACTTGGTTGACTGCTGATGTGTATGATGTTCATGGAGGGTCATGGGTGAGTTGGAGAAGTTAGAGTGATTAACAGTTGGTCTGACTGTTGGAATACGAACTGATCTACAGAAAATTAACCGTTTCCTATCTACTGAAGACGTATGTATATACATTGGACGTTTTGCAGTATGAAGTGTGAGAGGAAGATTGAGGCAGGATTACACTGCCGAAATATCTCCAGATTAAGTGTCTTGGTCAATCTCTCATGTTCATCTGCACTGTATATTGTGTGAGAGTATTGTAACAGTGTGAAGGTTGTATGGACTGAGAGGTTGATTAGTGAAATGTAAAAAGGAGAGAGGGAAACAAAACAGGGTTGTTGCCAATTTGTCTCTAGAATGAAATGAGTAATCTTTGTGAAAAAGGCTATGAGCCTGTGATTGTATTGTAACTCTATTTGTTGTTGAATAATACAATGGCTTAGATATTTTGGAGTGTGGGGTTTTTTACCCAAAAGGGTTTTCCCCACGTAAATCTGTGTGTTCTAATATTTTGTACTATCTTTCATGTTTAATGGTTTTGTTTGTTGAATTTTTTTATGCAAGTTGTTGAAACTGAATTTACATGTTCTTCTCTCAGAAAGATTAATGTGGGAAATGAACTGTGTCTGATTCCGCTTTGTGACATAGTTGTACATGTTTTTGAGGCAATCTATTTGAAATTAAAGTTACTGAAGGCACTACTCTTCTTGGAGGTTTCTCTGAGATGACAATATTTTCCCAACAAGTGGTATCAGAGCCTTCTTTTGGTTGCTGGTTCTGTGTATTTCTCCTGTGAAGATTTCTTAGTCTATCAGGCTTGAGGAAATTTGGAGGAATTGGCTGATGTATTGATCCTTTGGTGAGTGGAAGTCTTGTAGTATTTAGAGACAACACGTAGTTTGAAGGATGGTGAAGATGGAGTTGGTTATCTTAGAAATAGTATAACCTTAATGTATGAGGTGGATTTCTTTGCTTCTTGGTTGAGTTGTAGCAAAGCTTTCATATTGGGTGTTTGTGTGAGAGGCTCCGTGGTGATATGGAGAAGCTTGGGTTGTGTCTCAGTTATGGAAGAGAGTGCTTATGCTAGGTGGTATTTCCTAGTGTTGGAAGGCATTGTATTCTATTAACCTCAAATACTGAAGGCTATGGAGTTAATCATTAGATGGTTTGAAAGCTTATGGAATAGCCTATCTCTTTCTCAGATGCATGTGCATATTAATGGTTTTAGAATTGACTTGAAGGGGGCCTAGAGTTCTTGAACTATTGTTCCTTTTTTTTAAAGGACATATTGTACTTGCATGTTTTATGTGGTTTTGCAGATTTTACACATCAAGCAAAACTTGTGATTATGTGGAGTTGTTAAACTATTTTCTAGACCTTGGCTTTTGGGACGTTGCTAGATGAGATGTTTACAGTTCTGCATGCATGCTTCGGCTTGGTATGAGGAGGTGAGATGCTTTCTATGTATGAAAGTGTTGGTATGTGATTTGTCACTCAACATTCTTGTGGTGTTGCTTGTGGATTCCTTGACTATGGTGCTCATTGTGGATATGTTTGGAAAATTGGATTTGGTCATGATCTGGTGTTGGAGTCTTGGTGTCTACATGGTTATCTTCTTTGATATCTCAGTTTATGATTACTAACGTGATGATGGGTTTGCATGTTTGATGGAATTGATCTTTCGAGTGATGTGGTTGGTGGTTTAGCTACCCATTGGCTCCAATGAGATAATTTAGATGTGGACTGTCTATATCCACGAGGTTGATGCAATGTTGGTGCAGATATGCTAGTTGGCCTTGTCTGTGGTCACTTGTGCATTGGTGTGGTTGCTTTGGGATGAGAAGATGGATGGTGATGAGTACCTAAATAGTTAGTTATAGGGACCTATAGCATGTTGTATCACGACGTCATGGACGACTTGGATACATTGCTTTGTGTAAGCTTTTGACAATGATGGTAATCTCTACTTGCTTTGGAGATCTTGGTGCCACTTGATGGACATGTTGCTGTGTGGACCTGAAGGATTTTTAGATTAGCAGATGTTGGGTCATGATGCTTGAGAAGCTCGGTTGTCATGGTTCAGTGGGAGCTTTAGCAATGACTTTGGATTCATCACTTGATGGTGAATGTTTTTTCTTTATTGTTGTAGATGTTATCAAGAGGAGCTCTTTGATCCTGTTGTTGCAGAAGGGTTCTTTCACATTTACATGGACACTATTTGAAGATGTGCAACATCTTGGAACCATGGAGGATGATTGGATTCTTTGGCTAAGGTGTTGGTGGTGCTAGACATGTGATGTTGGTTTTGAGTTTGTTTGCTTTATGTCATGGTATACTCTTGCTTATGGACTCAAGTTTTGACATTGTGCATGGCACTTGAGACCATGGTGAAGTCACTTAGAGCTTGATATCTCCTAAGGGGGATGTGTAGATCATGGTGTCATGATAAGTTCTTGTTTCAGATGTGTGGAGCTTTGACAGTGGTCTGGAGTTCCTTTATGTTTTGAGTACATTGGTTATATGCTTGAGAAATTCATGTTAAGTGTAGTAATGCAGTTTGAAGATTAGCATGGAATGATCATTTGTTGGTGCTCATGGATACATGGAGAATAAGGTGAGGCTGTAACTCTTTTGAGATGAGAAAGGTATTGATTATAGTTGAAAGTCTGAGTAGCCTACACCTTGGATGGACATGCGTTCAATAGAGACCAATGAGGAGATTGCTCTTGGATGAGTCATGGTGGCTTGTATATCTTGGAGGAGCATTCTCTTTTCCCACTCTTGGTCTACTCGGCAGTTTATCTGAGAGGTATTTTCCCATTATATCTTTCAGGTGTGTTTTATGCTTTCTTTCATGATATGGATCTTGAATTGTTGTTAAATGGTTCTGGAGGATTCATAGTGGAAGGTGGACATCTCCTTGAGATTTTGTGTTATATCATTTATTGATAAGAACTGGTAGGAGATAGTTATATGGGCTGATTTCCTGAGATGGGAAATGAGGTAGATTGATCTTCTTTAAGAGGCTTAAATCCATGATTGTTTACATGTTATATTTGTTATGCTTGATCTTGGTGATTGAATGGTTGGATCTTGTTATGGAGTCTCTTTGGGATGGGAAGGAGATCATACTTGACATAGCTTGTTGTTAGAAGTGTATGTAGGAGGATATTATACAAGATATATGTTGTGCAAAGTTTTCTCTCTTTGGTCTTGGTGGTCTTCCTGATGTTCAGTTTCACATTACATTGGTCTGAGGTTTAGTCGGAGCTGTAGTGATCACTAGCTTGTGGTCATGTGTTTTCACTCATGATTCATGGGAGATGACATGGAGGTTCTTAATCTTTTTCCTTTGTTGGGTGTGGAGAACTTGGGAGAGCTATGAAGACTTGTGGTGAGAGTTTTTCTTGTAGGTTATTAATTTGTAGGTTGTGCATATCATTGTGGATGTTCCTTGGTACTACATGGTTATAGTTCTATGTGCTGCTATTGGTAGATTTGTTATGCCTTTGATCTTTCAGATTTGGTGTTACCCATGCAGTGGGAGTTCCTGAATGTGTTTTGTCTTCTTCGACTAGTTAGCACATGGAGATTTCTTTTAGAGTACATGGGTTGGTTATGTTGGTGGCATAAGTTTACTAATGTTTAATAACTTTAAGGTATGGATTATTGGATGTTCTAGCACTTGCTGTGGGTGCTATTTTTCAGTCACGTGGGTTTATCAGTTGGAGGGAGCAGTCAATTTTTTGGTTATTGTTCTAGCTGATGTTCTATCTTGTTTTTTGGAGGATGGCTTCATGTATGTGTTCAGGTTGAGGGCCTTGAAGTTGATGTTAGGTTGCTTCTATTTAGCTTGTGAGCACAGTGGAGTGGTGGCTGTGTTGATGCCTTTTCCGTCTATAGGATCTAATGCTTGTGTTCTTGAGACTAATGCATATACGCCTTGGCTCGTTCCTTTTCTTGTGGTAGATGGCTGGAATTGTTGCTTGAGTTGGTGGGCATCTTGGATGTTGTTGCAAGTGTCTTGGTTGGAGCATGAAAGCATTGTTTAAGATTCTATGTTTGCATTGGAAGAAGCCAGTAAGTTCTTCGTCAAGTGGGAGAATGTTGAAAATTATGACTCAAATTTACTAGCTTGATTGCTTCCTGGAGCAATTATGTTTTCCTCCTTCATTGGCATGAGTTCAGTCATTGGTTTTCAAGTTTATCTAATTGAAGTCACGGGGTTCCAAAGTTTCATAACCTCTCGACTTAGCGACTGTGGAGGGAAGGCTCCTTCCTTTGTTGTCGGCTCATCATGAGTTTCAGGAACTTCGTAACCTCTGACTTGGGGTTTGGAAGTTTAGGTTTTGAGCGACAAAGCTATCCCTTTGTCGGCAAGTCATGGGTTCTGTGAACTTTGTAACCTTCGACATGAGGTTTTGGAGTTCAGTTCTCCAGCGATATAGCAACTTGGGTGCCAACGGATGTGGGGACCACTTGGAGTTAATATTTAAGCCTTTTTAGAGAGACTTGTTGAGAATATTGTAGATTCCCTTTTGATGCTTCATAATTGTACAAGCAGTGGACGCGTGTCTTGGTGGACCCCTCACCACGGCAAGCGGAATATGGAGTGTTGATAGTTGGAAAGTGATGGTTGGTTTCCAACTGCTGATGGTTGTGGGACCTGATAGGATGGTGAATCATGTTGAAGGCCGACAGGTCTATGTTCAATGAGAGCTCTTGCCGATAGCGATGGTCTTGCCGATAGAGCTGCACGTGATGGATATCAGTGTGAACTCTTAGTGATCGAGTGTGTCTAGCTGACAAGATGGTTCGAAAGGTGTATGAGCTTAATGACATCAGGGAGACCTATGGGTTCAATGTGACATTATGAACTCTTTCCGATGGACTTTTTCGAGACCTTAGTATGATGGATAACATCGAGGAGACTTTGATGATCGACGTGTTTTGCTAAACTGTGGCTAATAGACAAAGTCATGCCGATAGACTTGAAGGCGGACCATGGTTGGAAGGTCACTGACTTGGTTGACCGATAATGTGTATGATGTTCATTGGAGGAACATGGGTGAGTTGGATAAGTTAGAGTGATTAACAGTTGGTCTGACTGTTGGAATACAGACTGATCTACAGAAGATGAACTGTTTCCTGTCTGCTAAAGACGTATGTATATACATTGGAAATTTTGTAGTATGAAGTGTGAGAGGAAGATTGAGGTAGGATTATGCTACTGAAATATCTCCAGATTAAGTGTCTTGGTCGATCTCTTGTGTTAATTTGCACTGTATATTGTGTGAGAGTATTGTAACAGTGCGAAGGTTGTATGGACTGAGAGGTTGATTAGTGAAATGTAAAAAAGGAGAGAGGGAAACAAAATAGGTTTGTTGCTAGTTTGTCTCCAAAATGAAACAAGGAGTAATCTCTGTGAAAAAGGCTATGAGCCTGTGATTGTATTGTAACTCTATTTGTTGTTGAATAATACAATGGCTTAGATCTTTTGGAGTGTGGGGTTTTTTACCCGAAAGGGTTTTCCCCACGTAAATTTGTGTGTTCTAATCTTCTGTACTATCTTTCATGTTTAATGGTTTTGTTTGTTGAATCTATTTATGCAAGTTGTTGAAACTAAATTTACATGTGCTTCTCTCAGAAAGATTAATGTGGGAAATGAACTGTGTCTGATTCCGCTTTGTGACATAGTTGTATGTGTTTTTGAGGCAATCTATTTGAAATTAAAGTTACGGAAGGCACTACTCTTCTTGGAGGTTTCTCTGAGATGGAAAATTTTTCCCAATAGTCTTGTAGGCACAAGGTTGTCTTGACTCCCGATCAATGTAAAAAGAAATGGGAAAATGATTTGATAATGTCACATCCACTAGCAACTTAACTGAGAGTGAAGAGTTGTCAAAAGAGAAGAAAGATTGAGCTAAGATCATGGCATGATCAAGGCACTTAAATATCCTATCAAAGCCAACCCGATAATTACACCAAGTGTGCCGGAGGGAATGAGAATGGTGACCGCCAATATTGGGATCAAAAAGCTCCAATTTATTGCACATGTAAAACCATGCCTCTCATTCACTAGCTACCCATCTAAATGGCAGAGTACCATCTTTATTATATGCCATCTCAACCATATTGAAATCCCCACACAAAATCTAGGTAGCAACTAGCAATGAATCAATAATCCAACACCAAAGCAAAGATCATTCCACAACATCATTATAAGCATACACATTAATAATCCCAAAGGAATGATTATCAATGTTAAGGAGAATACAAATGAGCCAATGTGTGGGGTCGGACCCATGGTCAACCACACAAGCATGCCACCATGGGGACAAAAGGGTGACAACTCCGCCAAGTCCAACTTCATGATCAATATAAAATATTTTATTGGCTGGCCAAATAGATTAACAAGCCAATGCAAGAAAAAAACTAGAGATTTTAACTTCTTGGAGACAAAACACTTCAATACTAGCATACTTTGCAAAGTATCCCTAACAGAATACTTCCTAGAGAGGTCTGTTAGAACTCGAACATTCCATGAGAGGAAATTCATGAGTGAAGCTCCTCCATATCATCAGATTCTAACTGCTCATTCAAAGTAGAGAAGCGATTCTGCAAAAATTCTAGAGGAATTGACCCAAGTTGAATGTTTGGAGAAGAAAATATCTATTTCTCTTGCACTTATTCTCCTTCTTCTAGAGGTAGAGAAGGGCTGTGAGACCACCTTTGAGCTTTTGACATGGAGGAGATGTACTCAGTTGTGCTATCATGATGACAGCAGGCTGAGGCGTAGCCTTAGGCCATGCCAAAATATTGTCAGACCCTACCTAGGCCTCTTTCCCCTTCACCGAAGGGTTTGGAACATCTTTAGCTGGCTCAAGGACTTTAGAAACCATCCTAGAGCCACTGGACTTGTTTTCACAGTTCGTAATCGTAGTCCATTTCTCATCAAGTTTGGAAATAGAGTTATCCGCCCGATGGGGCTTTTTAGAATCCCATGGTGCAGAAGGAGTATGAGGAATTGCCAAAGGGCAGTTTGTAATCTTGTGGTCTGTGGAAGTGACATCTATGAAACATGTTTATAAGATTGAAATAAGTGATCTTCTGGGTATGTATGCCAAGAATTTGAATATCAATGGACTCCTTCAAATCCTATGAATGGTCCACTTCAACACATACTTGTTTCTAGGGTTGGGCTTGAAAAAACCTATCTGCTTCAATACAAATGACCTTCCCCAGAGAGGACATAATATGGTTCAGAAAAGGCACACAAGGCAAAGGAAAACCTAGAAACTTAATCTAGAATAAGACCTGCAACTTGGTGTTATCCAAGATAGTGAAGTCCCAGGTCCATGACTGGAAAACCAACAAAGAAGACCAGACATACCAGGGACCATGATTCAGGATTTCCTAAACATGACTGACCTTCACAAAGTGGAAAAATATTCTTGGTTAAATTTTGGACCATATCAAGACGGACCCTATAAGGTACCTAGGCCTTGTGGACCCATTCTTTAAGCACACTTTTAGGGGGAGTCCTCCCAACAAAATACCCAACAAGAGTATGTTGCTCAAGCCATTGAAAAGTAGAATCAAAATAAGGCAAAGGTAAAGCCACATCAACTGGGGAGTCAAATACTTACCTCGTGAAACACTTTCAGAATAATTTTTTGGGGTCGTTTCTTTAGAGGAGAGGCCATTGAGAAAAGCTATCGAATTGCCAACACTAGCAAGAACTACTGGGTTAGAGCCGGTTGAAGGCA
Organism: Sequoia sempervirens; assembly: GCA_007258455.2. Taxonomy (NCBI): domain Eukaryota; kingdom Viridiplantae; phylum Streptophyta; class Pinopsida; order Cupressales; family Cupressaceae; genus Sequoia; species Sequoia sempervirens. The sequence continues at coordinate 949,276,831 of VDFB02281492.1, forward strand.
TATTAAAATAAGAAAACCATAGTAAATGTAGTCATACACACAAGAAAAGAGAAAAATCCTGCACCAATGGCGCGATATGATGCAAGAGGGGCCAAGGATGGCCGCAAACACAAGAAAACCCTAATTTTTTTCTATTTTGGATAAATAGTTTAGATAAAAAGTTGTTGAAGAAATTGTGTTCTCAATACACAAGTTTCAAGATTTATTTAAAAATATATATTTATTAAAACAGGGGGAAAAATTATCCATACACTAGAGTTTCAAGTTATTAATATAAAAAAGTTGAAGAAAAAAATTCACTATATATAAAGTTACGTCCCATTTTACCTCATTTTCATCATTTTATTAGCAAGTAAATTATAATTTTTTACAAACAATACATTCAAATAAGTTTTTATTAAAAAACCTTAAAATACACTAAAAATTATATATTTTATTACTTCATATTATTTCAAAATTCAAAATATGTCACTCCATAGTGATTCAAGTTAAAAAGTTAAATCAATGTTGGCCATCTCCTTTATAAAAGTGGGGCACAACTTTAAATTTTCATCCTTTGAATTTCACATGTGTTTTATTACTTTGGAGTCTATTATTTTTTATCTCCAAAGATTTCCTTTCAAAGAGGAAACCAAATTCAACCTTCCAACAAAAACTTTAGAGCCTTATCTTCAACAATATCTTTGGAGCTTTCATTATAGTGAGATCTTTGGAGCCTCTATTTGATGAGATCTCTAGATCCTTCTCTTTAGTTAGATCAATAGATCCTTCTCTTTGGTGAGATATTTGGAGCTTTCATTCAATGAGATATCTAGAGCCTTTTCATCAAAAATCACTCTAGATCTTTCTTTCAACAAGCACTTTAGAGATTTATTTCAATGATCACTCTAAAGGCTTCTTCAATAATCACTTTGGAGCCTTTTCTTTAACATCACTTTCGATCATTTTCTTCAGCATCACTTGGATCCTTCTTCAATAATTTCACTCTAGAAACTTCCTTTAGTAGGACCCTTAGATTTTCCTTTAGTTCACCACTCTAGAGATCATTTATGTTCTCTCAATCTATAGTCCATGTTCATTCATAATTTTGGGGCCATTTTAGTTCAAAATTCTCTTGCCATTGTATTACAGTTCTTTGTTACTATGATCACTTCATCTTTTGAGCCTTCCATTTTCCATAATTCATAGCTATACCAAGGTCAATAAACTCTATAATCCCATAAATTATTCTTATCATGAATATAAATATTTTATTGGGGGAGACCCTTTGGTGAAGTGGTGGGGATTCTTTCCTGTAGGGCCAAAAACCAAGGTTCAAACCTTATGGGGTCTTTCTCTACCATGTCAACAATGGAGATTGCCTTACCTTGGTGTTAAGGGGAGACCCTTTAGTGAAGTGGTGGGGCTTCTTTCCTGTAGGGACAACAACCAAAGGCTCATAACCTTAATATCATGCAATTGTTTCAAGGGAGACCCTTTGGTGAAGTGGTGGGGCTTCTTTCTTGTAGGGCCAACAACCAAGGTTCAAACCTCATGGGGTCTTTCTCTACCACACCAATAATGGAGACTGTTTGACCTTGGTGTTAAGGGGAGACCCTTTGGTGAAGTGGTAGGGATTCGTTCCTGTAGGGCCAATAACCAAAGGCTCAACTCCTTAATATCATATATTTTTTTACGTGACTTTAATGGTAGGTTTGTTTCCATGGTGGTGCTCCCTTTAGGAACCCAAACAAACCACTTTGTGGAAGCAACTACATCCTATCATGGTTTGAAATTATCCAAGTCTAAAGGCTACAAGAAGATTTGGCTAGAAGGAAACTCTTTGAATATTATCAACTATCTCAACAAAGATCATTTCCCAAGTTGGACTATTGAGAACATTATTAAAGATGCTATCTCTATTATAAATTCTTTTGATATGTTATATATCGCATATATTTCTTGAAGGGAATATACTAGCTAATTATTTTGCTAATTTGGGGGTTTCTTCTAGACCTAGGGAATGGGATGTGAATGATCCCCTTCCCCTTGAAGCTAATTACATTATTGATCATCAAATTCAATCATTATATTTGGGTGCTCACTTCATGGTCTAAGTAGTACTGCATGTTGAATTTGATGATTTTTGATATTTTCCTCTTTATTGAGTTAGGATAAACTCCCATTAATCATAATGAATATTATGGGAAGGACAAGCATTAATATATTATTATGTTCAATTTTCTTTTCACTATTACTCTTACATGGATTCTGGGTTCTGCTAGGAGTCCTTTTTCTTGTTTGTCCAAGGTCTTAACCTTCTGAATGAAAAGGTGAGGAAATGGATAGGGGAGGAGTTGAGTTAGCTGAAGGAGGTTGCTAAAGTTGAGATGGATATGATTAAGGGTAATCAAGTTAATATTACTGGTATTGGGCAGAGCATATGCACTCGAAGTAAGACGAAGAAACCTATGGACATCTCATTTAAAGAGATGGTTGAGGTGGTGGAAATGCACAAGCACATTATCTCCCAAGATTTGGAAGCTATTAGGATTTTGAGGAATTTGTAGTAGTATGTTGTTTTCTGTTGGCTTTTTGCTGATGTTTTGCTAATTGTTGACTACTTTTTTTATTTTTTTTATTCTCTAGCAACACTTTTTTGTAAAGGGTTTCAGGTCCCTTCAAAACCTGCTTTACCTCTAATCGAAAACATTTTAAGTTAAATACTTCTAAAAACATGAGTAGGTATGTATCCCATTATTTTATTTTTAAGGAAAACTATAATTTTCCTTTAACTATGAATATTAAACCCACTTTAATATCACAAATATTAAGTCAACCACATTCTTGTGACAACATTAAGGGAAGTAAAAGTAAACTTGATTGCTGAGATAATGATTACGTCTACATGCCAAACAAAAGAAAGTAATTAAAAAAAGAAAAAAAGTTTTTAATAAAATATATTCATTACCATGTGTGCAAAAAATAAAAATAGCTTGACATGTTACACAATAAGGAAGTTTTAGTTATTATAATTTCCTTCTCACATGCTTGAAATTTTTTCACATAACTTCTTCTTATCCATCCAAATTTAAACCATATTGAAATCCCTTATTCAATAAGTATTCACTATTACATTGTCTTTAAATCCTACAATAATCAACATTGTTCACAAAGATGGGCTAAAACATAAAGTAGAACTATACTTAACTCAACCACTACTGGAAAATGAAGAAGTCGTAGAGGTTTTTAAGATGGCAAAGTGCTTGTATTTTTATAAAATTTTGAGGGTTATGATTATAAAATAGTAAAAGAAATTTTATATAACTTCAATAGATCACATTCTATAGTAGAGAAGTCTCTACTTGAATTAAATCTCCTTGAATCATTTTTTCAATATTTTCCATGATTGTTTTAGCATTTTTCACTTGTTCACCCTCTTGTTGTTTCTTGTAACATCTATTTCTCACCTTGGCTTATTTGTTCTTCATTATTTGGGTTTGTCTCCTCTTTATTTCATTCAACCTATTCTTCCTCATATTCTATTTTTTCTTTATTTTGTATAAGTAGAGAAATATGTATAGATTAAGAGAGTTCTCTTTGAGGATAGGATGGGTGGTGACTCATTAGGACTAGGATCCTTGATATTTTGATTACTTGCTAACTTGAAGTTGGTAAATTGGCCACCTCTACTCAAGAAACTTCTTATGTAGAAGAAACATGGATTTTATCTTCTAATTGGAGGTCATGAGAAGGATGCGTGGTAGAAGAGAAGTAATTTGAATGGGAGATTACAAAGGAATTTGGAGGGGTACTTCTATAGAGTCCTATAAAGGGAGTTGGACAAATGATTGATTTAAAATATATATTTATGAAGAGGTAAGAGTTTAAGGAACCACTAAATGTTTTCATCCAATTTTGGAAGAATATCCTTGACCTTGAATTTATACTTTGTAACCTTTTTCCTTGAGTGATTATTCTTTAATTTCTTCTTCCAAATTTGAATTCATGACTCTCAAGTTAGGAAAGGTTGGTTTTACTACTTCAACTAGAAGTTTCTTCTTAAAAGATTCTCTTGGACCCTTGTTTTTTCTCATGGTTCTCTTGATATAAGTATCTAATCCTTTCTTCTTCTTATCCATCCATGTCAAACTATGATTAATTACAATTATGTTTACAACTTCTAGGGAATTTTTGTCTCCTTAAGACTACTCTATAGGTATAGGTAATTCAAAAATACCTCCATTAAATCATAATAATTAGTTTAAATATTTCCATCATTTGATATTTCTTTGGGAACACTGGTAATCATTCATGATTTGATATGAAAGGTAGTTAATATGGAATAACTCTGCATCCTAATTTTCCTAGAAGTCTTCCAAGCTAAATTTGTATTTAAGGATAGAGCCAATTTTTTTTGATGTTCCCCTTAGGATCAAAGGAAGATCCTTTATCACAAACATATATATTTAATTAGATAATCCACTATATGATATTTTGGCATGTAATAAGGAAGAATAATTTTAGGAGATGATAATGATTGAAAACCTTACACCGATTCTATATTTTTCAAATAATATCTTATTTAGTTCACAAATTTATCTTGACAATTAAAAAAGGATGACAATGTCACATATTTTGGTAACTTATATGGAGCCCCCATGAATCCTCCAAGCCTAATGTATGTGAATATAGGAAATCAAGTATGAACCAATTTCTTCACTCTACAATTGATACAATAACATCTAGGGAGATGTGTTTATTAAGACCACCCTCCATTCACCTAATGAGGAAAAAGGAAAAAGTGTAATTGACTATTTTGAAGTGTTTTTAATTTTATTTAAGCTCCAACAGTGGGAAAAACTCATAATTTTATTCTAAACTTGTTCAACACCAAATGTCCTAACCTTAGTCAGTCTAGGGAAAATATCTCTTCTATCCATTAAAACAAAATGTGAGAATTCATGTAGAATTTTCTCAATTCTTGGATTTTTGTGAGTTGTTTGTGAGTTTTATCGCTAAGAATGGAGGCTTAGTAAATTATTCACTTATTCTCCAAGGCAATTTTGATAAATTTGAACATCCATACTTCAAAATATCAAAAATTAGGAAGGACCCTTATCTTATTTAGAAGGTAATTAGGTCATTGATCTATATATGAGAGTAACTCCTTAATAGTGTTTTTGGTAGCTTAAAGGAGTATCAATTATTTCTTTTATCAACCAATTTTTTTAGATCTCACAAACACAAATTTGGATCCAAGTTGTAAAATTTAAGTCCATCAACACTATCAAGCATTATAACCTTCTGATGATGAGGAATCTGAAAGGTTTCTGTAATAATTTTAGGGTTGAGATCAAGAAGCACTTAATTTTAAATCCATATAATCCTTTTCTTATGAGGATCATGAAATTTGGTCTATGTAATGATGAACTTACGAGACTAGACTGAGAAAGGAAACTTGCAATTTGCATAATCCCAATACTAGCAATACACCTTGTGCTTTATCATTACTAGACATTCTTTTCAAGAAATCATCTAAATTCACATGCCTTAAGATAGTTTTTGACACCTCACTAAGCATGGAGGTAATATTTGGAGATGGTGTCACTCCTTTAAGTTCATATTTCAATTCCTTTGGCTTAGGTAAGGTTATATGAGATCTTTGGATTAAAAAAGAGAGTATAGGGTTAGCTCAATTATCTAAATGAAATTTTTTTATACACCCATTTATTTAATAAATAAGCAATAGATTCTTGAAAATATGTGTAAATATTGACTAGTAACAAAATATAGTTGAAAATATACAACAATTCAATCACCAAATACAAAGAATATTATTTTTGGATAGCTGCAATGTGTTTTTTTAATGTGAAAATAGGAAAATACATGAGTTTTTAGACACAAAAATGTGGAAATGTTGGGGCTAAAAGGATATAGGAAACTGGGAAGTAAAATGTATGTCCTTTTTTAGTTCTACAATCTTGCAAGCCAAAGCTTGAATAAATGTTGAAAGCATGATGAAGCAAGGAGTTGTAACATTTTTGCACCACTATGAGAAGTTTGAAAAAAGGCCACATGTCCTAGTAAAACATGAATACATATGTAGAATTAAAAAGTAAGTGCAAACATCCTTGACATCTCTATATTACTAAAAAATACAAAGGACTTGTGGGAATATGGGAATTCTAAGGTAATGGGGAAAAATCCATGTTAGGGAGGTTCCTTAAGGGGTTAAATTATGCACATTTATATAGTACAAATGATTTTTTGTAAGAACATATGAACGAAAAGGACTCATGCCAAGTTTTCCTCACTATTGTGAGAACTTTGTATCTCTACAATATTCTCGAAACTTAACCTTCTTGACTCATTCTTTTTCTAGACAAATTTAAATGAATTTATTAATTATTCAACATTTATTTTTATCATGAATAAAACAATATGAACTCATGGGTGAGATAATTCAAAGGTCATGAAGAAAATAGAAATATTGGATGAATTTTTTAGATTAAACAAGGTTATCTAATGGGGAAAATATATTTTTGTAAAATAACCAAAAGCCTGATAACATTTGGCTCTTACTAGGAACATGAATTAGAAGGAAATAAGATGGGTCTTGAATCTCTTGATCAAAATATTACTAAATCTATTAGGCCATCCAGAGTCAAATCCACCAAGGTATTAAACAAAGACCATAAGATAAGGCACAAAATAGGACAAAAAATAATTAAAAACCCCCCAATTACCTATGGTACTATATGGGGGCCAACACATTTTATTATTTAGATAACTTCAAAATTTTCCCACTATAAGGTAGGGGTAGATGGGTGTCATCAAGATATGTCTTGAGAGGTAAGTATAACTTCCAAAAAATATTAAATCCTCAGTGAATCGATCTAAAGTGAATCAAATTTTTGGTAGCTACCTCTTGGTGCTTTTCTCTTATCCCACAAGAGTACTAGATCACCTACTACAAAATTCTTTTATCAATCCCTTTTATGAAAAAAATAATTAACCTTTTCTTGAAATTTTCTATACTATCCACCACTATGCTGCAATGTTCTTCCATCTTTGTCAAGTATAAAATCCTCTTTTCCAATGAGTCTTTAAATTTCTCTTTAATAACTCTCTCAAATTACAATGCAAGGAAATATGAAGGCATGGGAAGTCTACTACTGACCCCACATACAAGTTAAAATGAAGGTATGATGATATCTCTCTTGAGGGGGATGTTGTCTACCCAACATGCATCATAGTGTTTTAAGATTTTTATTGCTTGGCTTAGATTGAACATTTCCTTGAGGGTATTAATCTAATGAATGAGAAAAGAGATCATACCTCTGAAGGGTAAATGTTTAAGATATATCTCTGAAGGGTAAATGTTTAAGATATTATAAAAAAAATAGATATCTCTGAAGGGTAAATGTTTAAGATATTATTAATTATTATTTTATGAGGAAATTTAAATTGTACTATAATATTTCCTTTAATAAAATTATAAACTACTTCAAAAATGGTTTGCTTGACTAAGATTGCTTCTACCCATTTGGTGAAATAATTAGTCATTTTAAACACACGTGTATCTCCTACACTAGAATGAGGTTTAATAATTCCTATAAAACTTAGGACCCATATTTCAAAGGGTCTTTAATTAAAAAAAGTCTTAAAGATAAGGCAACAAGCTTGAGTTCTCCTATAATTTACTAGCATGCTTCACATCTAGTCACCTAATCACATGCATATTTTAACATGTAGGGTTATTAATAACCATTCCTTATAATTTTAATATTTTCTACTTGAGATAAACACTAACCACCATAGGCCTCATTGTGAAACATTTCAAACAATTTCTTGTATTGTTCCTTATGTACACAATGAAAAACTATGCCATATATTCCTTTCGTATCTAAAATATTTCCCCAAATAACATACACCCTTATATTCTGAACTAAACTAGGCTTCTGATGAACAAAAAGGTGGTGATGGCCGTATTTCTGTCTACCCAAATTTTACCATTAGTTTAGAAGATAAATATGTCCAGACTACTTTCTACTTGCTTTTGCAAGTTAAAGGTGTTGAGCTTCAACCTAATTCTGTCTATGCTACAATTGGAGATCGTTGTATATATCGATTATTGAATACTGTGTTTCCTCCCTCAAATTTTCAAGCTAGGGTAAGTTACCCAGAAGGAAACTCAAATATCCTTGATTTTGGTTGACACATCGATGATACAAGATTTGATGTTGGTTTCCCTATCATTGAGAAATATTTTTTCCATAATGGGATTTGGACTTACTTGTGTGTTTTGATCCTTTTGTTGCTACGTTTTATGACTTACTGCTCACCCTTTCACGCCTATCCTTCAGCTTCAACATAGGATTTGCAACCTTACTGTGGGTCCATAGCTACTCATGATCTACTTTATAGATTTCAACACCATAATCAATTAGCAAAGGTTTCTTTCTAGACTAGAATGCATCAACAGTCTCACTTATGCACTATATATAGGATTATAGCAATGGGAATGAGGATAAATAGAGTACAAATCCAACAGATCTTGGGAATAATAAGTTCTTTGAAGTTAAAGCATTCAAAACATGAAACATCAGATCCATGTTGGAAAATGGTGCCTCAACTTGCTAGCTTGTATTTTGTTAATACTTGACAGAGTTACCCTTTATTTGTCCTCATTGTCAGCCAATCGTTGGAGTTGTTAACTTTGGAACTGTTTCACAGAGTTTGGAAGTTACATATTTTTCCAACTGATTGACTTCCTTTCTTGTCACGACATCGGTGTTTTTTGTAACTTTGGAACCTTGTCGCGGATTTACTAAGTTCATGTTTTCTCCGACTGCGTGATCTCCTTCAATGTCGCGGTGTTCAGGATATTCCTAACCTAAGCCAATGGATGTGTGGGGACCACTTGGAATTCTGGTAGACTCGTTGGGAATATTGTAGATTCCCAGCTTGATTCACCAGAAATACATGAGCAGTTGACACATGTCATTGGCAGATGGTGTCATTAGGAAGACTCTTGGCTGATGGTTTTGTAGTTGGTATGAACTCTTGCTGAGAGTGCAAGTCTCGCCGATGGAGTTGTTTATGAACCTTGGTGTAACCTCTTGCTGATGGTGTTGCTCTTGCCGATAGCTATGTGATTAGGTATTTTGGCATTGGGGAGACACGAATTAGTGTCTTACCGACATGTGATTTCGTTTGAACTTCTTTGACCAAACGTTTGTCCTAGTGGCGTGTTCTGAGCCAATGAGAGAAGCAGAATGTGAACCATTAGAATTTGAACAGTTGCGACTGTTCCTATGTGGAAAACAAACAGGCCATGAGTAGAATTGGATATACTCTATAATAGATGACAGTTTGGGGTTCGATTGATTGGATATTTTTGTTTGATACTGAACATAGATTTGTCTGAGTAGATACATTGTATACATCTAAGAGCATTGTGAAACTAATGTTCTGTACAAGATTGATTAGTGAATGTTGCTACTGTAAAATTGAAATCAGAAATTGAAGTCTGTACTCTATATGTAATTTTGTTTACTATAATACAAAGAGGCTTTTCTTGGTGTGGTGGGTTTTTCTCCTGTAAGGGTTTTCCCACGTAAATCTGGTGTTCAATTGTGTATGTGTTTATTTCTCTTTTTTGTTGATTCTTTTCAAGTGTGTCTTATTGAACTGTAATTGCAAAATTTAAATTCACCTCTACATTCTTCCTTAAGGTTTTGGGTTAGGAGATTTTGTTCCGCACCTAAGCTTTCCTTACAAGTGGTATCAGAGCCTGGCCAGTTGTGTTATCCTTGTGGGTAGGTTGGGTTTTTCTTGTCAATTCTATTTAGTGGGAGTCTTGTAGAAGTCTGGTAATTTGAATTAAAAATTAAGATGGAAAGCACGTCAGGAAATATTGAAATTGAGAAATTCAATGGCAATAATTTTGAGTTGTGGAAACTTAAAATGGAAGATTTGTTAGTTGACTGTGATCTTTGGCTTGCTATGTCTGGAACAAAACCTACATGCATGAAGCAAGAAGATTGGAACCTTACAGATTGAAAATAAAAGGGGCTGATAAGACTCTATTTAGCAGACTCTGTTCTTCTGAATGTTCATGAAGAAAAGACTGCATCTTCTTTGTGGAAAATACTGGGAGCTATTTATCAGGGCAAGTCCTTGGCGAATAAGTTATTTTTGAGGAAGAATCTGTACTCTTTGAAAATGTAGGAAGGAGCGTCTGTTTCTCATCATTTGAATGCTTTCAACATGCTGATTGCTCAATTAGCATCTGTGGGTGTGAAGATTGATGAAGAAGATCACTGCATTCTATTGCTATGTTATTTGCTAGATTCTTGGGATCACTTGGTGATGTCTATTGGGAGTACGACATCCAATTTTAAGATGGAAGATGTTGTTGCTTCTTTGTTATCAGAAGAGATGAGAAGAAAATCTTTTGAGATGGAGAAGGAGTCTCTTGCCGTTAGAGGTATATTGAAAGAAAAAGGCAAGAAGAAGGGCAACAAGTCCAAATCAAAATCAGAAGGGAGATCAAAGTCTCCTGGAAAGAAGTCCAATGTGAAGTGCTAGAATTGTGGGCAACCTGGTCATGTCCAAAAGGAGTGTAAAGAGGAGAAGAAGAAGAAGTATTCTTCCAACAATGATTCTTCTTAGAGTGATGTAGATGCCTTCATTGCAGCCTTGGCAAGTCAGGCATCAGATGATGTCTGGATGATTGATTCTGGAGCATCTTTCCACATGACATCTCATAGAGATTGGTTCACTAAGTATGAAAAATACGATGGTGGAAGGGTGTATTTGGAAAAAAATTCATCTATGGAAATAGTTGGCCATGGAAGAGTTAGAATTCAATTCCCTGATCGAAGAGTGAAGGGAATCAATGATGTAATGCATATACCAGGTCTAGCTCAAAATTTACTTTCTGTTAGTAGACTGAACGATGTTGGAGTGCAAGTCATGTTCTCTGGAAATGGCTACAAAATGACTAGAGGCTCAATGTGCTAGCTAGGGGTGCTCGTATTGGTACCTTGTATAAGCTAGATGCACATGCTGTGCAATGCAATAGTGCCTTTGTAAAGTCACAGAAAGCTACTCATGGAGAAAAGAAGGAAAATGTTCCTGATAGTGTAAACTCTATAGAAGTTAAAATTCCAGTAGAAAAGACTATGCTCTGGCATCATAGGCCTGGCCACATTGGTGAAAAATATTTAAAAACCTTGAAAAATAAAAACCTGGTTGAAGGGCTTGATGATTGTAACCTTGAATTCGAGTTTTGTGAAAATTGTATATATGGTAAACAACACCATGTTTTATTTTACTCCAATCCTCACAAATCTTCTGGTTTACTTGATTATATACATTCTGATGTTTTTGGTCTAGTAAATGTTCCTTCTTTTTTATCAAGATATTATGTATCGTTCATTGATGATTATTCAAGAAGGGCATTTGTTTATTTTTTGAAAAGTAAATTAGAAGTCTTCAGTTATTTTAAGGAATTTAAAAACATTGTGGAAAATTAGACTGGAAGAAAAATAAAATGTTTAAGGACTGACAATGGCGGTGAGTTTTGTTCTGATGAGTTCGAAAGGTACTATAAAGATCATGGAATTAAAAGAGATAGATCTATACCCTACACTCCATAGAAAAATGGAGTTGCAGAAAGGTTCAACAAGACAGTGATGGAAAGAGCATAGAGTATGTTAAGCAGTGTTGGATTGGAGGAGAAGTTATGGGCTAAGGCAGTTGCAACAACATGTTACTTAATAAACTGTTCTCTGAATTTCGCTCTTGTTGAGAAAACACCTTTGGAAGCATGGTCTAGAAGGAAACCCTCTTTGAGACACATTCGTGTCTTTGGTTGTGAGGCATATGCATATGTGCCGAATGAAAAAAGATCTAAATTGGAGAACAAGGATATTAAATATATTTTTATTGGCTATAGTGCTGGCATAAAAGGATACAAGCATTGGAATCTTGAGACAAAGAAGGTTCTGTATAGTAGAAGTGTTATCTTTCATGAGCTAAAGCCTTCTACGTTGGATTTGCAGTCAGAGACAAAATCAAAAGATAAAAAGGATGTTGTTGAAATTCCTTCGACACTAGATAAAGAGGAATTGAAATTTCAAAATGTACCTGAAACTGAGGAGAGCTCAAGTAGTTCTGAGAGTTCTGAAGAAGAACAACAACTTCAGCCTCAGCCTATGAGGAGGTCAACACATGAAGGAAAGAAACCTGATAGGTATGGGTTTTCTATGCTAAATTCTACTTGTACCTATGCTTTAATTTCTAGCACTGATGAGCCTAGGACTATGAAAGAGGCATTTAGAATGTCTAATTCAAACTCTTGGTTGGAAGCCATGAATGAAGAAATGGCATTATTAGAAAAGAATGATACTTGGAGCTTGGTGCCCTTGCCTGAAGGTAGAAAAATTGTTGGCTATAAATGGGTATTTAAATACAAAATAGGTCTAGATGACAATGTGGAAAAGTATAAGGCGAGGTTGGTTGTGAAGGGTTATTCCCAGGTAAAGGGAATTGATTATGGAGAAATTTTTTCTCTTGTAGCTAAGCTGACATCTATCATATTTCTTTGGTCACTTGTAGCAGCGTATGACTTAGAGATTGAACAGATGGATGTGAAGACATCATTTCTTCATGGTGATCTTGAAGAAGAAATTTATATGTCCCAGCCAGAGCACTTTGTGGAAAAAGGTAAATAAAATCTGGTTTGCAAGTTGAAAAAATCTCTGTATGGATTAAAACAATCACCTAGAATGTGGTACCAAAAGTTTGACACATTTGTTTTATCATTGAGATTTGTAAGATTGAAATCTGATCATTATGTATACTTCAAAGCTAAAAATTATCGTGTTATTATTATTGCTCTCTATGTTGATGATATGCTGTTCATAGGCAATAGTAAGTTAATGATTTCTGATCTAAAATATCAGTTGTCTGCAAAGTTCAAAATGAAAGATCTTGGTGCAGCCAAGTATATTCTGGGAATGGAAATAAGTAGGGATAGGAAGAGTAGAAAACTTTGGCTCTATCAGAGTAAGTATATTAATACTGTTTTGGAGAGATTTTGTATGAATGAGTGTGTAAGGAAAATTAGATGCAGAAAAAATTTATCCTAACGTCAATACCTCAGGAAAGAATGCAGATAAACTTTAAAATTTACAATTACAGTCAAGTTAAGATGCACTATGAAATAGATTACAGAAATAGAGTTTGACAATCACACAAGAACACCAGATATACGTGGGAAAACCCTTATGGGAGAAAAACCCACCACACCAAGAGAAATCACTTTGTATTACAGTAATAAGGATTACATACAATTGTCAGACTTATCTTTCTAGTGTCTGATTTACAAAAACATTCACCATTAAAAATATTGCATAGAAACCTTTTCTGATTACAGTCTTTACAGAATCGAATTCATACTGATACAGTTCAAACTCTTCACACTTCATTGTTGATTGAACCAACCAATCACAATCTGCAATCAAAGAGTATATCTCTGTTGTTCCATGTTCATTGAGCTTCCTCACAAAATCGTCACAATGAACAAACTCCCAACAGTTCCAATTCGGCTCCTCTGATTCATCCACGAGACTCCACATAGGATGGTCTTACTCAGTCAACAAAATTTGCAATGTACTGGAATCTCGGTGAGACACTCATAGTGTCTCGCCGATGCCACATATACTTCATATTGATGTCGCCAAGAGTCACCATAGTTGCCAAGATGTTCTATCGAGCTCCATAAGTTACACCGAGCCACCAAGTAGTTGTCCAGACCTATCGCATTCGCCAGAAGATCATAGCGAGTCACCAAAGTTATACCGAAGTCATTTGTCATATCGAGCTCAATAGGATAGTCGACAAGACACATCTTTCGCCGAGAGTTCATAGCGAGACAAAAAAGTTACCCCGAAGTATTCATCCATCACCAAGACATACACCCTTTGCTAAGAGAACATACCGAACTCCAAGACTTACCCCGAAGGCTCTTCATCATCGGTAAGACTCATCAAGGTCGCTGGGACTTCTTATCGAAACCACCATGTTCCACCGATGACCATCATTCACCAAGAGCTACATTGAAGGCTTCCAAAAGAGTGTTTCTGTTGGTGAGACCTTCAATGTTCACTAAGACATCTTCTTGGGACCTTGAGTTACCTCGATAGCCATCAGCTATCGACAAGACATTCACCATCGCTAAGAGGTTTCTCCAATCGCTTTGAGTTACATTGAAGAACGTTTGGATGTGTCCCCTATCGACAAGACATTAGCTTTCACCCAGACTTCATAACGAAGCCTTAGTGTTACATCGATAACTCCCGAGTGTGTCCCTGTCAACATGACTTTCATCTATCGCTAAGACCTTTCTCTGAGACTCTTTGTTACGGCGAAGACAACATATGAATTCCTGTCGGTAAGACATTCACTATTCGCTAAGACTTCTCCTTGAGTGTTGAAGTCACTCAGAAACCCCAGTTGCCATGAGTCTCTCTGATTCACGATTGAATGGCCTATCAACTAGAGGTCTCTTGAGCACTATGAGGTCATAACGAGTACTCCTTGTCACAGCGATAGACTCCACAGTAACCATTTGGGAAGACTCCTGCAAGGTCACAACAACCTGTGCAAAACATGATGAATCAAATTGCTAGTCATCCAGACAATGAAGATGTCACACGAAATTGACTCTAATGGAGGTTTCAACCTGTATTGTTTGAGGCACATATTTCCAAAAATCTCCCACTTGACGAAGATCATACAGGCACATCCAGAGCACAAATAATACTTACTAAAAATCATGGGCACTAAGGCCCATTGAACTGGAACACCACCTGAACTTGTCTCTGCTCACTCACTTCGTCAATGCATCTGCTACATTCTCTAGAGTATCAAAATTTTCCAAACTGACATTTCCATCCTCAACCATATCTCATACAAAGTGATATTGTACGTCTATATTTTTCATCCTGGCATGGAAAGTAGGGTTCTTTGCCAGACAAATGGCACTCTAACTGTCACATAAAATTGTTATTTCCCTTGCATCAAAACCAATGTTAGAACACAAATTTTTCAACCATACAACTTCTTTACAAGCATGAGTAGCTGCCATATATTCAACCTCTTTAGTGGACAAAGCGACTACAGCTTGCCGTTTGCTCATCCAACTCACTGCACCACCATTCATCATGAAAATGTATCCACTAGTGGATCTCTTGCTGTCAATGTCGCCTACCCAATCAAAATTTACATAACCATGAATGCTGAGAGTCCTTTGTGATTCATCCGAATTCCCATGATAACACAAAGCATATTCTGAAGTCCCCTTCAAATATCTAAATACTCTCTTCACAACATCCCAATGTATTCTTCCTAGATTAGCCATAAATCGACTAAGAACTCCCACTGCTTGGGCAATATCTAGCCTTGTACAGACCATTGCATACATAAGACTGCCTACAACACTAGCATAGGGCACACCGGTCATGGCTTCTATCTCAGTGGGAGATTTTGGATAGTCCTCAACAGATATCTTCGTTCCCTGCATGACTAGAACAACTAACTACTTGCAATCATTCATACAAAATCTCTCAAGAACAGTCCTGATATACTTACTCTGATTGAGCCAAAGCTTTCTATTCTTCCTATCCCTATTTATCTCCATCCCCAGAATATACCTTGCTGCACCAAGATCCTTCATTTCAAACTTAGCAGACAACTGAGACTTAAGATTAGAAATCATTAGCTTGCTATTTCCTATGAACAACATGTCATCAACATAAAGAGCAATAATAAGCACTTGATGACTTTTAGCTTTATAGTATACATAATGATCATATTTTGATCTCACAAAGCCTAAAGATAATACATAAGTATCAAATTTTTGGTACCACATTCTAGGTGACTGCTTTAACCCATATAGAGACTTCTTTAATTTGCATACTAGTTTTTCTTTACCTTTCTCAACAAAGTGCTCAGGCTGGGACATATAGATTTCTTCTTCAAGATCACCATGAAGAAATGTTGTCTTCACATCCATCTGTTCAACCTCTAAGTCATACACTACTACAAGTGACAATAGAAATCTAATGGACGTCATCTTTGCTACAAGAGAAAAGATTTCCCCATAATCAATCCCTCTACCTGGGAATAACCCTTTGCAACTAGTCTTGCCTTGTACTTTTCTACACTGCCATCCAGACCAATCTTTTTCTTAAATACCCATTTGCAGCCCACAGGTTTTCTGCCTTTAGGCAAGGGCATCAAACTCCAAGTTTCATTTTTATCTAATGACGCCATTTCTTCATTCATGGCTTCGAACCAAGAATCTAAATCAGACATTTTAAATGCCTCCTTTACAGTCCTAGGCTCATCAGTGCTAGAAATCAAGGCATAGGCACAAGTAGAATCAATTAATGAGAACCCATACCTATCTGGTTGTTTCCTTTCTCGGGTTGACCTCCTCACTGGCTGAGGCTGAGGTTCTTCTTCTTCAGAACTTTCAGAACTGATTGAGCTCTCCTAAGTTTTAGGTACATTTTGAATCTTGAATTCCTCTTTCTCTGGTGTAGGAGGAATTGCTGCTACATCCTTACTATTTTCTGACTTTGTCTCTGACCGCAAATCCAAGGTGGAAGGTTTCAGCTCATGAAAGATTACACTTCTGTTGTATACAACCTTCTCTGTAATAGGATTCCAAAGCTTGTATCCTTTAATGTTAGCACTATAGCCAATAAAAATACACTTGACAACCTTGTTCTCCAACTTAGATCTTTTTACATCCGGCACATGTGCATATGCCTCATAGCCAAAGACTCTAATATGTCTAAGAGAGGGCTTCTTACCAGACCACGCTTCCAAGGGTGTCTTCTCAACAAGAGCAGAGTTTGGAGATTGATTAATTAAGTAACATGCAGTAGCAGTAACTTCAGCCCAAAACTTCTCTTCCAAACCAGCACTACTAAGCATACTTCATGCTCTCTCCATCACTGTCCTATTGAACCTTTCTACAAATCCATTCTGCTGTAGAGTATAAGGTGTAGTCTTATGTCTTTTGATTCCATGGTCTTTACAATATCTTTCAAATTCATCAGAACATAATTCACCGCCATTATTAGTCCTTAAGCATTTTATTGTTTTACTAGTTTGATTTTCAACAAGATTTTTAAACTCCTTAAATCGACTGAACACTTCTGATTTACTTTTCAAAAAATAAATAAATGCTCTTCTTGAATAATCATCACTGAATGACACATAGTATCTTGATTTAGACAAAGAAGGAACATCTACTGGACCAAACACATCCGAATGAATATAGTCTAACAAACCAGAAGATTTATGAGGACTGTTATAAAATGAAACACGATGCTGCTTTCCATATATGCAGTGTTTACAAAATTCAAATTCCAAATTACAATCTTCAAGCCCCTCAACCAAGTTTTTGTTTTTCAAGGTTTTTAAACCTTTTTCTCCTATGTGGCCTAACCTATGATGCCAAAGCATGGTCTTCTCTGTAGGAAGTTTTACTTCGGTAGAGTTTACATAATTAGGGATTTTTCCCTCTTTACCTCCATGAGCAGCTTTTAGTGACTTTGAAGAGACACTGTTACATTGAACAGCTTGTGCATCTAGCTTGTACAGGGTACCAATTCGAGCACCTCTAGCCAGCACCATTGAACCTCTAGTCATCTTGTAGCCACTTCCCAAGAACAAGACCTGGTATGTGCACAACATCATTGATCCCCTTTATTCTGCCATTAGGGAATTGGATTCTGACTCTTCCACGACAAACAATTTCCAAAGTTGAATCACTCACCAAGTACACCTTTCCACCATTGTATTCTTCATACTTTGTGAACCATTCTATGTGAGATGTAATGTGGAATGATGCTCCAGAATCAATCAGCCAAACATCATCTGATGCCTGAGTAGCCAAGGCTGCAATGAAGGCGTCACCATCACTATGAGAAGAACCATTATCGGAAGAGCCATTCTTCTTCTTTTTCTCCTCTTTACAATCCTTTCGGACATGACCAGGTTGCCCACAGTTCCAACACTTTACCTTGGACTTTTTACCAGGAGAATTTGATCTCCCCTCTGATTTCGATTTGGACTTCTTGTCCTTCTTTCCTTTCTCTTTTGAACTTCCTCTGACAACAAGAGCCTCCTTCACCATCTTAGAAGACTTCCTTCTCATTTCTTCTTACAACAAAGAACCAACAACATCTTCCATCTTGAAACTGGATGTTGTACTCTCAATAGCCATCACCAGATGATCCCAAGAGTTTGGAAAAGAACACAACAGAAGCATACAATGATCTTCTTCTTCAATCTTTACACCAACAGATGTTAATTATGTGAGAAAAATGTTAAATGCATTCAAATGATCAGCTACATACCCTCCTTCCTGCATCCTCAAAGAGTAGAGATTCTTCCTCAGGAACAACTTATTCACCAAAGATTTCTCCTGATAAATAGATGCTAATCTCTTTCACAAGGAAGAGGCAGTCTTCTCTTCATGCACATTGAGAAGAACAAAGTCTACCAAACAGAGCCTTATCAGCCCCTTAGATTTCCTATCTGCAAGGTCCCATTCTTCTTGCTTCATGCCTATCGGTTTAGTTCTAGACACAACAATCCAAAGATCTCGATCTACTAAGAGATCCTCCATCTTGAGTTTCCATAACTCAAAGTTACTGCCATTGAATTTCTCTATTTCAATCTTTCTAGATGAACTAGACATCTTAATCTGTAATTAGAAATAACAATCTCTACAAGACTCCCACTGAATAGAATTGACACAAAAAACCCAATGTACCCCCAAGGATAACACAACTAGCCAGGCTCTGATACCACTTGTAATGAAAATTAGATGTGGAAAACAATTCTCCTAATGTTAATACCTCAGGAAAGAATGTAGATACACTTTAAAATTTAAAATTATAGTCAAGTTAAGATGCACTATGAAACAAATTACAGAAACAGAGTTTGAAAATCACACAAGAACACTAGATATACGTGGGAAAACCCTTACAAGAGAAAAACCCACCACACCAAGAGAAATCACTTTATATTACAGTAATAAGGATTACATACAATTTTCAGACTTATCTTTCTGGTGTATGATTCACAGAAGCATTCACCATTAACAATATTGCACAGGAACCTTTTCTGATTACAGTCTTTACAGAATCGAATTCACACTGGTACAGTTTGAACTCTTCACAATCCATTGTTGATTGAACCAACCGATCACAATCTGCAATCACATAGTATATCTTTGTTGTTCCATGTCCGTCGAGCTTCCTCATAGAACCGTTGCAACGAACAGACTCCCAACGGTTCCAATTCGGCTCCTCTGATTCATCCATGAGACTCCACATAGGACGGTCTTACTCAGTCAATAGAATTCACAATGTACTGGAATCTCGGTGAGACACTCACAATGTCTCGCTGATGCCACATATACTTCATATCGATGTTGCCAAGAGTCACCGTAGTCGCCAAGATGTTCTATCGAGCTCCATAAGTTACACTGAGCCACCAAGCAGTCATCCAGACCTATCGCATTTGCCAGAAGATCATAGCAAGTCACCAAAGTCATACTGAAGTCATTTGTCATATCAAGCTCCACAGGATAGTTGGCAAGACTCATAGCTTTCACCGAGAGTTCATAGTGAGACAAAAAAGTTACCCCAAAGTATTCATCCATCGCTAAGACATACACCCTTTGCTAAGAGAACATACCAAACTCCAAGATTTACCCCAAAGGCTCTTCATCATCGGCAAGACTCATCAAAGTTGCTGGGACTTCTTATCAAAACCACCGTGTTCCACCGATGACCATCATTCACCAAGAGCTACACCGAAGGCTTCCAAAAGAGTGTTTCTGTTGGTGAGACCTTCAATGTTCATTGAGACATCTTCCCGGGACCTTGAGTTACCCCAATAGCCATCGACTATCGGCAAGACATTCAACATCGCTAAGAGGTTTCTCCGATCGCTTTGAGTTACACCGAAGAACGTTTGGATGTGTCCCCTATTGACAGGACATTAGCTTTCGCCTAGACTTCATAATGAAGCCTTAGTGTTACATCGATAACTCCCGAGTGTGTCCCTGTCGGCATGACTTTCATCTATCACTAAGACCTTTCTCCGAGACTCTTTATTACGACAAAGACAACATATGAATTCCTTTCGGTAAGAAATTCACTATTCGCTAAGACTTCTCCCTGAGTGTTGAAGTCACTCCAAAACCCCAGTCGCCATGAGTCTCTCTGATTCACGATTGAATGGCCTATCGGCAAGAGGTCTCTCAAGTGCTATGAGGTCATAACAAGTAGTCCTTGTCACAGCGATAGACTCCACAATAACCGTTCGGCAAGACTCCTGCAAGGTCACAATGACCTATGCAAAACATGATGAATCAAACTACTAGTTGGCTAGACAATGAAGATGTCACACCGACTTGACTCTAATGGAGGTTTCAGCCTATATTGTTTGAGGCACATATTTCCAATAGAGTGCAAGTAGCTAGTTGTTCCAATTTTGTAGGGAACAGAGCTATCTGTTGAAGACTGTCCAAAATCTCCTACCAAGATGGAGGACATGACCAAAGTGCCTTATGCTAGTGCAGTTGGCAGTTTAATGTATGCAATGGTTTGTACAAGGCCAGACATTACCCAAGTAGTGGGAGTTCTTAGTCATTTTATGAAAAATCCTGGAAGGACACATTGGTATGCTGTGAAAAGAGTGTTTAGATATCTGAAGGGTACTTTAGAATATGCTTTGTGTTATCATGAAAATTTGGTTGAATCAAAGAGGACTCTCAACATTCGAGGAGCTATGTGGATTCTGATTGGGTAGGGGACATTGACAACAAAAGATCCACCAGTGGATATATTTTCATGATGAATGGTGGTGCAATTAGTTGGATGAGTAAGTGGTAGGCTATAGTCGCTTTGTCCACTACAGAGGCAGAATACATGGCAGCAACACATGCTTGTAAAGAAGCAATTTGGTTAAAACATTTGTGTTCTAACATTGGGTTTGATGCAAAATTAATTACAATTTACTGTGACACTCAGAGTGCTATTTGTTTGGCAAAAAATCCTACTTTCCATGCCAGGACAAAACATATTGATGTGCAGTATCATTTTGTATGAGATATGGTGGAGGATGGAAAGGTCTCTTTAGAAAAAGTGGATACTCTGGAAAATGTTGTAGATGCATTAATGAAACTAGTGAGCACAAACAAGTATAGGTGGTGTGCCAGTTCGATGGGCCTTGGAGCCCATGACCTTCATTAACTTTGAGTATGAAGAAAGCCAGTAAGTCTTCGTCAAGTGGGAAATTGTTGGAAAATTGTGCCTCAAATTGCTAGCTTGTATCTTTGTTAAGACTTGGCGGAGTTACCCTTTATTTTTCCTCATTGTCGGCTAATCGCTGGAGTTGTTAACTTTGGAACTATTTCGTGGAGTTTGGAAGTTACAAATTTTTTTTGACTAACCGAATTCCTTTGTTGTTGTGGCATTGGTGTTTTTTGTAACTTCAGAACCTTGTTGTGGAGTTACTAAGTTCATGTTTTCTTCGACTGGGCGATCTCCTTCAATGTCGCGGTGTTCAGGTTATTCCTAACCTAAGCCAACGGTTGTGTGGGGACCACTTGGAATTTCGGGAGACTCGTTGGGAATATTGTAGATTCCCAGCTTGATTCATTGGAAATGCACGAGCAGTTGACATGTGTCATCGACGGATGGTGTCATCGGGAAGACTCTTGGTTGATGGTTTTGTAGTCGGTATGAACTCTTGCCGAGAGTGCAAGTCTCACCGATGGAGTTGTTTATGAACCTCGGTGTAACCTCTTGCTGATGGTGTTGCTCTTGCCGATAGCTATGTGATCAAGTATTTTGGCATTGGGGAGACACGGCTTAGTGTCTCCTCGACATGTGATTCCGTTTAAACTTCTTTGACCGAACGTTTGTCCTATGTGGCATATTCTGAGCCAATGAGAGAAGCAGAATGTGAACCGTTGGAATTTGAACAGTTGTGACCATTCCTGTGTGGAAAATGAATAGGCCGTGAGTAGAATGTGATATGCTCTATAACAGATGACAGTTTGGGGTTTGGTTGATTGAATATTTTTGTTTGATACTGAACACATTGATCTGAGTAGATACATTGTATGCGTTTGAGAGCATTGTGAAACTAATGTTCTGTACAAGATTGATCAGTGAATGTTGCTGCTATAAAATTGACATTAGAAAGTGAAGTCTATACTCTGTATGTAATTTTGTTTACTATAATACAAAGAGGCTTTTCTTGGTGTGGTGGGTTTTTCTCCCGTAAGGGTTTTCACACGTAAATTTGGTGTTCAATTATGTATGTGTTTATTTCTCTTTTCTGTTGATTCTTTTCAAGTGTGTCTTATTTTACTGTAATTGCAAAATTTATAGTCACCTCTGCATTCTTCCCCAAGGTTTTGGAGTTAGGAGAATTTGTTCCGCACCTAAGCTTTCCTTACAATCTAGATCCAAGTTGGATATCAACAGGAAAATTATCTTCGGACATTCAAACACAACATGCCTTGATACCAATTAAAGACAATAACAATATCTACATAGATATATTATATGGAAACTAGCATTAAAACTTATATGCAAATTTTCATACAGATTTCTGGTCATCCAGATCGCTCAAGGCGCAGGAGAGAGCATACATCTGATATGAAAAACTTGGGACCTTAATTCTAGACTCTAGACTCCAAACCACAAATCTTCTCATGCCAAGAATGAGGCATCCCCAACAATTTATAGAAGGGACAAAGCTTGTAACCTCAAGGAATTTTACAATAAATTTGGAATTCGTCCATACAAGGATGACACGTGTCCCACCACCTACCGCACTAAAGAGTAGACAACTATTAGGCAGTCTGTCATAAACACTAACATAGTGGAGAAAAGAAAAGACAATCACTTTTTGGACACCTGTGAGTGAGAAGGTCCCACTTAACACCTATAAGTGGCTATAGGGATCATGCTTTTTAAAATAGGGTTGCATCCTGTTGTCACATATTAGTGTGGGTGACATCATGACATAGATATTCCCATGTGCTAGCTCCAAGGGAAAGGTATTGGATCCATCAATTCTATCGGTAAAGGTGCAAAGGCTAATTACCAATCTTGAGTATAGGCATTAAACACATAGTCCCTTTATACAACATGTTGATGGTGTTTTCTGCACAACAACAACTCAGATAGAAAATAATATTCTATCTCTCTTGAAAGGTGAATTATCAACAACAAGTGCTAAAATCACCCGAAGGTCTCTCGGGTGTCAGGTCATGACAATGCATAAAACAACTCAGATAATATGTGAAAATGCTAGTAATCACAATCAGACCTTACTACAAGCAAACTGTATCTTTCCAATTTATCAAATTTTGCAATGTGATGACCTTAAATCCTAAATCTAACCGAATAACAAAGAAACAACAAAAGATGAGGGTGTAAGAGAAATAATAAAATCTAAACTATTTCTAAGATGAACAATGCAAATGATAAATACCTGGAATGGACCAATCTCAAATAACCAATTCTTGCTTAACCCACAATGCAATATCACAAGAAAGGTGCAATCTTCTAAGGCATACATATTTTTAAATCATAGACATTCATCCATAATCGAACTAAGCACAAATAGATGTATGGTCCAGGTTGACTTCACCAGCCTACTACAATCAGATAGTTACTGGGAGTATAGACCAGAGATTGCTACAAACATTCCAAGCATGAAACCATGAACATTGTTCACCAAACTAATCTAATTCTAAATTTAACATCAAATCTTATATCTTCAAGCAATTTCAAAGGATGAAACAATAGGAACCATGCAAGATAAACTAACACAAAAGAATTCACTAGAGAAACCACAATGCCTTCAATTGTATTAGGTCACCAAAATATAGCAACAATTCCACTATTTTGTGTTATAGCACTTGCTCGAAAGAACTAACTACTACCTCCACTATAGAATGATCTAGCTCTTTTCTCAATCTAGCTTGTCTAATTCTCTATTATCTGTCTAATTCTTACAAATGAGGCAGGAATGCCAATTTCAAGAGAACCCTCAAAACATGTCGACCCAGCCAGACATTTACAAAAATAAAATAGCCAAAACAAGTTGGCCTCAGGAAATTCAAAATAAGGCACACATTAAATGTGATATATCATCAAGGTCAGCCAAAACACATTCCTCAATGCGACTCAGATCAATACATGCCCTATAATAATAGGGAAGCACAAATCACGAAGTGGCATGGTATTAACTACCGCCTCCCTTATCCTTGTTCTGACCCAGTGATTCATGAACTTTCAAAAGTACCTTAAATCCAACTTAGCAACAGGTGGCAAGGGTAGGATTTTGAGCCGACATTCAATTGATTCAATCTCTTCCCTTGACTGCTTAACCGTTGTATCCCAATCACCCTTATATGCTAGGGACTTATCCATCACAGCCAGATAAGTAGCCACATCATCCAATTGGTGCACTGTCACAAAATTTTCAATATCAGGGGCATAGACATCATTCCACCATTCCCTCAATTGTTCCAAACTCAAATACCTAGGGGCAATCTTCCTCCTGCCAGTCATTATCTCAAAAAAGGTGATGCATCCCTCATAAACATTAGTTAAATTACCATCAATTTGCTTCCTTTGTTTGTAGATCTTCTTGATGATTTTCTGTCAGATTTGCAGGGCTTCAAACCACTCCCAAGGCTCATTAACCCTAGATGAAGAAAGAATTCCATCAACAACTAGCGGATCCTTATTATACTCCATAATTGTTTTGGTTTTCTGCAATAAGAGATCAGTGTCCTCCTTATCCTGAGATAAAACATAATCTAACCAATCCTTAGCCCTTATTGCATCCTTTCCAGTTGAAAGGATCTCCTTTATTGCATCATCTCCCTTAGGTTGTACCTCTTGCAACCAATTTATTGTAGCCAGAGTAGAAGCTTTCATCTTTTCTATCTCAGAGATGGTCTCCTTCGGCAAGAAACTAGCAGCAGCAGAAGAGGATGGGTGAAAAGATTGTAAGGGCTTCATCAAATCTTCCAGACATTTCCTAAGCTTTTCATTCTCTTTCTTTAGTTCATGTTTAGACTGTGTCTCCTTCCTCAATCTCCAAATGATCACTGCACTGGACCCCTCATACTCTTCAATATCTTGCTCCATAGAAGTGGGCCCAAGATTAATGGTCTGTACATCATAATCCTCCCCAGTGACCTCATCTTTACCTTTACTTGCAGTAGGGGTGGCAATATGAAGAACCCTGTTACTAGCTTCACCCCTTTTGATCCTGGAAACCACCTTGGCTACCTTCTTTCTTTTACCCTTTCCAATCTTGGTCAACATTTCATCCCAGTTGAGAGGAGTGTCTTCAACAATGACCCGTTTCTTTCTAATTTCTTTGTCTAGCCAATCCAGAATAGTAGGATCCACCCAAGTTTCATCTTTCTTGATCTCTTCATGCTGATCTACCATTTCATCCTTTTCCTTTTCAGGAGATTGATCACCTTTGTTTCCCAATTCTGGCTCCTCTTCATGTAGGGGTGATGGAGTCTTAACAGGAACATCCTCCTTCTCAGGAGGTTTATTATCTTTACTACTTACAGGAGAATCTTGATATTGTACCAATGGAGAATGATGCATCTCCACATCTCCTACCTCAAACTCAACAGCTGAACCATAAAGTTCCCCGTCCTTAAACGATTCCACTTCCTCACTGGTCTCATGCTCTTCATGAGTCATCTGCTCAGGTATACCCAATGAAGGAGAAGTATCTTTCTGTTGTTCCACAGTGGATGCTGTTGAAAGGGGATTTGCTTTTTGCATAGTCTCCTTGAGAGATGGAGTTCTTGACCTTCTGGAATAAACCTGGGTTTTCTCTCCTAAGCTCTCCACATTAACCACATGAGGGTCCACCTTATCCTTAGAAGTTTCTTGATCTTTCTTCTTAGAGGCCCTGGTTATCCTTGTCCTTTTTGGCTCTGGAGGAGTGTCTTCCTTCTCTGTTTTCTCAAGTTCCTCCTCTTCGGTAGACTTACCTATTTTCAAAGTATGACTCCTCTTCTTTCCCCTGGGTTTTCTTTTCTTTTTAGGCTCACCCTCCTTAGGGCCTCTGATTTTAATCTTAAAAGGTGATCCTACCTTGGTTTTACCTATAGAATCATCCTCACCTGATTCCTCTGAGGTAGAGTGAGCATTCAGATTTCCCATCAGATTGAAAGTACAAGGTACCTTTTCACTCTCCAATTCCCATACCTTATGTTTTAACCATGACTTGGTGGATTTCACAATAGGAGCCATCAACTCCTCCAACTCAGTTATCTCCCTTTCTGACTAGTTTATCTCTCCAATGGGTCTATCCTTGACTAATTCGTATGCATGATCCTGGACTAAATTTCTGTCATCCTCCAACTGATTAGGAATCAACTTGACATTGTACATCCTGATTACATCAACTGGAAGCCTAGAATACCTTTTCTTTCTCACCTCAAATTCATCCTTGTTATTCGCCCAGTAGTCCTCTAGATCATCTTTGTGATGATATTCTTTAGTAGCCTTCTTCTATTCTTCGCTAGTGATGTCAAAACCTGCCCTCTTAGAATGGAAAGAGAAACCAAAAGTACTCAACTCTTCCCCTGATGCATGAGCCGAGTGGATTGAAGGTAGACTTCACCTATACCAATTTTCAAGGGAAAATCTCCACCAAACCCTGTCTTATGTTTCACATTTTTAACAACAACATCAAAATCATATATCTGCCGAGTAACTTCCAAGAGTATGATGTGGTCTGTTGATGGTGTTTTCTGCACAACAACAACTCAAATAGAAAATGATATTCTATCTCTCTTGAAAGATAATCTTCAACAATAAATAGCTAAAAATCACCCCAAGGTCTCTCGGGTGTCAGGTTATGACAATGCACAAACAACTTAGATAATATGTGAAAATGCTGGTAATCACAATTGGACCTTACTACAAGCAAACTGTATCTTCCTAATTTATCAAATTCTATAATATTATGATCTTAAATCCTAAATCTAACCGAATAATAAAGAAACAACAAAAGATGAGGGTGTAAGAGATATGATAAAATATAAACTATTTCTAGGATGAACAATGCAAATGATAAATACCTAGAACAGACCAATCTCAAATAACCAATTCCTACTTAACCCACAATGCAATATTACAAGAAAGGCGCAATCTTCTAAGGCATACAAATTTTCAAATCATAGACATTCATCCACAATCAAACTAAGCACAAATAGATGTATGGTCCAGGTTGACTTCACCAGCCTACTACAATCAGATAGTTACTGGGAGTATAAACCAGAGATTGCTACAGACATTCCAATCATGAAACCATAAACATTATTCACCAAACTAATCTAGTTCTAAAATTAACATCAAATCTTATGTCTTCAAGAAATTTCAAAGGATGGAACAACAGGAACCATGCAAGATAAACTAACACAAATAATTCACCAGAAACCACAATGCCTTCAATTGTATTAGATCACCAAAATATAGCAACAATTCAACTATTTTGTGTTACAACATTTACTCAGAAGAACTAACTACTATCTCTACTACAGAATGCTCTAGCTCTTTTCTTAATCTAGCTTGTCTCTATTATCTGTCTAACTCTTTACAAATGAGGCACAAATGCCATTTATAGAGAACCCTCAAAACATGTCGGCCCAGCCAGACATTTACAACATAAAATAGCCAAAACAAGTCAGCCTCGGGAATTTCAAAATAAGGCACACATTAAATGCTGATACATCATCAAGGTCGGCCAAAACACATTCCTCAATGCAACCCAGATCAACACATGCTCTATAATAATAGGGAAGCACAAATCATGAAATTGGCATTAATTGCCGCCTCCCTTATCCTTATTCTGATCCAACGACTCATGAACCCTCAAAAACACCTTATCCAGCTCAGCAATAGGTGGCAAGGGTAGGAATTTAAGCTAACATTCAATTGATCCAATTTCTTCCCTTGACCGCTTGACCGTTGTATCCCAATCACCCTTATATGCTAAGTACTTATCCACCACAGCTAGATAAGTAGCCACATCATCCAATTGGTGCCCAGTCATAGAATTTTTAGTATCAAGGGCATAGACATCATGCCACCATTCCCTCAATTGTTCTAAGCTTAAGTACTTAGGGGCGATCTTCCTCCTGGCAGTCATTATCTCAAAGAAGGCGATGCATCCATCATAAACACTAGTTAGATTTCCATCCATCTGCTTCCTTTGTTTATAGATCTTTTTGATGGCTTTCTGTCAGATTTGCAGGGCTTCAAACCACTCCCAAGGCTCATTAACCCTAGATGAAGGAAGGATTCCATAAACAACCAGATGATCCTTACTATACTCCATGATTGCTTTGGTTTTTTGCAATAAGAGATCAGCGTCCTCCTTATCCTGAGATAAAACATAATCCAGTAAATCCTTAGCCCTTATTGCATCCTTTCCAGTTGAAAGGATCTCCTTTATTGCATCATCTCCCTTAGCCTATACCTCCTTCAACCAATTTACTATAGCCAAAGTAGAAGCTTTCATCTTTTCCATTTCAGAAATGGTCTCCTTCGGCAAGAAACCACTAGTAGCAGAGGAGGATGGGTGAAAAGACTGCAAAGGCTTCATTAAATCTTCCAGACATTTCCTAAGCCTTTCATTTTCCTTCTTTAGCTCATGCTTAGACTGTGTTTCCTTCCTCAATCTCCCAATGATCACTGCACTGGACCCCTCATATTCCTCAATATCTTGCTCCATAGAAGTAGGTGCAAGATTGATGGTCTGTACATCATAATCCTTCCTGGTGACCTCATCTTTGTTTTTACCAGCAGGGGTAGCAATATGAATAACCTTGTTACTAGCTTCATCTCTTTCAATCTTGGAAACCAACTTGGCCACCGTCTTCTTCTTTCCCTTTCCAATCTTGGCCAACATTTCATCCCAGTTGAGAGGAGTGTCCTCAACAATGACCTATTTCCTCCTGATTTCTTTGTCTAGCCAATTCGGAACAACAGGATCCACCTGGATTTCATCCTTCTTAACCTCTTCATGATGATATGATGTCTCATCCTTTTCCTTTTCAGGAGACTGACCACCTTTGTTTTCCAACTCTAGCTCCTCCTCTTGCAGGGGTGATGGAGTCTTAACAAGGACATCCTCCTTCTTAGGGGATCTATTATCTTTGCTATTTGTAGGAGAATCCTCATACTGTACGAATGGGGAATGATGCACCTCCACATTTCCTACCTCAAACTCAGTAGCTGTGCCATAAAGTTCTCCATCCTTAAATGGTTCTACCTCCTCATTGGTCTCATGCTCTTCATGAGTCATTTGCTCAGGTATATCCAATGAAGGAGAGGCATCTTTCTGCTGCTCTACAGTGGCTGCCATTAGAAGAGGATCTACCTTTTGCATAGTCTCCTTGGGAGATGGAGTTCTTGACCTTCTTGAGTAAACCCGAGTTTTCTCTCTTGAGCTCTCCACATCAACCACATGAGGATCCACCTTATCCTTAGAAGTCTCTGGATCCTTCTTCTTAGAAGCCCTGGTTGTCCTTGTCCTTTTTGGCTCCGAAGTAATGTCTTCTTTCTCTGCTTTCTCAAGTTCCTCCTCTTCAGTGGACTTACCTATTTTCACAGTATGACTTCTCTTCTTTCCTCTAGGTTTTCTTTTCTTTTTAGGCTCACTCTCCTTAGGGCCCTTGATTTTAATCTTAAAAGGTGAGCTTACCTTTGTTTTTCCTGTAGAATCATCCTCTCCTAACTCCTCCGAGGTAGAATGAGCATTCAGATTGCCCATCATATTGAAAGTACAAGGTACCTTCTTGCTCTCCAATTCCCATAATTTATGTTTCAGCCATGACTTGGTAGATTTTAGAATGGGAGCCATTAGTTCCTCCAACTCAGTTACTTCCTTTTCTGACCAGTTTATCTCTCCAATGGGCCTATCTTTGACTGATTCAAATGCATGATCTTGGACTAAATTTACATCATCTTCCAACTAATCAAGAATCAACTTAACATTGTACATTCTGATTACATCAACTGGGAGCCTGGAATACCTTTTCTTTCTCACCTCAAAGTCATCCTTGCTGTTCGCCCAGTAATCCTCTAGATCATCTTTGTGATGATATTCTTTAGTGGCCTTCTTCTGTGCCTCACCTGTGATGTCAAAGCCTGCCCTCTTAGAGTGGAAAGAGAAACCAAAAGTACTCAATTCCTCCCTTGACACATGAGTTGATTGGATTGAAGGGAAAACCTCACTTATGCCAATTTTCAAAGGAAAGTCCCTACCAAACCCTGTTTTGTGCTTCTCTCTTTTAACAACAGCATCGAAATCACATATCTGCCAGGTAACCTCCATAAGTATGATATGGTCGGTAGGATATCTAGGAAATCTGTATGGAGCCATTGGGAATCCATCAACTCTAATATAGGAGAAGGTAGGGAATTGTATAAACCAGACTCCATATCTTTTAATCAGTTCCCTGGCCCCATCAGAAATTCTCACATGTTCTGTGTTCTGAAGCAACCTAATAATATGCATAGTAAATGCATCATTTGCTCTTCTATAATTTGGATTCCCTAGATGCAGCTCAGGGTACACCTCATAGATGACATCTTTCCCAAATGTTCCTTTTGGACTTAAACCCCTGTATGGATAAAATCTGGCAAGCACATATATCACATAAGATGACATAGCGAATTTCTTTGTCTCCAACACATCTCTCAGCTACCTGTCAATCATTGCACTAATAATCCCTGCCCAATGGTAATTGATACCTTGCCCAATCTTGTTGATGACATGCACCATCCAATTCTCCAATGCCCCAGCACTCTTCAAGCCCGCCACCCTGCTCAACAGTGTGATTGCATCATATATATCCTGTCGGAACTTGACCCTGTGTAATTGTTTAGGCAGCTTGGAGAAATGAGATTTCAGCTTTTCTAGCCACAAATTAATCATCTACTAGGCTTTGGTAGGCTCATCCTCATAGTAAGTCCTTGCCAAGTCCATGTCCAAAGCACACACACATGGTAAGTCTGGCATATCAAATGCCTGGGCAATGGAAACTGGATTAAAGTTTTCCAACACTCTCCCATCAGTGCCAACAAACCTCTGCGTATCAAAGTCATAGTGCCGGGCACACTCTAATATTAACTCATAGCATTGAACTATAGGAGGAAATCCGACCACATGAGCCAGTCTGAATTTCACCATTCCCTTGGTCAGGACTGATAAATCCCTTTGAGCTAACCTTTCTTTGAACTCTTCATATCTCCAAGCTCCTACATTAGTATCCGAGACCTCTGACCAGACCGAAGCAACCTTACTATCTGACAACTGACTCTTCACATCCAACTTTATCTTCTCAGCATCTGAAACTGAGGATCCCTTTGTATCTCCCTTGGCCTTTCCTGCCGCCGCCTTGCTTGATTCAACCTGCATTCATAAAAGAGCCTCATGAGAATCCAATTATCATCCATATTTCAACCAAAGGTTAGCCTCGAAACCACATGAAATCATTAAGATCCATCATTAATCATCAATCTTGAAAATCCAGGAAAATGAAGTAACCTGGGAAAATGAAGTAATTCGGGAAAATCCAGTCAGGGCAGAATTCAGAGAAATCTGACCTAGACGGAATCCCGCTGCCAAGACATCATTCATCAAATAAATCATCAATATGGACAAACGAGATGCATGATTATCATGAGATTCATTCATTTAGCAACAAGAAATCATCATCTAACTTTTAATTCATTACTTCAATTTTGAAAATTAAAATCAAGTGAAAACAAGCAGAAAATTGGAATAATCCGGACAGTTCGGATTTCCGCGGGTAGCTCGAAACTCTGGGAACTCATCATACTCTGAGAAAATGGTGAAGTCTGGGAAAATCCAGGTGCACAAAATTTCTGTGGACATCTCACAAACTCGATGACTGTTTGACGCGCAGACCATTAATCGAATGACCATATAAACCCCCCTATCCGAATCCAACGAACATGAATTCAAGCCCAATAAGCCAAATCTTGGTTGCATATGAATTTAACTCCCAAAAACTCCCAAATGGTAGATCCCTGCGACAAAATAATGATTCCCTAAATTTGACAGCCAAACCTCTACCATGAGAGCTAAAGCGAGCTAGAAATTCAGACACTATCCCTCAAAATGATGAAACTAGGGCACACTAGGGTCTCAAGTGTTGTGAACAAGGTCGAGCAAGACGCAAGACATGAGGACAATGATGACTCCACCAAACTTTAACACCCCTGGGCAAACATACCGAAACCCTACCTCCACAAGTTCTACCAGATTATGCGCCAACAAGTCAAGGCGCTAGCAGGAACACCTAGTTATAGGGGAGTACGCGACATTCAATTGATAAACAAAGGGATGCAAAACACAGGTGCTAAAATCCATGGAAAGGTGAGTTCAAACCCTAATTCAATAAATATGCAATCATGAAAATAAACAAGGGCCGACTCGAATAACCACCAATAATAACTTGAAAGATTCAATCAAAGCACAAACAAAAGGAGAAGTCAACAATGACTTAACATGAATTAAATTCGAATGAAACTTGAGCCCAAGGAAGTCACTGTAAATCAGGGTGCCCTAGCGGCAAAAATATCAACACAGACATCCAAGGAATCCATGCACAAGCAGACCAAATCCATCGACCAAAGCTCAAAATGAACAAACTCAAGTGCTAGAGCAAATAGAAAATGAACAATGAGATCATAAAGGGCACTAAAAGCCCTTAAATCCCCTCACAATCGTGCCAGAGAGGACATACCTCAAGCATTAATGGCTGATAGGACATATTGAGGAAATCCAGAAACCCGAGTTCAAAACAGAATCTCAAAAAAATCCAAGCTAGCCAGACTATCCTGGTGAGCATAAATTTCATGGACGACGCACCCCTCCGGGACTCCGACGAAGTCTGGGAAAATCCACGTAACCCCGAAAATCCCAGATTTTAGAAAATCCAACATTGACAGAAGATGGACCAGGACCCAGAAAAATCTGGGTGAGCCGGAAAATCTCGAACCCAGGGCAAAACCTGGACTTCCATTAAAAACCAAGTTTGATCAATTCATCCTTTAGTGTAAGACCAAGGCAAGCAAGACTAGCATCCCAAGACCATAAAAGGGAAAATCTAATAAAAACCAAAGGTTTAAGAGACATCCAAAATTAGAAAACAGAGGGTCCCTACTCCAAGTGGGGCGTGTGTGCAAAATTGCACAACATGGTTAGTGGGATATCTTGGCAATCTGTATGGAGCAGTCGGGCATCCATCAATTCTAATATAGGAGAAGTGGGGAATTGTATAAACTAGGCTCCATATCTTTTAATTAGTTCCTTGGCTCCATAAAAAATTCTCACATCCTCTGCATTCTGAAGTAACCTAGTAATATGCATAGTGAATGCATCATTCGCTCTTCTGTAATTCGGATTTCCTAGATGCAGCTCAGGGTACACCTCATAGATGACATCTTGCCCAAATGTTCCTCTTGGACTCAATCCCATGTATGGATAAAATCTGGCAAGTATATATACCACATAAGATGTCATGGTGAATTTCTTTGTCTCCAGCACATCTCTCATCTACCTGTCAATCATTGCACTGATAATCCCTGCCCAGTGGTTATTGATGCCCTGCTCAATCTTGTTAATAACATGCACCATCCAATTATCCAATGTCCCAGCACTCTTCAAGCCCGCCATCCTGCTCAACAGTGTGATTGCATCATATATATCTTGTCGAAACTTGACCTTGTGTAGTTGTTTAGGCAGCTTAGAGAAATGAGACTTTGGATTTTCCAACCAGGAATTGATCATCAGCTGGGCTTTGGTAGGTTCATCCTCATAATAGGTCCTAGTCAAGTCCATGTCCAAGGCACACACACATGGTAAGTCTGGCATATCAAATGCCTGGGCAATGGAGACTAGATTAAGATTTTCCAGTACTCTCCCATCAGGACTAATGATCCTCTGCATACCAAGGTCATAATGCTGAGCACACTCCAATATTAATTCATAGCATTGAATCACTGGAGGAAATCCTGCCACATGAGCCAGCCCGGACTTCACCATTCCCTTGGTCAGAACTGATAAATCCCTTTGAGCTATCCTTTCTTTGAACTCCTCATATTTCCAAGCTCCTACATTGGTATCCAAGACCTTTGACCAAACTAAAGCCAACTTACTATCTAGCAACTGGTTCTTCACATCCAGCTTTATCCTTTCCACATCCATAATTGAAGATCCTTCTGTATCTCCTTTGGACTTTCCTGCTGCTGCCTTGCTCGATTCAGCCTGCATTCATAAAAGAGCCTCATGAAAATCCAATTATCATCCATATTTCAATCAAAAGGTTAGCCTCAAAACCACATGAAATCATTAAGATAAATTACTAATCATCAACTTGAAAAGCCGAGAAAATTGGGGTAATCTAGGAAAATCCAGTCAGGGCGGGATTTCGGAGAAATTTGACCCAGACGAACTCTCGCAGCCAAGACATCATTTCATCAAATAACTCATCAATACAGAAAAAAGAGATGCATGATTATCATAAGATTCATCCATTAAGCAACAAGAAATCATCATCCCACATTTGATTCATTACTTCAATCTCAAAAATCAAAATCAAGTAGAACCAGGCAGAAAATTGGAAGAATCCGGGTAGGCCAGATTTCCATGGGCAATTCGAAATTCTTGGAATTCTTCACACTCTGGGGAAATGGAAAAATCTGGGAAAATACGGGTGCGTAGAAATTCCGCGGACACCTTGGAAACCCGACAGCCGTTCGACGCACAGACAATTAATGGAGTGATTATACAAACCCCCTATCTGAATCTAACGAACATGAACTCAACCCTAATAAGCCAAATTTTGATCGTACTTGAATTTAAACTCCCAAAATTCTCAAATGGTTGATCCCTGTGATGAAATAATGATGCCCTAAATTTGACAGCTAAACCTCTGCCATAAGAGCTAGGGCAAGCTCGAAATTCTCAGACATTATCCCTCAAAATGATTAAACTAGGGCACACCAGGGTCTTAAGTGTTGCGAACAAGGTCAAGCTAGACACAGGACATGAGGGTCATGACAAATCCACCAAACTTAATAACCCTAGGCAGACATATTGAAACCCTACCTTCACAACTTATACCAGATTATGCACAAACAAGGCAAGACCCTAAAAGGAATGCCTAGGCACACAGGTACACCCAAAATTCAATCGATAAATGAAGGGATGCAGAGTGCAGGCATTAAAACCTATGGAAAGGTGAATCAAACCCTAATTCGATAAATATGTAACCATGAAAACAAGCAAGGGCCGACCCGAATAATCATCAACAAACAACTTGAAAGATTCAATCACAAAGCGCAAAACAATAGGAGAAGTCAACGATGACCTACCATGAATCAAATCTGATTGAACCTCAAGCCCAAGGAAATCACTGCGAACCAGGGTGCCCTAGCGGTAATAAATCATCATGAACGCCCAAGGAATCCACACGCGAGCAGACCAAATCCAACGACCAAAGCTCAAAAATGAACAAACTCAAGTGCAAGTGCAAATAGAAAATGAATAATGAAATCAGGAAGAGTGCCAAAAGACCATTAATTCGCCCACACTCACGCTAGAGAAGACATACCCCAAGCATTAATGGCTGACAAGACGTATCGAGAAAATTCGGAAACCCGAGGTTGAAACAGAATTTCGGGAAAATTTGAGCCATTCGGATTATCCTGGTGGGCATAAATTCTACAGACAACGCACCCCTCTAGGACTCCGATGGAATCCAGGAAAATCCACGTGATCCGAAAAATCCTGAATTCATCCAGAAATCTGGACTCTAGCAAATTTGACATAGACAAACGCTGGACCAGGACCCGAGAAAATCCCAGAACCAGGTCAAATCCCAGACCCCATCAAAAACATAAGTTTGTTCAATTCAACCTTCAGGGTAAGACCAAGGTAAGCAAGACCAACATCCCAAGACCTCGAAAGGACAAATCCAATAAAAAACCGAAGGTCAGAGAGACATCCGAAATCAGAAATCAGAGGGTCCCTACTCCAAGTGGGGCGTGTGTGCAAAATTGCACAACACAACATAATCTTGGGAATATGCTCGATCCATTTTGATTCTTCTGGCCATTGTTGCAGGTTTGAGAGTTATCTCCAAGTCTTCAATTTAGACTTCTGGGTACCATCTATCTTCTAGTGGATATAATTCAATTATGGGAAAATCATACCTAGTACGAGGATAATGTGCTAAGTATTGATCCATGCATCGAGTCATTTTTCTCCATAATTGGGGAACGATGTGCTCTAAGAATTCCTTCATGTCTTCATTGAACCTTGAACCAAGTAAATCTGTGTATTCTTCAAAGGAATCCTAGTGGAAAGTGATTTTGATTATAAACCCACACTTAAGACATTTGAGCAAATTCATCTTTCTTTTCTTGGACCAATTCATTCCAAAGAATCCTCATATTTTGACATGGATACAACCATATTTTCTATGCCAATGCCTTATGGGGCATCTTATAATCCCAGAAATGCTAAGAAGTTTCTTTTTTCATCAGAGTCAACTATTCCTTGTCCATGGAAATACTGAATAGTTTGTCTTAGCTCTAGGAGCCATTTGTTGAGGAAATATGATTCAAGTAGTTTTACAACTATATCCTGTGGTAGGTAAGGGAGAACTCTTTTCTTTCCTTCATCTTCTAGGTTCTCATCATCTTCATGGAAAAACATTGGAGTTCCATCTGACCTGCAGAATGCAAGGTTTCCGAAAACAAGACCAGTATAGATTGATCCTGCAAACTCTCTGGTTAAGGCATTTGCTAATGGATTATTCTCACCTTTTATCCATTTTATATGAAAGTTATAACTAAGAATCTCAAAATACCATCTTGCCACTCTTCCTTGGGAAACGATTTTATTGGGATTCTTTAAGAAACTTCTCATTGCTTGACTATCTGTGTGGACAGTAAATTTTACTAGCTTGAGGAAAAATTTGAATTTCTCCATACATTTCTTTACTGCCAGTATTTATTTTTCATAAATATGGTATTTGCTTTTAGCATCAGTGAAAGTTCCAGACCTGTATCCACAAATACTCTTTTTCCCATCTTCTTCTTCCTATATGAGGACAACATACCATGTTGTATCAGAAGCATCAATATATAAAAATAATGGTAAATTTGGAGTCGAGATTTGGAGGGAAGGCAAATTTTGGCACTTAGATTTAATCCTTTGAACTACTTTTGTTGCTTTCAAAGACCATCCTTCCTTTTCCTTCTTTGAGATGCTCTTGGATGGCTTTCCTATCTTCTGCAAATCCTTTGTAAAAGGCGGTACATAGTTTAAACATCCAAGAAACCTTTGGATTTTCTTTTTGTCTTCTAATATATCAGGAAATTCTTGGATATGCTAAAGAATATGTGGCTGTAGTTGGATTTTTCCCCTAGTAAGGTGAAGACCAAGGAAATCTACCTGAGATTGACTAATTACCATTTTCTTAGTAGACAAATAGATTCCATGTTTTCTGATTGTTGTATAAAGCTCCTCCAGGTGTTGCAAATGATCAGTTTTTGAATAAGAAAATACAAGAATATCATCAATGTAAACTGCACAAAAATCCTTTAAATGTTCTAATGCCTAGCCCATTCTTCTCTGAAAATATGTTGGTGCTATACAATGACCAAATGACATAAAATTCCATCCATATAATCCCTGATGGACTAAAAATTCAATTTTGTACCTATCTTATTCTTTAACCTTTATTTTCCAAAATCCAGATTTGAAGTCAAACTTAGAAAATACTTTCTTATTTTCTGCTTGTTTGATCAAATCTTCAGCTAAATGGAATTGGATAATTAAATGGAAGAATGATGTCATTAAGAGGCTTATAATTGATACAAAATAATTTTTTACCTCTTTGTTGTTCAACTCTTTTGTTTACTAGAAACGCTGGGCATGAAAACATACTTTTGCTTGGTCGGATGAAGTGGCCTTCAAGAAGCTCGTTCAAGTGTTCATCCATTTCTTTGAATTATTTTGGGCTCATTAAATAAGCTGGCTTTTGTGGAATTAAAAATTGAAATTATGATCTAATCTAGATTTCACATTCTTCATGCTCTTGTGACCAAAGTTATAATGGGTTCATGCTACAACAATCTTTCTCAAATTTGTTCTTCATTTCAACAAACAATTCTATAGATGATTTTATTAGTTCTTTAACTGACTCTTTTTTCTCCTTTTTCCCACTATTTTCAAACTTGTGATTGACTATTTTGAGTGTAGGTAATTCTACTTGACTATCTTCATATCTCAAAGAGATTCTATGCTTCCAAAAGTGAAGTGGTTCATATTTAGTGAGAAATAGAAATCCTAACAGAACATCATCCTCAAGATCATTATATTCAATAAAATCTATTACAAACAGCTTACCCATTATTTCCACATGTGCATCCTGTGCATATCTAC
Source organism: Sequoia sempervirens (assembly GCA_007258455.2). Taxonomy (NCBI): domain Eukaryota; kingdom Viridiplantae; phylum Streptophyta; class Pinopsida; order Cupressales; family Cupressaceae; genus Sequoia; species Sequoia sempervirens. The sequence goes on from VDFB02281492.1 coordinate 949,315,474, forward strand.
CCATATGAATCCTTTCTCCATTAATGACATAACTATGTGGTAAGTGTGGCCTTGGTTTCCAAAATTTTGGAGGTATAACATTTGTCTTAGCTAATGACCTTGAAGATCCTGTATTAAAAAAGGCATCCATAGGAATCTTCTTGAAACTTAGAAAACAAAAGTTAATCCTGATATAATTTCCATTATTAGCCAATAATAGAGATGCAAAATTTTCCCTTGTATTATGAACTAAACTACTGCTACTACTGTTGCTTTCTTCTTTTGTCTCTTCTTGCTCATGTTCTGATTTTTTAGAATTTTGTTGCTCCAATTGCTGATTAGCTTTGAACAAAATATCTTTGATTTCTCCCACTATGGAAAAAAGATTTATCAATTCTTTTGTTGGGTTTTAATGTCTCATTTAAGATTAGTTATGTCATCCATGAGGAGGTCAAGTTTCTTAAAAACAATAATAACATCAAGGTCTATAGATTTTTCTTTCTTCTTGGAAGAAGATGATTTGTCTTCCTGCCATGGCGGAGTCTTCTAACCATGGTCAATATATTTGACTGCTCCTTTCTTGGGTTTCTTCTACAATTTCAAATGTTTCTGGAGTTCTTTTTCTAACTCCAATTTCTTCAAAGTGGCCAAATGTTGTTTTACAACATTTTTCCTTTCCTCTTTTGTTCCTGTAGTCTTATATGGGTCTTTTGATTTTTCAATTTGGATTTTAAGCTTGACATCATCAAGAGTGTGTTTGAGAAAAGAGACCAAATAATCTTCTTCTTCTTTAGAAGGAGATTCTGAATTAGATGATGACCTTATTTTGTCATAATGTCTTTGCTTATCCTTAAGATCCTTAAATTTCAACATATAGCTAGTATCAAGAACAATTTCAAGTAATTCATATAAATTATTCATATCGGTGGAAACTAACTCCAGGTCAGATGGAACTCCAATGTTTGTCCATGAAGATGATGAGAACCTAGAAGATGAAGGAAAGAAAAGAGTTCTCCCTTATATTCTAAACTAAACTAGGCCTTTGATGAACAAAAAGGCAGTGATGGCCGTATTTCTGTCCACCCAAATTTTACCATTAGTTTAGAAGATAAATATGTGCAAACTACTTTTTTCCTGCTTTTGCAAGTTAAAGGTGTTGAGCTTCAACTTGATTATGTCTATGCTACAATTGGAGGTCATTGTATATATCAATTATTGAACACTGTGCTTCCTCCCTCAAATTTTCTAGTTGGGGTAAGTTACCTAGAAGGAAACTCAAATATCCTTGATTTTGGTCGACACATCCATCATACAAGATTTGATATCAGTTTCCCTATCATTGAGAAATCTTTTTTCCATAGTGGGATTTGGACTTGTGTGTTTCAATCCTTTTGCTGCTATGTTTTTTGACTTACTACTCACCCTTTCACGCCTGTCCTTTAGCTTCAACATGAGATTTACAACCTTACTGTGGGTCTTGTTTTTAGAAACCCTACATTCTATAGGTCAGATGGAACTCCAATGTTTGTCCATGAAGATGATGAGAACCTAGAAGATGAAGGAAAGAAAAGAGTTATCCCTTCTATTATGAACTAAACTAGGCCTCTGTTGAATAGAAAGGCGATGATGGTCATATTTCTATCCGCCCAAATTTTACCATTAGTTTAGAAGATAAATATGTGTAGATTTCTTTTTGCTTGCTTTTGCAAGTTAAAGGTGTTGAGCTTCAACCTGATTCTATCTATGCTATAATTGGATATTGTTGTATATATCGATTATTGAATATTGTGTTTCCTCCCTCAAATTTTCCAACTGGGGTAAGCGATCTAGAAGGAAACTCAATTATCCTTGATTTTGGTTGACACATTGATCATACAAGATTTGATATCAGTTTCCCTATCATTGGGAAATCTTTCTACCATAGTGAGATTTGGACTTGTGTGTTTCAATCCTTTTGCTGCTACATTTTTTGACTTATGGTCACCCTTTCACGCGTATCCTTTGGCTTCAACATGATATTTATGGCCTTACTATGGGTCCAAAACTACTCACGATCTACTTTACAGATTTCAACACCATAATTAGCCAACAAAGGTTTGTTTCTAGACTAGAATGCATCAATAGTCTCACTTATGCATTATATATAGGATTATAGCAATGAGAATGAGTATAAATAGAGTACAAATGTAATTGATCTTGGGAATAATAAGTTCTTTGGAGTTAAAGCATTCAAAACATGAAACATCAAATCTAGATCCAAGTTGGATATCAAGAGGAAAATTATCTTTGGGAATTCAAACACAACAGACTCTAATACTAATTAAAGACAATAACAATATCTACACATATATATTATATGGAAACTATCATTACAACTTATATGCAAATTTGCATACAGATTTCTGGTCATCCAGATCACTCAAGGCACAGGAGAGTGCATAGTTCTAATATGTAGAACTTGGGACCTTAATTCTAGACTCTAGACTCCAAACCACAAATCTTCTCATGCAGAGAATGAGGCATCCCCAACAATTTATAGAAGGGTCTGAGCTTGTAACCTTGAGGAATTTTATAGTAAATTTGGAATCCATCCATACAAGGATGACATGTGTCCCACCACCTACCACACTATGGAGTAGAACTGTTAGGCAGTCTATTGTAAACACTAACATAGTGGAGAAAATAAAAGACAATCACTTTTTGGACACCTGTGAGTGAGAAGGTCCCACTTAACACTTGTAAGTGGCTATAGGATCATGCTTTTTAAAACAGGATTGCGTCTTGTTGTCACATCTTAACGTGGGTGACATCACGACACATACATGCCCATGTGCTATCTCCAAGGGAAAGGTATTGGATCCATCAATTCTGTCGGTAAAGGTGCAAAGGCTAATTCCCAATCTTGAGTATAGGCATTAAACACATAATCCATTTGTACAACATAATCTTGGGAATATGCTCAATCCATTTTGATTCTTCTGGCCATTGTTGCAGGTTTGAGAGTTATCTCTAGGTCTTCAATTTTGACTTTTGGGTACCATCTATCTTCTAGTGGATATAATTCAATTATGGGAAAATCATACCCAGTGTGAGGATAATGTGTTAAGTACTGATCCATGCATCAAGTCATTTTTCTCCATAATTGGGGATGGATGTGCTCTAAGAATTCCTTCATGTTTTCATTGAACCTTGAACTAAGTAAATATTTTGAACTAAACTCAGCCTTTGATGAATTGAACCTTAAACGAAGTAAATATTTTGATCCATGCATTGAGTTATTTTTCTCCATAATTGGGGATGGATGTTCTCTAAGAATTCCTTCATGTTGTCATTGAACCTTGAACCAAGTAAATCCTCTTTTCCAATGAGTCTTTAAATTGCTCTTTAATAACTCTCTCAAATTACAATGGAAGGAAATATAAAGGCATGGGAAGTCTACTACTAACCCCACATACAAGTTAAAATGAAGGTATGATGATATCTCTCTTGAGGGTGATGTTGTCTACCCAACAAGCATCATAAAGTATTTTGTGCCAATTCTTTTAATTTTTATCAACTATTTCAAGGATCATAGTGTCTCAAGATTTTTATTGCTTGGCTTAGCTTGAACATTGCCTTAAGGATATTAATCTAATGAATCAGAAAAGATGATACCATACTTATAAAAAAATAGATATCTCCAAAGTGTAAATGTTTAAGATATTATTAATTTTTATTTAATGAGGAAATCTGAATTGTACTATAATATTTCCTTTAATAAAATTATAAACTACTTCAAAAATGGTTTGCTTGACTAAGATTGCTTCTACCCATTTGGTGAAATAGTTAGTCATTTTAAACACGTGTATCTCCTACACTAGAATGAGGTGTAATAATTCCTATAAAACTTAGGACCCATAGTTCAAAGGGTCTTTAATTAAAAAAATTCTTAAAGATAAGGCAACAAGCTTGAGTTCTCCTATAATTTATTAACATGCTTCACATCTAGTCACCTAATCACATGAATATTTTAACATGTAGGGTCAATAATAACCATTCCTTATAATTTTAATATTTGCTACTTAAGATAAATACTGATCTCCATAGGCCTCATTGTGAAACATTTCAAACAATTTCTTGTATTGTTTCTTATGTACACAATGCAAAACTATGCCATATATTCCTTTCACATCTAAATTATTTCCCCAAATAACATACATGGTTGCAACTTAGTTTAATCACTCTTCTTTTTAGTAGATAAGTGTTGTGGGAATTCTCTATAAGTAAGGAAATACAATATTCTAAAAAACTATTCATCTGTTAACCCAACAAGAACAAGTGGAAGTGATAAGGTATGAACATTTATTCTTGTATTAAAATAAAAACTATCCTTTGTTAACTGCTTACCACTCTTCATATACCTTTATCATGCTTAATTTAAAAATATTATATAATAATTTTGTTGCAAGCTTAGTTAAATATTTAATGTATGTATACTTTTAAAAAATAAAAATAAAAGGCTTTAAGCCGACATAATATATTTATGTAATAATATAGAGGTTACAAACCATTCTTTACAACTAAGAATATACTTTTTCAACTCACTTTCTAGTTGTCAAAACCTAGATAATAGTGTTTTGTCTGGAAATATGCACTCTGACATATGTTCAAAAATCAAAATATCAGCTTGAATAATACAAAATATAGCTGATTACATACCGATTGCAAGCTATATGAGGTTATATGCTTATATTTGATAACATATATGCATCAAGCATTGCCTACAAAGAAGCCTTCCTCCATTTCTCCTTTGTTCATGTGTTGCTGTGCTGGCGGTGTGGAATGCGAGTTTGTTGTTATGTTCATATCTGGAATTTGTGAGAGTGGCCTAAACTGTTGAGCCTTCATGATTCTTTGCATAGCTTGTGATTTTGCAGATTCCACCAATTCCAATTCCTTTTAGTTTGAGCTTTGTTCACTGACATTAATTGCTTAGTGACAATGATGAGTGAGGAGAAATGATAAAGCATGATATTTAGCTTTGAAGTTTTTGACCATGTCCTCCCTAACTTCACAATGATGATGTGCAAGTGCTTTGTGGAAATGGCTCGATGAATCATACTCCAATGTTGTTTTGAGTGCAATGTAGATATTTCGATAACATGCCTTATGATGCAATTAGTGCCTGGGGAAAATTCCACCCACATATGCTTCCCCTTTCCAAAAATTATATTTCTAAATGCTCTTGAGTAGAGCATTATCCTGCAAGAAAAATTTCTGAATGATTGCTTTTGCCAGTTTTGTCATATCTTAATAGTTTGGATTTAAATCCAAAACATTTGACACAGATTGAAACCAAATATGAAGGAAATATCAACCTCTGAGCTGATGGGTGTAAGATGTCATCTCCTATCAGAACTTTCAGTGACTTATACATAGGGAAACACTTAGTTTTGAAAATGTTTGACAAATGTTCTCTTCCCAGCCCTTTGGAAAATGGTATCTCCCATTCTTGAATTGGAAAAGGGGCCTGTGATTTGTAGTGCCCTCCATGATTGCTTATGACTGTGTTCCGTGATCAGGCACGGTTTGGTATTTGGCTTGTTGAAATGTGATTCATTGTGTTTCATTTTATTTTGATGAATAGTTAACTTGCTTGATAATGAGATGAATACCATTCGATGTACTGTTGTACTCTAACCTATTACTTTGATAACGACATTTTGTTTAACAAATATCTATATATACATATAAATGTATGTGTATGTATTATATTTGAGTTAAAAATTATTTCAATTATTATATAAAAGAGAGAAGCTATTTTGTGAAAATAAATATAAACCTTATCACTTTAATATATATAGATATGTGAGACAATATTTATTTTAACCCCCTCCCTGTTTAGAACGAGAATTAGATTCTTGCATCGTGCTTTTCAAAATGGTATTAAGGAAGTTATTTCAGAAACGGTTGGTAACTGCTCTGCATGGGTGTTTATTTCGCACGAAATGGGGAGTTATGGAGACAGACGAGGCTGGTTTTGGAAGCATGCAGGAAAAAGAGGAGGTAACGCATGGAGAATAATCAATGTGCCTAGCCAAGAAAGGAAGGCCATAATATAGGTGAGGGAACTTTTCGTTGAAGGTTTTGGAAGAAGTATCTACAGAGCTAAGAGCAACAGAGGAATAGAGGAGGACAGAGGAAGGCTGAATCAAAGGGAAGGCAAGCAGAGCCACTCCAGATCAAGGAGAGCCTGCACAGGTGCGTTGGCATTATCCTGTTATGATATGAATAATTTTAGTAGTGAAGAGTAATGCTGTTGTTTCTATTCTCAGTTCTCCATTGTCAGTATAGGCAAATTGGACAGACCATTAGCACTAGAGAATTCTTGCATAATCTTATAGTATTGTTTTGAGTTTTAGATTTCATCTTTTCCTCAAATCAAAGTCAATGATTGTTGTGTTTAAACTCTTGTTCTAGCTGCGACCTTTATCATAGAATGACTCTAGGGAAAGCGTTATTGTGAGCCTTAATTTTCAATCAATCTTACTTTCCTGTAATCATTCCATCTGCTTGTCCCATAGCGAAATCTGTAGAGGACGTCTTTTATATTTCGATTTCAACTGAAAAAATTAACCTAACCTTCAATTCGAATTTCCATCAATCCTCTGTTTGGAAAAAAATTCACATCTTAAGCTCGAACTGAAATCCATTATGGTCGGCCTTCAGAGTTTCTGTCATCTTTCTTCCTCTCCTCCAAATGTTGGCCTGATCGACAAGTCTTCCAGCCTAATTGGCTTGTTTTGGAAGCTGAAGTTTCTCCTGAGTCACCAGTGTATCTCTCTCTGCCTTTTTAGACCTTTTCATTGCTTCAAATCGTCTGAGGGATTTAAATATTTGCATCACTTGGTTGATGCGCTAGAAATCCTTGGAACTAAAAGAAATTTCCTCCCTAGTAACTGAAAATAGGTGAAGTGACTCTGTATTATAGATCTGACAAATTCATTACTGATGCCTTAGTTCAAGTAAGACATCTCATTTAACTTCAAAGGCAATAAAAGTTAATCGTTTGTAATATGTGCCTATCCCTGGAAATTGTAAGCTTTGTCCTGGCAATAACGCCGGCGCATGGAGCATTGAAGATTTTCCTTATGAAAACCCTTTTCATCTTGTTGGTCTGTAACACACTTGATGGTGGCTACGTGAAGTGGAACCGTGTTGCCATATAGGGATACCAGAACAATATCTTTCTAATTAAAAACTGCTGGATCTGTAGATTTCTCTTTGTCGCCACTGGACTTGCCTTCCTATTAAATTTAACTTCAGTTTGAAACTACACTCGGCTGGGTTGTGGCCTTCACTCTTTTCATGCGTAGCATTTCACTTTCACTTTCGATTTAAAAAAAATAAATTAGGTATGTTCATATATATATGTATGTATGTAAGTAAGTATAGGAGATTATGTGACGTTATGGTTGCTCTTTTGATAATATATTATAATAAAGTATATTTTCTTAAATTGTAATATAGTATGATAACATTGTAAGTGAGGGGCTTAGGTGAAACATAGTGATTTATCATGAGTAATGGTAAATGAATGATAGTTTATGTAAAGGGGAAATTGCATATTTAGTTATGTATTTGGTGTATGTGTAAATGGGGTAATAGTAAAGAGTTAGAAAAGAATGTTTGTATTTTATGATTATAGGAATAATTTATGGAGTCAAGTAATTGGAGTTATAAATAGACAAGGAAGGAAATGTAGTTGATTGTGTTAGAACAATTAAGGGTACATATATATAAGAAATATGGATGTTGGATAAGATTATTTCTATATTTATAATCAATTGATTAAATAGATTAGTAAAAGAAGAAATTATTTAGAAGGAAAATGGAGTAATTGATATCATAGGTAGTGGTAAGTATTGTGAGTTATAGTAAGCTCTATTTGATTTTATTTTGTAGTTTAATTAACTTGAGTAAATGAAATATAGTATTTTGAATTCATAGAGACTTCATTCTTAATTATTTCATAGTACAGGATTATTAATAAGTGTTGTGATGTTATTTGTTGCTTAATATAAGTAATATGTTGACTATTTGAAGATTAGAATAATTGATATCATAGTTAATTACAAGTCATTGTGAAAATGATGTCACCTTTGGATGTATTACTTGTTGATGCTTATTGATTTTGTTCAAAGTCATTTTGATAGCCTGTTAGGGTATTGCGTGTGGAGAAAATTGAGGGCTCCCTTGGAGGCACCAAAGGATGAAAGGCTTGACATCCTCCCACAACATTACCATGAAAGATCATCAGTGTTGATAGAACCCACACAGTCTATTGATATTGGCATAGTAGAGAAAGTAAGAATACTACACCTGGCAGCATCCATGACAGATACAGAAAAGCCAGATTTTATCAAATTCTTTGAAGAACGATGCATCAATTTTGCTTGGTCATACTTTGACATGCCAGGCTTAGACACAGATCTCATTATGCATAACTTATCTTTACCAGCTGGCACTACACCAGTAAAACATAAACTGAGAAAAATGCATCCACATGTTGCATTATTGGTAAAAAATGATTTGAAGAAACTACTAGATGCTGGATTTATCAGATCTATTGATTATGCTGAATGGATATCCAACATTGTACCTGTTTCAAAGCCAGATCACACCATAATATGTACTGATTTTGGGATTTAAATAGAGCATGTCCAAAGGATGATTTTCCTTTGCCAAACATAGACATGATTGTAGATCTAATAGCTGGCCATCAAATGCTATCACTCATGGATGGATTTTTAGGATACAATCAAATCAAAATAGCTCCTGAAGACCAAGAAAAGACAACATTTACATGTCCATGGGGCACCTTTTGCTGGAACGTCATGCCTTTTGGGTTAAAGAATGCAGGAGCTACATACCAGCGAGCTATGACAACAATCTTCCATGACATGATGCACACCTTCATGGAGGACTATGTGGACGATATCTTAGCCAAGTCTCACACTAGGGAAGGACATCTAGAGATACTAGCCAAAATATTTGATAGGTTGGAGAAATTCAAAGTCAAATTAAATCCTAAGAAATGTGCCTTTGGAGTAACATCAACAAAACTCCTTGGATACATAGTTTCTACAAAAGGAATTGAAGTAGATCTAGCAAAAGTTAAAGCCATTGTGGAAATGCCACCTCCTAAGAATATCAGTACATTAAGATCTCTACAAGGCTGACTACAGTCCATCAGAAGATTCATCTCTCAACTAGCAGATCGATGTCATCCATTCAACCATCTTTTGCATAAAAATGTGTCTTTTAAATGGGATGAACAGTGTGAGAGTACTTTCAATCAAATCAAGCATTATTTGATGACATCACCAATCTTGGTGCCACCCAGTGAAGACAAGCCGTTGTTGCTATATATCGCAACAACATATATCTCTTTAGGAGCCTTGCTAGCACAAGAGGATAAAGAAGGAAAGGAACATGCAATATACTATATCAGCAAGACACTCAATGGACATGAAGTAAACTACACCTTCATTGAAAAATCATGCTTAGCAGTAGTATTTGCAACAAAAAAATTGCGACACTATATGCTCACTCACACTGTCAAGCTGGTTGCAAAAATTGATCCCCTCAAGTATTTACTGAGCAAAGCAGCTTTAACAGGAAGGTTGGCAAAGTGGGTCATGCTCCTCAGTGAGTTTGACATTCAGTATGTTGAAAGGCGAGCTATCAAGGGACAAGTCATTGCCGACCAATTAGTAGAGGCTCCATTGTCAGACAGTCATCCTATTACCATGGAATTCCTTGATGCAGATATCCTCAACGTTACAACCCAACCATGGCAACTCTACTTCGATGGATCCTACACACAACATGGATAAGGGGCAGGAATTTTATTTGTCACACCTCTTGGGCACACAATTCCACGATCTTACAGGCTTACCTTCCGTTGCACTAACAATGTGGCAGAATATGAAGCTTTAATCCTTGGAATTAAAGTAGCTATTGACTGGAAAATCACAGAACTACAGGTATATGGAGACTCTCAATTAATCATCTATCAAGTCAACAATGATTACCAAACTAAGGATGACACATTGATTTTATACAAGAGACTGGTAGATGATCTAAGAAAATACTTCATAGAAATCAAATTTGAGCAGATACCAAGATTAGAGAATAAAGCAGCAGATGCCATGGCCACAATAGCATCTCTTCTACAAATGCCTGAAACACAAGATCATTATCGATTTATTGTGGAACAAGTGTCAAATCCTGCATACGCAAATCCCAAATCCCAAACCATAAGCCTTTTGGATAGTGCCCAATCTTCCATTTATGGAGACATTTATACTTATCTAAAAGATAATATCTTATCGCCAGATCTTTCTCGCAACCAAAAGCGCAACTTCATACGCCAATCCGCCAAACATACCATTATTGCTAACACCCTTTACTGTCGGGGCCTAGATGGTACTCTTCTGCGTTGTTTAGAACATAACGAATCTGCTTTTGCTTTATATGAGGTCCATGAAGGAATTTGTGGCACACATTTAAGTGGATTATCTTTAGCCAAGAAACTCCTTCATTTGGGGTATTACTGGCCACACATGGAGCAAGAATCTTATAAGTTTGTCAAGAGATGTCAAAAATGTCAGATTCATGGCAATCTTATACATGCACCAGCACAGGAGCTCCATCCATTCACAACTACATGGCCTTTCTGTCTGTGGGGATTGGACTTGGTAGGGAAAATTAACCCATCTTCATCTAATGGACATAAATTCATTATCACCACAACAAAATATTTTACAAAATGGGTGGAGGCAGTTCCCTTAACCACAATCACTGGGAAGCAAATATCATCTTTCATACTTAATTATCTCATTTGTAGATATGGGATACCCTAGTCAATCATCACAGATAATGGCAGGCCTTTCAAGAACCAAGATGTCCAAGAGCTGTGTGAAAATTTCCACATCCAACATCGCTTTTCAACCCCGTATTATCCTCAAGGTAATGGATAGGCGAAGCTTCAAACAAAACAATCCTAAAGATTCTCAAGAAGACTGTAAATGAGGTAGGGCGTGATTGGCACGTTCACTTAACCCTGCTCTTTGGGCTTACATGACTAGCATCAGAACACCAACAGGAGCTACACCATATGCTCTTGTTTATGGATCAGAAGCCATATTACCTATCGAGGTAGAAATTCCATCCCTTCGAGTTTCACTAAAGGGACTCATTTCAGATGAGGATTATAGGATCTCTAGACTTCAAGAATTAGAGCTACTTGATGAACGTCGACAACAAGCTGTCAATCATTTGACAGCCTATCAACAAAGAATGTCTAGGAACTATAATCATAGGGTTAAGCCTAGAGTCTTCTAGATCGGAGACTTGGTCCTACGGGAAAACCATAGAAATCAAGTAGACAGAGAAAAGAAGGGAAAGTTTGAACCTAACTGGATAGGGCCTTATGTCATTATATCAGTCTATGGATCAGGAGCATACCGGCTGTCTACACCAGAAGGAAACATGTTGGAGGAACACATGAACATCATTCATCTCAAGCGATTCTATACTTGAGGACACCTAGTGCATGGTCAGTAAGGTTGTCTTGACGAAAACCTGGCAAACAGGCGTCATGATGACAGAAAAACAAAAACAAAAAAATATATAAAATAAAAATAAAAAAATAAAAAGAAAGAGGACACAATAAAAACAAGTGATGAAAATCTGGCAAATAGGCGCTACTTGTGATTTTCACCAGCTCTTCTATCTATTAGATACAGTTTTGTCACGATTGTTTCCTTTCATATCATTTCCATCTATCATTTGAGATAATTATTATCACTATCCATATCATAGCAAGGATATCATATTTTACCCTAGCTTGGGGGCAACATCCTGGTGTTAGTTGGTACAATGGACTTTCAGCTTAAATGGAAAGGCAATCAAACATGACAACACCAAGTGGCGATACTTGAAAAGTAATCCAAAAACATCAGAAAATCCATCAAAATCCAAAAACATCAGAAAATCCATCAAAATCCAAAAACATCAGAAAATCCATCAAAATCCAAAAACATCAGAAAATCAAAATCCAAAAACATCAGAAAATTCATCAAAATCCAAAAACATCAGAAAATCCATGTAAAAACATTCATAAAATCGAAAACACAAAAATAGAGTCTACATCAGTCAGAAAGTGGAGTCTGTGTCAGTCGAACTATGTGGTCTCTGCGTGTATAACATAGGCAAGACTAATCTTTGATCAGTCCCCGAGACCCCTAGGATAGGTCTTTAGGTTAGTTCTTTTGGTCAAATGTCTGAGAATATCATGCAAACATTAGCACACACATTTCAACATCGATGATCTAATGTGAATAATGATTTGAAAATACATTAAGTAGAATTTGAATCGTTGTACTTTTTATTTTATCATTTTGCTTATCATTTCTTTGGAGCTACTCGATGATGTATTAAACTAGAGAAGCAAGGAAGGAGAATGATACATTTTCTTTGTTTGCTATTTGTGAGTTAGTCATTATTATTTTGTGAATTGTCGCGGGAAGTGCTCTACCAAGTATCATGGATGACATTTTGATTCACTTAAGAAAATGATTAATTCTTGTCTGTTTACGCAAGAAATGCTCAGGTCATCATTGGCCTATCTTATACCTTGATGCTTGTGTTCGCTTGCAATATCAAATATCATGAAAGAAATACTCAGGTCATCATTGGTCTATCTCATATCATTGATGCTTGTATTCGCTTTCAACATTTTAAAAGCTCAGTGATGATACAAAGCAAAATAAAAAGATTGTCGAAATGACACTTAGGTTTGCATTGATAAAATAAGTTTTTGCATGGTAAACATAGATTGCATTCATAATAATACATCTGCAGAGTATTGATTACACAAGTTACAAAGATTCATTTGCAAAGAATGTTATCTTTTCTTATTACAGATTGAGTATACTTGACAAATACATTTTTCATAATGGCATGCATATAAAATCATTTCTTCATCTCATCATAAATTTCACAATAAACATCTCATTTCGTGACATCATATACACGTTATGTTACATCATTCATTTACATCTCATCACATTGTCATTATCATGTAGTTGCAAAATCATCGTTCATTGCATACATATGGAAGGCATTTTTTTATCTATCATACATCATTTCATTTACATCTCATTTTATCTATCACATATCACATATTCATACATTACATTTCATCCATACATCATTCATTTATATCTCATTCTATATTACATTTCATCCATATTTCATTCATTACATACATCATTTCATTTACATCTCATTTTATATATCATATATCACATATCCATACATCATTTTATCTATCACATGACATCTCATTAAATTTGTCATTCATTTACATTTCATTATATACATCATTCATTCACATCACATATACATACATCATTTCATTTACATCTCATTTTATATATCATATATCACATATCCATACATCATTTTATCTATCACATGACATCTCATTACATTCATCATTCATTTACATCTCACTCATTACATACATCATTCATTTAAATCTCATTTTATATTTCATACATTACATTTTCATCCATACATCATTCATTTACATCTCATACATTACATTTCATCCATACATCATTCATTTACATCTCATTTTATATATTATGCATTGCATTTCATGGAGAAAAGAAATACATCATCAATATCATATCACATCATCATTAATGCATCTATACAATCTAGTATAATAAATCATCGTAAAACATAAAAATTAAAATGCATCCATCACATAAATCATGTAGAACACATCATAGATCAATCAAGTGTCAAGTCTCATCAAGTGTCAAGTATACAATGAAGTCTGAAAAGGATGAAAATAACATCGTATAAAAAATGGCTGTATATATCTCTCGAAGGGTACACAAATGATCTCAAGTGGTACTCGCACCAGAAGGAGCAGGTCTAGCGCCAGTATCATGACCACCACCAGATGTCCCAGGATCTCTCGGATCTCTCGAGAGAGGCTGTGTCACGCCTCTGCTCACTGTCCTTGAACGAGTCCTCTCTGAGCGAGACTAGGCATAACTGACTCTCTGCTCTTGGGGGCAAAGCTCATGATAACGGCTCCTGTAAAACTCAATCTCAGCACCTACCCGCATAGCCTCTCGCATGTAATCTGCCATATAAGTCCCATCTGCCACTCTCTGCAATCTCTCTGCAGTAGCCTGTGTTGTCTCTGCTGCCTGTCTGACAGTATCTCGCTCTGCAGTCAAGGTTGTGATCTGTGCCTGGGCAGTGGTCAACTGTGCTCGTACACTTGCTAGCTGAGCCTGTGCTATTGCTGCTGCCTGTATGGCCTCATCTCTCTCACCAATCAGAGAGGTAATCTGTGTCTGTGCAGTAGCTAGCTGTGCCTGCATCTAGGCCTGCGTCTGTGCTAATAATCCCTGCACCTGTGCTAGCTGTCCCTGTAAGGTTTGAACCTGCACACGTAAACTCGCAACCTCTAATCGCTCTGCTGATGAGGAAGCAACGACCTGCCTCTTACAAGGCACACTAGTCGATGGCTCTGAAGTACCTACTACGCTCGGTCTCCCCCCATCTCCACCATCATCATCACTGCTATCATCACTGTCATCCTCATTGCTATCATCACTCTCATCACTGTCACTCTCCTTGCTACCCTCCACATCCACATCTACATCCTCCTCTCCTCCGTCTCTGACCACCTTGACCACCTCCTGCAGTTGCTGGTGCTGGTGCTGGTGCTAGTGTTGGTGCTGGTACTGGCTCATCTAGAATGGTAATATGAGGAGGAGGGTGCAGAGCCAAATACTGTCCGTACTCAAGAGTAACGAGTGCCTCAACAATGTCTCACCGCATATCCCATGCCGATGGCTGTAGAGCATGATAACCCTCAACAAGTGCCCCATAAGGAAAGCATGGACCCCAATCACTAGCATCTACCCGTCATCGTCCATAGTGTGCTACTCCCTGTGGCATACGCTGAACAATCCCATACTGTCTGTAGACATGGCGAAACAGGAATCACTCCAAAATCCTGGGGCTCTTCCCGATCAAATACATCGAATCGGCCAAAAATCCCAACTCAATATCATCATCATCCCAGTCATCACAATCTAAATAGGGACGCTAGGTCACTGTCTCCACATCATCAAGAATCCGCCTCCAATAATCTAGCTTACCCATCATATGCTGGGTAGGCCTGCCTCTGTGGCGAAACACATAAGGTCTCGTTGCTGGTCTCGATAACACCGGCACGAGACACGTAACAACAATATGCTCCCATGCCCATATGTGAAGAAGTGTAGCTCCCGCCGATAAACTGCTACCTTTGAGGTACATGATCCAGTGTAAATCATGATATAGCCGAGCAAGCATACACATGCCCCAAGCATATCTCATCCTGTGGGCCACCATACCCTCTATTACCCGACCCCATCCAAGAGATAGACCCTTTGACCTCTTATCAGGACAAAGGAATCCACCAATAAAGCCGGCCAAAACTGAAGGAAGTGGAGCATATGAATCATAGATCTCTACCCATGGAACCCACTCTCCCGCAATATGGGGATCCTGAAAAACTCTCCGCATAGACTCTACCCCACCAACCTCCTCTGAATCATGCACGACAATCTCCCCAACAAAAGGAATGTGAAGAATACGCCATACATCCTCTGGCGTCACGGTCATCTCGCCAGTAGGTAAGTGGAAGGTGTTGTGGTCACTATGCCACCTCTCTGCTAAAGCTATTAGTAGACCCCTATTAAGTCTAATATGGGGCATATCCAGTAATGAGGCTAAACCACAATCAATAATATGCTGCCTCTCATCCGCTGAAAGTCGTGGTATCATATCAAAAGGCCAGGGAAACTACTCTCGCACCTGGATAACATCTAAATGCTCTTGTTATCATAAAAACATTTTACAAATCAATACGTTATCCATCAAAATATCAAACATCATGAGGTCATCAATTTTTAAAAATTGTGCTTTACCTATCAAACTATCAATTTATCAAGAAGGAACCCTCATCTATCAATCAGGTTCATCCCTTCAAAATTTCTAATTATTCCTCGCCTATCATGAGAGTAATTATTATCAATCAATGGATCTCGCTCATCATGAGATCGTTTACCATTTATTTAGTCAAGATCAAACTAAAATAGATGGAATCAACAAAAAATCGACAAAATAAAAATCAAAGTGCACAATTTTTCATCAATCTATACTTCCAAGCGCTACAAAATCTACCTAAAACACTATTTTTAGTGGCGCGCTACAAAATCCTACAGACGCGCTACAAAATCTACCTAAAGCGCTATTTCTAGTGGCGCGCTACAAAATCCTACTGATGCGCTGCAAAATTGACCTAATGCGCTAAAACTCTCGCGTGCTACCCTAACCTACCAATGCGCTACAGATTTCGGTTGGCGCGCTAAAACTATAGCGCGCTACAATAGATTACGGACGTGCTAAACCGCGCCTGCTGGGCACTAAAACTATAAAAACACGTGAAAAATGAACAAGCACGAATTACGAGGAGGATTTGGGGTACGTACCAGAGGTCCATAGTCAGCCAGACGCTGGTGACATCGCACACGCTCGAGTCGGTGGGTGTGGTAAGGAATCGACATCCTGATGCTCTAGCACTCTAAGGGTCTCTATCACAAGTTTATCAAAGTCAAATGCACAAATGACTTTTGAAAATGACCTTTTGAGTATTTATAGGTTATTTTTGTGGGATTTATTTATTTTTCCTTTTGAGGAATTAATTCTCATCTATCACAGGGGCAGTTTTGGACAATTTTGCCGAGAGATAAATTATTTCTTCATCAAGTCATCATCAAATCATCAAATCATCATAAAAATTCAAAATTTTGAAAAATAAAATAAAAATTCAAAATTCATCAATTTATCTCCTGTGGGGGCATATATCGCTATTATTTCAAAATTCAACATCTGGGGCAAATCAGGGGCATATTTAAACTTTTCGTCAATACTGGCAGCTGAGGCAAAATCATTCTTTGAAGCAATATGTAAACCCATCACTTCAAAGAGGGGCAAAATGTAGACACCTAAAAATGGTCTGGAGAATCTAATTAATTAAATACGACTTATTTGATTAATTAATCTTAAATTCATCTACTTAGTAAATAAATAGAAATATTTATTTATATTAAGTTCATTATTATTATTATTATTATTTGGTAAGTTAATAGCTGGGTAGGGCCAGCACCCATTATATTGAAAGCAAAAGGTTTTACAATGAGGAACAAAGGGACACATTAGCCAATCTTTTCATAATAGGACTCCAAAGAACTAGCAACCAAAAATGACCCTTATGCTGCACTCAGAGCCACCACCGACCAAATTCAGGGGGTAAGACGTGACTGTCCACACCGCCGACCAAATGAGCAACCACAGTGCCGAAGGCTTCCAACACGCGTCCTTGAAACTGACACCAAACCACGTCTTCCTCTAGCACCAAATCCTCCACCAATCCTGCTGTGAGCCACACATCATTCACAACCTTGTTGAGAGAAACCGCAAAGATTAGGCGTTCCCAGTGTCAGTTGTTTGGCAATGAATGTTTGGTTTATACCACAACAAACACCAGTTTGGTTTATGTTTGATCTAAGGGGATGCCCTTCCAACTACCCCACCGCCCCTGACTGCCTAATCACCTCATGCTTACTGCCCGTTTCGCCAATTCATCAGCCAAATTATTGCCTTCCCTGTATATGTGACTTACTTTAAAATCTTCTAATTCCGCAATCAGTAAGTTAATTTGGTCAAGCCATTTGTGTAAATTCCAATTTGGGGTGCATTTCTGGCTAATAACATTTATAGTCAGTAGCGAGTCACCCTCCAAATGAATCTTTTGAGCACCTACCTCTCTGCCTAATTCCAAACCCCTGAGTGCAGCACGAAATTCAGCCACATTGTTCGTAGTTGTTCCAATGAATTCTGCACAGTCAACCAAAACAGTCCCATATTCATCACGAATCACACATCCAATGCCGCTGGGACCTGGGTTGCCACTTGAAGCTCCATCGAAGTTAATTCTTATCCAATCTTTTTCTGGAGCACACCATTGAGCTTCTTTCCTCAACTTTGCTTTTTGACAGGATCCACTATCACCCGTGAGAGTGGGAATGGATAGACCATTGAAATATTTTTTCATCTTATCGTCCCATTGTGTGAATACAATATTCTTCAATGGACTTCTACGAGTTGCAACATTGACTACTTCCGTGATTTCCAGTTCTATTTTCTTGCATAAAAGTTCTCTCGACATAGATTGCTCTTTGAAAACTCTTATGTTTCGTTCTTTCCAGATCTCCCACACAATTAGCAAAGGGATTACCTGCCAGAGACTGCCAAAAAGGCATTTTTTATATCCCCTCGGCCATATGTAGAACCAATCCCTCAAGCGTTGTGGAATAGGGCACTGGAAATTGAGTCTTTGCAAAAAATACTTCCAACAAAAGTCTGAGTATGGACAATGCAAAAGAAGATGGTCTGCATCTTCCAATTGATTTTTGCATAGATAACAGCACCTTGGACCAATGATACCAATTTTTGTTAATCAGTCATGTGTGAGAATGCGGTTCTGTATCACCAGCCAAGCAAATGCTCTAGCTTTAGGGAGACAGTGTTTACCCCAAAGCAGATCCTTTGGCCATTGTTGTTCTTCCAGCACAACCTCTTTAATTTGATAACCGGTTTTCACCTTATACTCCCCATCTTTCGACGCACACCATCTGATAACATCTTTCTGATCTGACCACACTATGCTTCTTTCCTGCAAGATTCCCCACAACAAATCTTTTTGTTCTTGAGACACATTTAAGGCGCTCAAAGATTTCCATTTCCACTTCTAAATCCCATTTATATTTACCAGATGCCCATGGTCACTTATTTTCTTCCCCCAACATCTGGTGGACTCATCCTTAATTGCAGCTAGTTCGGGTTTAGTAGACAACGTAGGATGCCCCTCCCATGAGTCTTCCCAAAAGGAAGCAGCCTGACCATCCTTAACCTCCCATGTTATGTGCTTAGTGATGATTCCCCTGCTTTCCAAGATGAAATTCCAAACAGCAGAGCCTCTTGGTGGATTCAGTGTGTTCAATATGCGAATAGGCTCATCTGAGTCTAAATATTTCCTCCTGAGAATTTGCACCCACCTCCGCTCACTATTTCGGTATAGGCACCATACCAACTTTGCCCCCATAGTGAGGTTCATGATATGGAGCTGTTTTAAACCTGCTCCTTTAGCCCCGAATGGTTTGCACACCTTGTCCCACGACATTAAGGGTAGCTTATGACTATCCTCTGGACCATTCCAAAAAAAGTGCCTCATGATTTGGATGAGGCTATCAACGACCGATTTAGGGATCTTCATACAAGATATGGAGTAGATTGGTATGGCAGCAAGCACCGCTTTCAGCATTAAAATCCTACCTGCAGAAGAGAGCCATTTTCCTCTCCATAACTCCAACTTCTTTTTGCAACTTTGGATTAGATTTTCCCAGTAACATTTTTTTTTGTGCCCTCCAAATAATGGCAACCCTAGGAAGTGGCCAGGGAAGCTAGCGATCCTTAGGCCCAAGATTCTTGCTAAGACCCTCTGCAAGCTAGGCTGTACATTTAAGAAGTAAACTTCTGACTTCCTCCAATTGATACTTTTCCCAGATGCTTTGCTATAGTTGTTTAGGAGTTCTCTAATAGTTCTTGCTTCCCCTCTTGTGGCTTGCCCAAATAGGATCGTGTCATCAGCAAATTGTTGATGCGAAGCAGCTTCTACACCTGGGGTAATTTCAATTCCCTGCCATTGACCAATTGATTTTAGATTTGATATGCACCTTCACATAGCCTCTGCCATAATCTTGAAAAAAAAGGGGGAGAGGGGGTCCCCCTGCCGAATGCCTCTTGAGGCGTTGAAAAAGCCTTGGGCTACCCCGTTGACTAGAATTGAGAATTTAGGAGAATTGATGCAGCTGTCAATCCATCTCAGCCAGCTATCACAAAAACCAAATTTACCTAGCACCTTCATTAGAAACTATCTATCCACTAGGTCATAAGCCTTCAATATGTCTAATTTGATTACCATACTCGGGGTTCTTGTTTTTCTTGCTGAATGAATTGCTTCATGAGCTATGATGATACCTTCAACAATGGAGTGTCCTGGGGAGAATCCACTTTGTTCATCTAAGATGATCTTCTTGAGGATTGACTTCAATCTATTGGCTATGATTTTAGTGACAATTTTGTATGTAGTGTTGCATAGAGCTATGGGTCTGTAGTCGCTTAACTTTGCAGCCTCTTTCTTCTTGGGGATCATTGTGATGAATGTATGATTTAGGGTGCCGATCATCGCCATCCTTCTTCTGGATTCCTCAACTGCCTTATGCAGATCACCGCCTATAATGTCCCAAAAAACCTGGTAGAACCTTGTAGGGAAGCCATCTGGACCCGGGGCTTTGTCTGCTCTGAGCTGAAATGTAGCCTTTTGTACTTCTTCTTTGCTGATTGGTTTGAAAATTTCTTTGTTGTCTTCTTCAGTGATTAGAGACGGGATGTGATTCAAGCAGTGCTCCCTTTCCCCAGCATGATCCTCAGATTTTCGATTCAACAGTGTTTCAAAATAGTGGACAACTTCATGAGTAACCTCTTCCAATGATAGAGTTTTGGAGCCATCCTCATGTTCAATCTCTAAAATCCTATTCCTCCCTTTGTTGGCAGTAGCTATTCTATGGAAATACTTAGTGTTTCTGTCCCCTTCTTTTAGCCAGACCTCTCTAGATTTTTGGCACTAGAATGCTTCCTCCCTAGCCATAATCTCTGCCAGCTTCGTCTTGAGCTTCTGTTCCAGTTCAAAATCTTCCCGCACCATTCCTCTTTCCATGATTTTCTCATTTAGTGTGCTTAGTTCTGCTTCAACCCTTGCTTTTTCTTCAAAGATGTTCTTGAAGTGTTCCTTATTCCATTCCTTCAGTTTGGACTTGATATGTTGAAGCTTTTGACTGAATAGATACAATTTCGAGTTCTTTCCTACCCTTACTTCATCCCACCAAGTTGCTATTAGGCCATACAATTTTTCGTCCCTAAGCACATGTTTTTGAATCTGAAAGGACTTCCACCCTTTGGAATTTCTGGCCTGAGTGTCAATTAAACTGGAAAGTGATCAGATCCCGTATAAGGTAGGATTGCAGCCTCAAAGATCTCCTTCTGCAACTCCCACTCCCCCCGAATGAAAAAATGGTCTAACTTTTCTGCTATATTGGTGAATCCTTTCCTCCTATTAGTCCAGGTAAATCTACCATTTGACGTGGCAATCTCCCTTAGGCTACAATCATCTACAAGCTCTTGGAAATCTTGTTGCACTCTGGGGATAGGCAGCAGACCCCCTTGCTTTTCAGCACTACACAATGTGGCATTGAAGTCTCCCCCAATGATTGTAGGTATACCATTCTGCTCTACCAGCCAAAGCTTAATCTCTTGCCATAGGAGCCTTTTTGCTAAAGTCGGGTTCGGGCCATAAATGTCTAGCACTTGGAATTCCTTGTTTTGGTTAAGAATTCTACATTTTACCACCATCCAATTCTGGGAGGACTTGATCAATGTGCATTTGATGTGTAGTGGATTCTAGAATATCCCTAGACCACCAGAAGCGCCAATAGCTTAAAAAAAAAACCCCTCCCACTGTCTCCACAACTTCGTTTTATTTTGTGATTCCTCCCTACTCCACTTAGTTTCCTGAACTAAAACCATGTCACTTTTGCTTAAATCAATTTGGCGCTTAAATAGGCGCCACTTGCTAGGGGCATTTAAGCCCCTAGCGTTCCAGGTTATGATCTTCATGCCTCCACGGGAAGGACAATCTCCTTCCCGTTTCTTAATTTCCTTTGCCCCCTTGCATTCCCAGCTATCTCCAATTTTGCCTTATTTGTCTTGGCACCCCGCTTCTTTTTCGGTGCAATGCTAGGCTTCATTAATTTGGATTGGGATTGCTCTATGCTTCGCTCCTCTAGAATGTTTAATTTCTCCTCCCCAAACCCATCTTCCACATCAGAATCTAATTCCAGGTTTCCTTCTTCGCTTGTGTCATGTTCTAGCTCTGTGTCCGATATAGGTGGACTAAGCTCAGTACCTACTTCTAACTCTGAATTGGGATTCTCAACCATTTTGTTATCAGATTTTGCGGTTATTATTGTTTGTGGGGGATCACCGATTAGCTGCTGCCCTGCTTCTTCCCTAACTTCAGTCCCTGCTGGGTTTCCTTCGCCTACCACCTCTGCCCTGTTTATAGCAGCAGTTTCTTTCAGAATTTTATTGTTAGTCCCCTCTCTCAAAACTACCTCCACACCTTCCACAGTGTTCCTTGCTGAGTATACCAGAGTGGTGTGCTCACTGGGTAGTTGAGGTGCACATGGAGTGGCCCCGCTCATTTCTGCTTCTGAGATAGTTGAAGCCAGTCCCCCTTTGCCTCCTTGTTTTTGATCCCAACTTCCCACTACTAATCTCAATGAGAGGTCTTCCATAATAGCGTTCTTCGACTGGTCCTCCCACACCATGCATTCTTTTCCTTTCTGCTCCTTCCTCGCACTCTGGTCATCTTCATTGATCCCAGTGGCACGAATAGTTCCAATGCAGGTTAAATTCCCATGCTCCTTAGATTTGCAATTGGGGCATAGCAACAGTTGATCTTCCCTTTCATCTTTTAAAGTTCTGTATCCTAATTCTATTAGTAGATCTATTTCCTGTGGGATCTCTTGTTGCGGGGGTAAACCTAGACATAACCTAATGTATGCCCCTTGACATCTGTCTATCAAAACTTCATCAAATTCCAGGAAAGAACCCAGCTTGCTCCCAATGGTTTTTAGTAAATTTTCTTCCCAGTATTCCACCGGGAGATCATATATTCGGATCCATACTGGACCTTCCTTTAGATTGTGCTTCCATGGATTGAAATTTGGGTACCAATCTACAAGATGGACACCCGTATTCTCCAAATAATGTTGATCTTTCATTAGGGCATTCCGTTTGGCTTGATTTGAGGGGAAAATAACTAGAAAGAAGTTATTTGCTAGGGCACAAATCTGGGTAAGCCCACCCCAGTTTTCGTAACACTAGCTCTCCACGAATCCTTCTTCTTTGAGAATACCCCCCCATTTAATAAACATCCCACAGTCTCTTAGCTTACCAATTTTGATCTTTAATTTCAACAACTCTACCTCCACTGTGATTCTCTGTGATGGTGCAGGAGTCGATTGAGGGTTTGGATTCTTCCTCCATGAGTTCACTGTGCTTTCCCTTGAAGGGCCTTTATACCAAAACCTCCCATGCCTTTGTCTTTGGTAGTCTTTGTTACTGATTAAGTCTGCTCCCTGCTTTGAAGCTCTACCATAGGGGAGATCAAAACTGCGATGTGTTGCATTGATGTTTGACACGAATTTCGTTGCACACGGCTGAATCCATGGTGGTCCTTGATTTCTAATCCGAGAATCGTTGAACCCTTGCTTTCTAGGGCGAAAGTTTCCCTCCTGCTTCAAGTGACGGTAATATAGATGGCATCTATCAACCCATCGGCCATTGTGAAAAACCCACTGTGGGATATAATCTCCAGGTTTATTTCGATCTGGATTCTGCCAAACCTTGCCACCAAAGGGGGCTCCTTTTTGGCCCTGTTGTCGATCACTCTGGTGATTGTTTGTCCACCCGGGCTGTTTGCATTCACACCTGGCTTGGAGATCTTCCATTGGAAATTCCTTTTCTGCTTCGGCCGCCCACTCGCCCGCTTTGCCGATCTTTGCCCAGCCTTTTTTGCCTTGCTTTGCT
The DNA here is from genome assembly GCA_007258455.2 of Sequoia sempervirens. Classification (NCBI taxonomy): domain Eukaryota; kingdom Viridiplantae; phylum Streptophyta; class Pinopsida; order Cupressales; family Cupressaceae; genus Sequoia; species Sequoia sempervirens. Next base: position 949,339,351 of record VDFB02281492.1, read on the forward strand.
CTTCCTTCTTTCCTATCATTCTACCTTCCTGCTTCCTGCTCCCTTCGCCCTTCCAATCGCTCCTCGTACAGATCCACCATTTTAATTTTGTATTTAGATTAATTGTTTATATTAAGTTCATTATTAATTCTTCTATTTCTCTCTTAATTAAATAAACAAAATTAAAAACTTTGTTTTATTTAATTATTATCATTTTTATCATATTATTTCTCCCCTAATTAAATAAACAAAATTAAAAACTTTGTTTTATTTAATTATTATTATTATTACTTCTTTTATACTTCTATCATAAATTAAATACACAACTTAAATAATTTGTATTATTTAATTACCTCATCACATTTCTTCTTAATTAAATAAAGATATTCTAAAATATTTTATTTAATTATCATTTTCCTTTTATTTTAATTTAATAAACAAATTCTATAGTTTGATTTATTAAATTATTCAATCCTCTTTTTGCTAAATTTAAATAAATCAAAAATATTTAAATTTATGCATAAATCATATTCCTTTTATCACTCACCAATAAAATTAAATTTTCAAAATCTAATTAATTCTACTGTCATTCAAGGGAAGAGCTTCGGGGACAAACCTGCAGGAAGTCCTCTCAATCTTCTTCCAACCACCTTCCCTCCCATCTTGCCTGGTGTTTTCATGGGGAGAAACAATCCTCCATGATCAGCTCCATCTTCTCATCCCATGCCATTCAATTCTCCAGATTGAATCCCAGCCTCTTATCCCGTATCCCTGTGCAAATGTGCTGCCGTAAAAGCTATAAATACAGGTCTTTGGCTACAGGAAATGGATCCCAACTTGTGCAATCTTACTATGTAGGTTTTCCAAACATCCAGCATTCATCCAACATTCAAGCATTCAACATTCATCCAACATCCATTCAGCATTCATCCAGCATTCAACATTTGCAGTCATGGCAGCCATTATAGTAGTTTTAATTATTTAATCATATAGGAATAGAATTAATTTGAATTCTCATTCTCTAAGTGTCATTTCAATGGTCTAATTAGCTTCTAAAATCTGAGAGCAAAGTAGATTAGAGAGATCTTTAGAGTTAGAGAGCAATATGATAGATTTCTGAAGATTTTTAGTTTAAATTAGTTTAAATTTCTTAAATCTTAGATGCAATGTCTTATTTAGAGGTGTAGAAGCATGTTTAGATGGTTTAACTCATTCCTACGCTTACAATTGTATGATTGCATCACAAGATAAAAACAAGCCCCACTTGGTCAGATCAATCTATCATTAAGCATAATGTGCCACTCCCTGGGGCATCCCCTGCACTCTGCCATACTACCTCAGTACCCTTAGTAGCAAGAATCTCTTAATGATAAACCGGGTTTTCCCAATCAAGAACAAGGATTGACATAAATAAGGCATCTCGACATCATCCTCTAGCCATTGCTCGTAATCAAGATATGGTCGCCATACCACAGACTCAAGATCATCTAGTGTCCTCCTCCAGTACTCAAGTTTTCCCAGCATAAAGGTGTACATATGGCCTCAAGGTGACAAACTATCTATCCCCAACTAGCCATAAAACTGCTACATGCTCCTAGGCCTAGACCTAAAGCAATGTGCGCCCCACTAATAAATTGGCCCCTCAAAGGTAGATCACTTGGTGTAGATCATGGTATAGATGTGCAAGCATGCAACATACCCACACATATCTAGTCCCTTAAGCAATCATGCTTTCCAAAATCTGCCCCCATCCAACTGATAGTCCCTTTGACCATCGATCAAGACAAAGGAATCCTCTAATAAATCCGGCAAGAACAAAAGGTAATGTGGCATATGCATCAACCATATCCCTCCACTAAATCTTGTAGTCACATATGTTCTCATCCTAAAAAACTCTATGCAGTGCCTTGGCCCTGCCCTACTCTTGAGCATCATATAATACAAGCTCTCCAACCACAGGTATCTATAAAATCTGATATACATCCTTGGGAGTCACTATGATCTCACCAGTGGGAAAATGAAAGGTGTTATGCTCACTATGCCACCTATCTGCTAAAGTTGTCAACAAACCCCTATTCACCCTAATCTGGGGCATATCAAGTAGTGACAACAAACCACATCATGCAATGACGCCTCTCTTAGCCAGCATCAAGTGTGGAATCAAATCCCATGTCCTGGGAAAGCGCTCTTTGATCTATAAACTGGTCAACGACACCTATCATCACAAAATCACAAATCAACAAATCAATCAATCAATCCAACCTCACTTATCATGAGGTTCATCAATCAAATCAACCTCACCTATCACGAGGTTCATCAATCAATGTACCTTGCCTATCATGAGGTCAACCAATCAATCAAACTATAATTGATCCTCGCCTATCTTGAGGTCAATTATCATCATCCTATCATTGAATCTCACCTATGATGAGATCAATGAACATCTAATCTATCAACATCCTCAATCATCATCAAAACAAAGGCTGACACAATCAAACATCATCGAAATCAAGAAGTCTAATTAAGAAAATCATCAAATTTCCCCAATGTGCTAAAACAATGCTCCAATGCACTGAAAAACTCGATGCACTAGAGAAATTCATCAATGCGCTAAAACAAACCTTCAATGGGCCGAACTACTCTATGCGCTAGAACATTTCATAGATGCGCCGAAATACCCTATGTGTTAAATTAGTTCACCTAAGTGCCAAAACATCCTATGTGCCACAACAATTATTGAATGCACTACTTCAACACACCTATGCACTACTTTATCCTATGCTCTAATTCATTTATCCTATGCGCTATATTGGTGACCCTATGCACTAGCCTATCCTATGTGCTAGAACAGTTGTTCTATGCACTATTGTGGTATCCTAATGTGCTAAATAAAAAAAATCCAAATTAAATCAAGAAAAAGAGTGGGAAAAACAACTTGCACAAATTACGAGGGAGGTTTTTAGGGTGCATACCGAAGGTCCATACGCTGTCAGGTGGTTGTGACACTTGACCCTCTCGAACTGATGCATGTGGTAAGGGATCACCATTCTGCTCCAAAGTGCTGAATTTCTCACCCACTCTAAAGTTTTCAAAATCACAAATGCTCAAATGAACTTTCTAATCACTCTTTTTAACCTTTTAAAGGTTAATTAAGTGGCATTTTATGGGGTTCTTTTATTTTATTTTCAAAGGGGCTTTAATTCATCAAATCATCACCAGGTGACTTTAACATCATTTTTCGGGAGATAAATTATTTTTGAACCATAAAATTTTGAGACCATCATCAAATCATCAAAATTTTCAAAATTTTCAAAAAATCCTAAAAATTCAAAAATTCATTGATTTATCTCCCGAGGGGGCATATATCTGTCATCACCTAAAAATCAACATTTGGGGCATCAATTTTTTTTTTCTCAGCAACATCACCTGAAAATCAATATATGGGGCATTGAATTTTTTTTTTCTCAGCATCGATATCAAATTTTTCTTTAAAGCAATGTGTAAACACATTACTTCAAAGAGGGGCAAAATGTATACACCTAAAAATGGTCCAATTATTTAATTAATTAAATACTAGTTATTTAATTAATATTTCATCGACTTATAAATAAATTCTCAATTTATTTATATAGTTCATATCTTCTAAATTCTTCAAATCTAAAATCACATTCCTCTAATTTAATTAAATAAACAAATTTCTATAGTTTGTTTTATTTAATTAATTTTCACTAATCCCAAATTTGGAATTTAAGTACATTTAATTAATTTCACTAATCCAAAATTTGGAATTCAAGCATATGTCTACAACTTTTCATGCCACCTCACCAAGGTCACATGAAATTAAATAATTCTAATTTTTAAATTAGAATTATCTTCAAAAAAGTTTCAAACACATGGCTTATTCCTCACACACTTCTTCAACAAACTTTGAACACATGTTCTTTTTCTCCCACACTTGATTCCCCCAACCATTTGGCATGTTGTCTTTGGCCAATGGAACATCCTTCTTGATTCTCTCCATCTCCACCGTTCATCCCTCTTGTTTGAATCTGGACCGTCGATCTCTGCCACATCAGAAGATGCTTGGAAAAGCCTATAAATACAACCCTTTGCTATAATGTTTTGCATCCCACATTTGAGTAGAGTTATCATGTAGGAATATCTTTGGAGCTTTGGAGCATTTGGAGTCTTATAACATTGTTTAGCATTTTAACAAGTTTGCATTCTAGCATCATGTTAACTTAGAATCATGTTTTGCTTTATAGTTGCATTTTAAATCATGTTTTTCTTTATAGTTGAATTTTAAATCATCATATCAATGGTTATTTGAGCATATGCAAAATCATTTTAACTTATTATCACAACATTTGCATCACATAAGTTAGCAACATTATCCATATTTGTCAATATCTTCATTATCATTGCATCATGGTTTTCATCACTTAGTTTCATGTAGGAAATTAGATTTCTTGCATTTTGAATAGCATCTCGTTTCTCAAGTAGTCATTTTAACAATCATAGTGCACACCTAAAATATGAGAGCCAAATGATTTAATAAATCCTTGAGAATAGAGGATAGTGAAACACTTTTAGGAATTTAATCTTGTTTCAAGTTTTATTGATCATTAAATTTCTAATATAATATGCCTCATTAGTGTTTGTGTTGATTTACTAACTTTCCCACATTTCACACACACAATAACAACAAAGGAAAAGATGAGTATGATGTTGGAAACATTGAAAACTCCTTGGAGCAACTCTAGAATCATAATAAGGCAACAACAATAAATATTGACTATCTTGATGCTAAGGAGCACTAGAAAATTCTTGATATGGAGTAACATTGGAATTTGAATGAAGCAACTTGACATAGATACAAGATCTAGAACTAAAATGAAGTGCAAGGATGAAAACAATACCTTCCCAAGTGATACGATGCCCAACTGATAAACTAGATTACAAATACACACAAATATGAATAAAAGACATTGGGGTTGAATATGGAAAAGTGCATGAATGGTTTAATAGAGTTCCTCAATACCTTTCTAACGCCACAAGAATTATGAAAATCAGAGATTTTGACCAAAAATTATGAGCTTGGGAGCCAAAACTAGAGATCTAACTTCAAATAGTAGATACTGGCACCAAAAAATAGAATTTGGAAAAATAATATTGTCCACTAAAAATTACAATGAACTAGCTTTCCAACAATATCTCATTTTCAAAAAATCAATATTGTGGCAAAAAGTTATGGCCATTTGAATTTTTTCCCAATTTGGGCATTAGGGGGCCAAATTTGGGCCCCTAGGCCATTGACCCCTAAGCACCCATGTGACATGTCATTGAGTATTTTCAAAAAATAATACTGTTGCTAGTGACAGTGGCACCATTGGGGTGGAGCATTTGGGGGCAGCAAGCCAAAGGCCACACCACCTCAAGCATTAAGCCCCCTTGTGATACAAGTGACCATGGGTTTAATAAATTTTTGACCAACACCAAACAATTGAATAAACCACGGGTGGCCTATATACCAATCATCAACAATAAACTTAATAATGTAGGTTTTAAAAACAAATTTTTACTATTAAATAAATCTGAAAAAATTATACTTGATGTAGACTAGGCACTTGATGACCAAGTAGGTAGAATTATGCCAACACAAGATATACCATGGAATGTGTTGAAGAATATTCATTGAATAACGACACGATAGACCGTATGATATGTCCAAGTATGGATTTGTATGAAAACTAGTGATTATTAAAAAAAACCTCTAATGCCCCTAGGATAAAGTGTCCAATTTTGATGATTTGACAAGCGATCTTTAGATTTTTTAGCCTTCTAGATGTGATGGTAGGGTCATTTTTGGCCCAAAGTGTTCAAAAAAATTAGCTACCTTTTGGATCTAGTAACCTTCACCCAACTTGAAACCCCTATTTATCTAGCCCTATATGTCAAATTTTAATGAAACAAAAGCCAATCCTAACCTTATCTAGTGCCTTGAATTCAACCATGAGGCCCTTGAAACCATAAAATGTAACTAGAAAATTCTTCAAGCCAAAATATGTCCCTTATATATGAGAAGGAGTTTGCAGTACTGGAGCTCTAATACCATGTAGGAGTTAAATGTGAACTCGCAACGCCCCATGATCAATTTCCAAACCAAAATATCTTCCACAAGAGATAAATGGAAAGAATATCTTGCTATGGTAAGGATGCAATATTTATTGATTAAATATCAAAAGTACATATGATACCTTTCTTATAAAGAAAAGTTTGTGAGATAGGATTAAACAAGATCATATGACATGTGTCTTAATCCTTTATAATGAGATAACTACCTCAATAATTATTAAAGGACCTAGGACATAAGTATTAAATGTCATGATAAGATAAGATATGATCACATGTCACCTAAGACTTCTAGAAATATTCCCTAAGACCTAAGTAAACTTAACATGTGAATATGACCTATTAGTGAACTGATTAGGTAAAACACCATATTCACACCAACATTATAAATTGAAAGAAAATTCCATCATAGTTGAGGAAGAGGTTAATTACATGGGATAATGATAGTAAATATTTTTTCCTTTGATCAAGATTTTAATTCTTCTTGGCATCCTCAATTTGCATGGAACAATAACCAATGGAACACACCTTAGCCACAATATTTAGGATAATAAAATTGAGGACCATAAACTTGAGAACCTCTAGAGTGGATAAATCAATAACAGTCAACTCCACAATGGGTTAATCCTCCACAACCATGATTTCATCAAATCCCTACATTGCAATGGAAACCTCCATAAAATTTATTTTTTCAAGGACCTTGTTGAATGCCAAATTAGTAACCACCCCTTGTACCACCTCCACAAAACCAACAACATAATCAAGCAATATAACCTCCACTGCTAGCCCAAACAATTGGTAATCCTAAAAATAATAGGTAGAACACACTATTTTAATTCATTGAACAAGAGAATATTGCGAGGATCAATGCAATATATTGTGGGGAAATGCAACTCAAATAAAAAGATCTTGCACTAGCCAACCATAATCAATATAATATAAAAATAACTTGAAACATTTTCTAGAGACAAAATTGATTTGGTTAAATGAAATGATAAGAAATTAACTACAAAAGCATACAATATACTCGAGAGAGAAACTAACTTTGATGCCACTCCAAGCCTGTCTTTAGGATCATCTCTTGAATATCCTATTAAAAAAACTTTAACTCATTCTAAAACTTTACATATAAATAAAACCTTTGAGGTCCTTCTAGAGGAACTTGTTGATAATACTCTAGAACAAATTATGATAGGAGCACTAAAAATCCTTTTTTGAGACCCCTCCAATAATGAAACTCTAAAATAGGGAATGCATATTCCCTTATAAAATCTATTTTTTGAAGAGGTTTAAAAAACTAATCCTAGCAACACTCTAGAACCAATTATTTTCAATGAAACCACATGCTACAAGAAATCAAATAATTAAATATAGAAGTTTCATTGTTATATGTAATCAAAGAGATACCCGAGCTTTAACCAATTGGTGAAACAAATATGCATAAAGATACTTGGAAGGAAAAATAATTAGATTAACAACATCCAAATAGATGAGTATCTTGATGATCTCCTTTCAAGAATTTTTTTGGTACCCAAATATGGTGATCCAGGGAATCTCACAATCACATTATCCATTGGTGGAACCCAAATCTCTAATGTACTTGTAGACTGAGGAGTTTCCATAAATTTCATGATAGCACTGGTTATAATATAGGTGCTATCATTAACAAATATCTAGAACACAGCCACTATATTACAAATTGTAGATCAATCTATCACCATTCCAAAAGGGATATTAGAAAATGTTTTATTCATGCTAGGGAACTGGGAGTATCCAATAGATTTTCAATTTATCTTTAAATCAAGAACTCCAAAAGATAGTTATCCCTTGATCTTGGGAAGACCTTGGTTAGCTATAATAGCTATCTTGATAGACTATATGTTAGAAGGAATGATAATTTCTAATGGTTTGAATAGAAAATACTTATATTTATATCCTCTTGCTCAACCAACTATGAATAAGAAAATTTAGGTAGATGAAATAATGGATACTACTAAGCAAGGAAATTTAGAATAATTGTCAATGGTTGTGAAAAAATAACACTATTATGAAATAGAGAATGATTTGGAACTTTAAAAATATTCTCTAGACATAGATGATGAGCAAGATATTGAAACAAACTATATGCTGCAGAACCACATTCAAACAAGTATTGTAGAATTCACCTAAAATAACAAGGAAAAATTCCTTTCCACATTTCATTTTCCTTTTGTAAATATAATCCCAAGAAGTGATAGTTTAAATTCAAAAAATCACCACCTTCCACATGATGTAATCTCACTATCTCTTGTTGAACGCATTGATGAGAGAAACCTATACAATCACTTCTAGTCATCTACAGACCACATAAATCATGGTATTGCAAGGTAAAACCTCTAATATCAATAGTTTTCTTACAAAATAATAGGAATTGCAACTATTCAATGTTTTAATAAATCGGTCCAAAGCATTTTCCTAGGAATATAAATACATGAGAGAAATACACCCAAGGATTTGTACAAATATCATATTTATACTAATCCAGTTAGACTTGTTTGCCAATATTAGTATAGAATTAACCCTATGCTTAGGGACATAGTCAAGACAAAGATTGAAAATATTATACAAGTGGGATTTATTTATCCAATCTCTGACAACCAATGGGTTCCCCCCTAGTGGTCATTCCTAAGAAAGGGGGAAAATTGAGAGTCTATGTAGACTATAAAGAACTTAATATTAAGTCCACCTACAAAGAAAATTTTCCTTTACCATTCATTTACCAAGTCTTGGATAACCTTGTCGGGAAGACATAATTTGCATTTTTTGATGGATTCAGTGGGTATAATTAAATGAATGTTGCTTCAAAGGTTAGGAGAAAACTACTTTTACATTCCTATGGGGAACTTTTGCATACAAAGTTCTTGCATTTGGTCTATGCAATACCCTATAATATTTTGGAGGCCAGTATTGACTATTTTTGTTGAACTAATAAATTATTATGTAGAATTTTATATGGATGATTTCTCATTACATGGAAATACCTTTTAAAATGTACTACATAACTTGGATAAATACCTTCAACATTGTGAAGAACATCACCTAGATCACTTAGCCATGACAAATTTCTTATCATGGTTTAACAAGGCATTGTGTTAACTCACCAAATCTTAGTTGTTAGGTCTCAAAACCACTACTCCACTTCCTAAAGAAAAATATAACTCACAAGGCTAGGGTTGTCACCATGCAAATGAAATAAGCCCATCAAAAAACCGTGGAGGGATAATGGGAAACTCTACAAGCGTGGGTTAGATCTCCTACACTTCAAGATTAACTTAGACTTGAGATGGTATTTCTATGGGTATATTTTAATAGGTATTGGAATCATATAAAATGATCAATAAAAAGATAAGGATAGCTAATCCTAACTTGATTTCTTAGCCCCCAAAACTATCACTAGAATAAGAAAAACTAGATGCATATAACCTCTATATAGTTGATGACCATATGTAATCATGACCCATATGAGATAGTTTCATTTGAATAGATCTCTTGAAGATAAATCCTTGGTTATAATCTAGGTCATGAATACATAAAAACTACTCCTACTCCTATACTATTGGTTGTGTTTGATTTAATGGCGTGATATTAGAGTATGGTTCCAAATTGGTGCCTATCTATTAGGAAACTATGCCACAACACCAAGAAGAGAACAAACAAGGAAAAAAGAACCTCCAACTATGCATTTATATAGACCAATGGATATAAAACCTTGTAATAGAGCATACTTAGTAATACAAACATGATAACATGTATTCATACATAAAATTGAGAGAGATTTTTACAAGCCTTGCATTGTCTTCATAATGTTATCACATTCATCTAACTCAATGTTACAATATTCATATCAACAAATGTGGAAATGGAACATATCTAGCTATAACTAATATATTATCCTAAACACCTACAAAGTGCCAAAGATATATTCTACAATAAAATATCATTACATTATTAATCTTATTCTATTTCAGGTTTACAATATCTCAATAAACTAGATTTCAATGTTAGTGGAAGCACTATAAATTATTTGGAGTTTGAAGAACACACAATGAGCCAACCTCCTCAAAATAATTAAAAATCAATTGATATAATAGCAACCATACATAAGTCTAATCATTGTACATTATAGTAGTTCAAAAAAATTGACAAAGGACAAATCACACCCAAAGTGGAAATTGTATATTGAAAGATGTGCTTTGCAATTAATTTTGGTAGTTGAGGGATATATGGTATTAATGTAAGTAGATGAAATAAAAGGCATGATCAACAATAATGATGGTAGGTGAATTGGAGATTCATAGAGAAACACTCCAAGCGGCAATAAACTATCACAACATTAATTCTTGGTTGGTAAAGGTGCTAATAACACTTTTATTTTCATGGAAAATCTAAGGAGAAATAATAGGCCAAAATAATGACCCTTAGGTCATTCGAGCTTCAAAAAATCATCTAGAACTCAAAACCACATATTGTTAGATTCCAAGGGTCATCAAGAATAAAAGTGGGAATTTTACCCCTTTCAAGTTCTTGTGAGAAATTTAACTGCAAGTGCATTTGCACCTTTGGGATATATATTTGGTTCACATTGGATCACCTGCAAACCATTTGCATAACACTTTAGTCTTTATCATATTTATGTGACTTGAAAGGATCCATCAGGTTGTGGCAGGTAATTGATCTCCAACGGGAATCAATAGAATTTAACCAAGTGCATCCACACTTTATCAACATGTCTAGTTTGGACATAAAGTCTTGCAAGTGATGTCAAAATGGGGTGACATCACAATGATGTAAGAAAATAGGAGTGATATGGATTGGAAAGATTGAATATGATGATGAAATGACGAGGTAAGCATATGGGATGCCATCTAGGTACAAATGCAAGAAAATGGTGTGGATCAAGCTTGAGCACAAAGTTATATGAACATGATGAAGAAAATTTAGAAATGTGAAGTTCATATGGGTGGAAAAAGTCGCAAGAGGAAAGGAATAGAGAAAATGAAGTGAACTAGGCAAGTGCATATGAAAAGAGAAGTTCACATGAAAATTCCCACAAAGAGAAGATGATGTGAATAGGAAAATGTGGGAAATTCTTGTGTAAGTGGAAATGAGAAAGAAATTTGTCAGGATGTTGAATGTGGAGGTTCACATGGAAATTCTCATTGGGAAAGATTTTCCCATAAAGTGGGAGATTCTAATTCAAATAGACATGTGAAGGATTAAGAGGTGTTTAGTTTAGATGGATGAAGGATTCTTGCAAGTTTGGAACTTAGTCAATTTCTAGCACTTAAGGACTTTGTGAAAAAAGACATGGTGAACTTCACCATATGGGAGAAATGGACCAACACTACACATTAACAAGGAAATCCATCTAAATGGAACATTTGCAGGCCATATGGGCTGAACTGAATGGAGGGATAAAACTCATAAGCCTATAACTTCTTAACCATAAGAAATTTTATAAAACTTCAAAATAAAAATTGACTTAATTTTTTGTTCTCTATCCATTGGTGCAAAGATATTTTGACAAAATACTAATAATTATTAATTTCCATATCAATTATAAACTTGGTAAAAATTGCTAAGGAACAAAAAGGGGAAGGGACTAAAAAAAAAGGGAAATTGTAGATTTGAGTCCCAAGAGTGGCTCTTGTTGGGGATGTGTGCCTCTTGTAGGCACAACAAGAATCCAAATATCTAAGAAAAGAAAAAAGGGAAAAAAATAATGAGATTGACTCTCAAAGGAGAACAAACATATGTACATGACAAGATAGAAAATTTACAAGGAAGGACAATAAATTGTAGTGAATACCATGAAGTCATATAACTTAGAAGATATGGCTACTCAAAATTACCACATTATTTTGTAGGTCAAACCCTACCTAAATACTCATGGAACCTGGCCATGGACAAGAATCTACATAATCTTGCTTCTATCAAAGTAAAACCTCTTGAAGGAATTGATTTCCATAAACCCAAAGTTTCTACCTTCATACAACTACAACAAATGTAATTTTTTCCAGTCAATCACAACTCTATGACTACCACTAAATAAGTAAATACATGCTCCACTATTGACCTTTCTATTGTATGGAAACCATAGTGATGTAGAGAAAATAGGTTTTGATCCAAAACCAACACAACACAAGTTGTATCGAACAACAAATTGATTCACAAACCCTAACAAAGCACTCCTTCACACAAACTCTTCTTTTCCTCTAGAAGGTTTGCAGACCCAACTTCTTGGTATTATCTCACAAAGAACCTCACAACCATCAAACCTTCTACATTTTTAGATACCCTTTAAGGCCAAATGAAACATACTTCAAAAACTCCATGGGTCACCTTGGACCAATTCACTCAAACTCAAGAGACTATGTTGTCCTAATAGGCCAATTAGGCCACTTTTACAAAGGAAGTGCCTCAAATTACTTCAACCAACTCCAAATATTCTCAAATATTTTCACTAGATGTCAAATGGCCCTAATCGACCATTTTTAGAACAACCAACCTTCACTAAGTCAACAAAATAGAAAACCCTCCTTTTCACTAGTTTGGGGTAGGGTTTATTGGAACTTGGTGTTCCCAACCTCTCACAACTCTAAAACCACCTCCAAAACACTAGGATATGTCTTCCTATGGTCAAAATACCATCTCAAAACCTTTAGAAATAATATATAATCAAACCCTTACTCATACCCATTATTTTCAGGCCTAGTTTCATCAAATTACCCCAGGACAGTCCTCCAAACTTCCCCAAATCCTTCAAACTTCCTAAACCTATTACTCTACCATTCTAAAACTACCATCATGAGCCCATTCCACTTAGTAACAGGGAGGAAAAAAGGTGGAATGGGATTTATTTCATGATTGAAGCCCCAAGCCCTTAACACAAGGTATCACAAGCCAGTCATAGAAAAATGAACCTAACTTTCACCAATTTCAATATGAATCACTCAAATAAAATGTAGAAATAAGCTAACTCCTCACCCACTAAATTCACAAGTCATTGGAGCAATTTACCACAGTACAGAACCATACTATTGATTGGTAACACAAAATTTCTAAAGAAAATGCTAAAATTGAATGAAATCAAGGAATTTATTTATTAATTCTTCTTTCCAAACTTTCAACAACACTTACATCGAGTTTTTCAAACACCTATATTATTTTTCCCACCAACAAAACTAACTTAACCATCCAAACTAACTTTTGGTTTCCCATGACTGTTGGGCTCCCACATTTCATACATTTTTTTGCATTTTTACCAAGATAACAACCTTTTTCAAATATGCCAAAATATGTCAATTTGAACTTAGGGATCACATGAAAAAATAAAATTGACCTATGCCTCTAGACTTGAATCACACCCAAAACATGACATTAGAGCTCTCACCTTCCAAATGTTGCAACTTGTCAACTTTTGTAAACTTACATTTTTGTACATCTTTTTGAAAACATTGTACATTTACAAAGATGAATTCCCAATACATGTTGAATGGTCAATTAGACCTTATTGACACAACAAAATACCTTAAAACCCTAAGAAAACCTAACAAAGAACAAACTTGACCCAACTCACTTGAAATGGATTGGTGCTCCTACACCATACACCCAGCCAAGAAAAATTCCCAAGTCCCTTTGAGGATTGTATGCCATCAAAACATGCTGCCCTTGAGCTGATTCCCACCTTGAACATATTGTATTCACTAAGTAATTATTTTATCAACTTTACTCCTCCTTGGAATGATGTAAATCTACCTTCATATCTACAGACACCTCTTGTCCTGTCTTGTCTTGGACTTTCAACTTCTCATCCTTTAGTGCACATTCAAAATTTCTCTTTGGTTCTTGCTTCTCACATGGTTTCATCCCATCTTTCATCCTCATGAATTTCATCAAATCCTTTGTCTTGTCAATCTTACAAGCATCTATCTTCTCAAACTTGAGACCCTTTATTTTAACAGTAGTTTTTGGTCCATTGTCCTCTTTTAAGCCCACAAGACAAAGTACTGTCCCAACTTGGATTACATAAAATTCTTTCAACCCAACTAGTGGTTGCTTCCTAAGGTGTTCTTCAACTTCCTCTTGATCTGTTTTAAGCATCAACACTTGGCCTTTATCCTCCAACCTTGTATCACTCTTCAAATTCTCTATTTTTATGTTTTCAAACTTGGAGATGGCTGCAAAATCCTTGGACTTCTCTGCCTCTATCTCCACAAACTCTTTCTTCCCAAACATAATCACCTTGGTTACTCTAGACTAATCCTTATCATCTCTTAGCAACATATTTAATGTAAAACAATTTCCCTCATGCTTAATATGATAATAATTGCTTCTACAATCATACATGGCATGCTTGTCATATTGCCATGGTCTCCCAAGCAAAATATGACAACAATTCATTAGTACAACATCACAAACAACTTGATCCTTATAACTTCCAATCTTGAATTCAATCAAAGCTTGTTCACTAATCAAGATGGATTGGTTATCATTCAACCACGATATATTGTATGGATGCTCATGAGGAAATTTTGACAATTTCAACTTATCTATCATATCACTAGAAACCATATTCTAAGTGCTACCTGAATCTATGACTACCTTGCATACCTTGTCCTTGCATTTGCATGTAGTTCTGAATAGAGATCTCCTTTGTATTGGTTTTGTCTCCTTTTTTTTCCTTTAGGAGTTGTCTTCTAACCATTAAAGAGTCCCCAACTTCTGGAGCAACAACTACATTTGAAGAATTTTAACTTTCACATTCATCTTCTTGCACAATTTGAGCACTTTTGTCACTTCTCCTTTCTCCACCACTTGATGTAGAACCCTATCTTTCAAGAAATTTGTATGCTAGATTTCCAAACTCATTACAGTTATAGAACCTGCCTTAAAACATGTTTGAATTCGTACCTCCACCAAATCTGCCTCTAGTGCCTCTAAATCCACCACACTAATAAAAAAATTGTCCTTATTCTTTATGTGCATCTCCTTAGCGTTCATTAGTTTGTCTTGAAGAAGAAAATGTACCTCAGCCTCTTGTATTGTTTCCTCTCCCTCTAGTTGAATTTTATTGTCTTCTTTTCACTTTTTCTTCTGCCCTTGTGGCCATTTAGTAGCATTCTTCAATTGTCCTAGGATTATGCAAACTTATTTCATCCTGGATGTTAAATCTTAGTCCACTAAGGTACTTAGCCACTTTCTCTAAATCATCAACCATATGTCTTTCCCTTATGCTCAACCTATAAAACTAATTAGTGTAGGTTTTCACATCCATTTCCTTTTGTCTTAAATCTTTAAGTTTTTTAGACATTTGGATAGCATAATCACTTGGCAAAAAATTAAATTTTAACTTGGCTACAATCCTATCCCATGAAACAATTTTAGACTTACCTTTTCTTCTCCTTTTAGCTTGCTCGTAGTCCCAACAAATTAATGCATGCCCTTTCAATTTAGTCTTTGTTATCTTCAATTTCTCTTCATCAGATACATCCTCACATTCAAAGAAGTTATATTAATCTGCAATCCAATCTAATAGTGCTTCCTCATCAAGAGTACCATCATACATAGACAAATCAACTTTTACCTTGTGCTTGTTCCCTTTTACTAACTTTAGGATCCTTGCCATCCTTTGGTATTCAACATCCAACTCTTCATCTACATCTTCAAAGTCTTCATCTTCTTCTTCTTTAGTGTCATTTTTATCTTCCACAATCATTACTCTTTTCTGTCCTTTTTCAACACTCTCCAACCTTGCTGCAATCTATTTTGGAGTTCTTGCAACTTTCTAATTTCCCTCTTAGTCTTCTCTTCCATCTCTTGCATTTTCCTTTCCATATTATTAACCTTTGGAGGTATCTTGACACTTTTTCCTTTCAACTTCCAAGTTTCCTTTCTTTAATCAACAACCTTCAACACTCAAAAGATCTATTCCCTATGCTTTGATACCAATTGGTGCAGAGAAAATAGGCTTTGATCCAAAACCAACACAACACAAGTTTTCTCAAACAACAAATTGATTCACAAACCCTAACAAAGCACTCCTTCACACAAACTCATCTTTTCCTCTAGTAGGTCCGTAGACCCAACTTCTTGGGCTTATCTCACAAAGAACCTCACAACCATCAAACCTTCTACATTTTCACTCAAACTCAAGAGACTACATTGTCCTAGTAGGCCAATTAGGCCACTTTTACAAAGGAATTTCCTCAAATTCCTTCAACAAACTCCAAATGCTGAAATTTAATGAAATCATGGAATTTATTTATTGATTCTTCTTTCCAAACTTTCAACAACACGTACATCAAGTTTTTCAAACACCTATATGCTTTTTACCTCCAATACAAACTGACTTAACCATCCAAATTGACTTTTGGTTGCCCATGACCATTGGGCTCCCACATTTCATACATTTTTTTTGCATTTTTCGCAAGATAAAACCTTTTTACAAATATGCCAAAATATGTCAATTTGAACTTAGGGACCACATGAAAAAATAACCTTTACCTATTCCTTTAGACTCGAATCACACCCAAAACATGAAATTAGACCTCTCACCTTCTAAATGTTGCAACCTGTCAACTTTTGCAAACTTGCATTTTTCTACATCTTTTTGACAACATTGTACATTTACAAAGATGAACTCTCAATACATGTTAAATGGTAAATTAGACCTTATTGACACAACAAAAGACCTCAAATCCCTAAGAAAACCTAACAAATAAAAAACTTGAACCAACTCACTTGAAATGGATTGGTGCTCCTGCACCACATAGGACATTGGCCACCAAACTACCTAGCATTGTATTATTCATCTTCATAGTAGGTGGGAGAACTATTTGAAAACTCATGTTTGGTACAAAAATAAGCCATGGAATCTTCATACTTTCTGACCTCCTTGGGTGAATTGAGGGAAAAAGAGAATTCCTCCAATTCACAATGCAATGAAAACATTCCAATTCTTCATCTTGTTGACTTGTAGAAGGAAGCTCATCTTCTAGAAAATCAAATTGAAAATTTTGAAGATCTGGCATAAAAGAAACTTGAGCAACAGGCTGACCATCAACATGGAGAACATGTTGTTTCTCAAAACCATCACAAGATACATGATTGGAATCACTTATGTTAATACAAAATTCATCAACACAACCATCAAAAATATGAAACACTTCATGTGAAGAGTTTGTAACGCCCCGCCACAGAGCTCCAGAGGAAAACACATCTAACTACAACAATGACATTTTTTTTTCCCTAACAATTACAATGAGCTACATAACTTAAGATAACATGGAAAATAAACTCAGTCCTCTAGGGTTCCATGACTGCATTACTATCACAACTAATACAAGAACTAAACATACATCATGGATTAAACATCAACAAGAGTTCATCCTAAATCCATTGCATTAAATGAATAAACACATACAGTTCCATATTATACACTAGATAAGTAACCATCAAAGATAATTTATAAAGAACCATAAGATACATATACAAGTTCTCTTTCATGAGGGTACATCATTACATTGTTACAAGCTTACATCACTATTTCCCTGATACAATGGGAAGAAAACATCAAAAATATATTATATAATACAAATGATATACAGGTACAATAAATAACATGTGCAATTGACTCTTCGAATTGATAAAAAGATTTGAAAACTGCTACATAAGGTAGATCCTCCACGCTCATGAACAAAAACAAGGAAAACCAAATGGAGGAAAAAGCATAATCCACCTGACCATGTGGAACCCTAAGGTCCACCCCCCATGCTAGGAGATAAAAATAAGGTCCGACAACATCAAAAAATCAAGAAGACAGAAGGCTAACACAAAATTACAAAATATGGCTCCAACATACAAAGTACAACATGACATCATATAACAAGGACACCACTTAAAACAATAACTTCACTTCCAAAGGCACACATACAACAGAAGGGAAAACACAACTAGGGATTGCTAGACTATAGTAGGGAAGATTGTCATCACATGGTCTTGGCATGGGTTACCTTGATAGTCTCTCACTAGACGCCGACCCCATAGGGTGACACATACAGAACCAACATTCTTTTCTTGAGGACAAGGAAGTTGGTCTTGCCAACTAGGCCTTCTCAACCCATCCTTAGCCTAAACGAGCACTACAGACATGGGTGAGGCATCCAATTTTCTTGATTAATGTGTAAATTACCCATGCCCCCAATTCATTAATTAGGTTATCATGGAATTAAGAAACTCTCCAATGGGTTACCTTGATAGTTTCTCACTAGACGTCGACCCCCATTGAGAGCCACTCCCCCTACTTGCAACTAGAAGACCCTACACAACAAGCAAAGTAAAAACCATCTTGCATACTCATAAATCATAATTCCAAACACAATGCAAGGCATGGACCATCTCACACACAAATCACAATCACAAGAAATCTAAACACAGTGCAAGGCATTGACCTTCTTGCAAACTTATCAAAATCATAAGAATCCATATACAATGCAAGGCATTACCCATCTTGCACACATGATGTAATCATAAGAATCAAAACATAGTGTAAGACATCAACCCTCTTGTATGCAACACGAAACATTACCAAACCACTTGCAAGAGAAACCATCAAAGAATGATACATACAAGAATACTCCCCCCTGAGCCCCTGGAAGTCATCCTAACCTCTTTGCACAATGACTCCCACTTAAAACAATTTCCAAATCACTCCAATACCAAACATCACTTCCACATTTTATATTACCCATTTCACTTAACAAGACACATTACCTAATATAGTCAAAGCATTATTTCTAATCCCATTTATCTAATTACTAGTAACTCCATCTTTCCCTTACTAACTTTCCCATTTTCTCTAAAATTACCTATTTAAAAAAATGAATAACTCCCTTAATTGAATACACTACCTAATAACCACTTACCCATAGCTAACAAATTAAAACATTATAACCTTTTCTTTTCTATTTATTTTTAATTCACTTATCTAAAGAAAATCAATTATTCTTAAATAATATTTTTCTATACTATGATATATATATAATGTAAATATTCTTATTTATCTTCAAGAAAAATAGATGAAATAACTCTTAAACATATAGTTAGGGAAATAAATAAACTCATTAATAAAAGTCAATCATTTAAAATATGCAAAAATCCTATAGCATCA
The DNA here is from genome assembly GCA_007258455.2 of Sequoia sempervirens. NCBI lineage: Eukaryota > Viridiplantae > Streptophyta > Pinopsida > Cupressales > Cupressaceae > Sequoia > Sequoia sempervirens. The sequence goes on from VDFB02281492.1 coordinate 949,358,672, forward strand.
AATTCCCTTCATAATTCTTATGCAATTGAACATTTAAATGTTTTCTAGAACAATGATTATCAGATTATTGCCTAAGTTTTCTTTTAAACAAATTCCAAGAGATAGTCTTACTACTCCTATAACTATAACAACATCTATATTTCGACTAGAAATATCTATGTGCTTATTTACAAACTAGCAAAAGCTTCAAGGCTCAACAACTATTCCTACAAAATGAGTCTCAAATGAGGCTTGTGCGATATTCAAGCCATTGATGGTCACAATGTCTTGATAGGGCATGCTTGCAAGGTAATATATATAGATTCATTTCGAGGCAGTAAAGACACATCATTGACTCAATTCGAAGAATTCAAACATTCCCTTTGGGCCATTCCAAAGGAAGCCAAAACATGCATTTCCCAATCCTAAGTCTGTGCATTTATCTCACACATGTACATTGCTTGTGTAAACTTGTAGATGTCTCTTGTGGTACAAGAAGTATCTACTTTTCTCATTAAAACCTAAAACAAAGGAGATAACATACCCAATTTTTTTGAGACATATCTTGTGAATATGATTAGGTTGGTATGATTCAGTACATGCTTAAGATGTGAGTTAATTACTCTAACAGTGGATTGATGGGATCTCGAATTGAAGGTTCAGTTAAATTCTCTCTATTTGTTTTCAAAATATATCTATCCCTATTAACTCTAGACATCCAATAATTTGAATAAAATAGTGAACTCTTTAAATAAAATAGTGAACTCTTTAAATAAAATGGGGCTTAAAATGGATGCTATAAACCTCTAATAATTCAGTTTCTATCTCAAAATTAGATAGTTCCAAGCTGGTCGATTAATGCATCGGTCTAGCAATAGATTGTGAATGTAAGAAGGTTGTGTAAGGGATCTATTGTTAATGGGTTCAACCATGTATGGGCCTTAGATTCACAACGATTTTTTTCAAAGCTAAAACTTATTAAGCCCATCAATGGATTAATTTCTAGTCATGGTAAGTGTGGTATAATGGTGACATTCAACAACTATAAAGCATTCACTACCAACGACCCTCTATAGAGGTAACTCTAATTTATCCTTAGATTGCTTCATCTGCTAGACATTGTGATTTTTATCAAAGCCCACACTCAAACAAGGCTATACATGATGCTAAGAATATTTTTCTGTGACATAAAGCTGCATACAAACATAAAGGCTACGATGAATAATAGGGGGTAAATGAAACTTGACTTACACCAATATGGGAGCACTGGGAAGGAGTATGAATATCCATCATGATATTGTTGAAAAGGGTTTCTCTTCCATCAAATGTTGTGGTAGCATTGGCCTTGACAGATTGACATACAAACGTGGGGCAAGGATGTTCTAAGAAGACCGTGGATCAACCAATCTTCCATTGCTACTGTAGGTAAAAGACATGTCATGTGATAGCTATATGAAATGCCCTCGACCTGCCCAAGTCTTATGTATAACATGCAGGTGAGGTAATAGTGATATCAAGAAAAGTTGTTCACCAACTCAGTGAATGGTAATAATGGCATAGCGGCTACAAAATAATGAAAGGTTTCCCCTTGAGATGGATATGAAACAATAGCTAAGTTATCTCTATAGAGAAGGTAATATGGAGAAAAAAGTGAATTTACAATGCACCCAACAAGCCATCGATTTATAGGATATGCATAAAATATATTTGCACTAGAAAGATAAACAAAACGATTAAATCATCTTACAATCAAAACAATAGAGTTAAAGAATATAGACTTATCTGTAAATTTGATTTCTCCAAATTGAATTGATTTGATGCCATCTTTTGCCTATCCATCTATGTTCCTCCCTTCCCAAAATAAAAAAATGGAATACCAATGTTTTACAAAAACGTTCTTGCAAACCAAAACTATTTTTTTCTTCCCTAAAAAATAGAATGAATATCTCCCTCCTTGATGATAATTATTCACAACAAAGAAAAATTGTTTTCTTTTCGAAATCCAAAAATCCATGATAATTCAAAATCTCTCCCCAAAAAGGCTAATTATTTGCCCTAGGAAGGCTGATGGATTTTCGAAAATAAAAATCAGATAAAAATCTCACAAAAATAGCAAGTTTCCAATCTACAAATAGTTTGGAGCCACACATGTGCACCGAACAATTATTTTTCTACCTTTTTAAATTGTTTTAATTGATTATCCATTAACTCTTACGATTTAATATTTTATTTTATATTATATTAATTTCCCACCTTTTAATTTATTTAAACTCAACATTAATAATGCATATATTTATATTTAATTATAAATAATACTTTTTACCTTAGCAATTTAATTTAATTAAATTAATTATCTAAGGCAACTTATTTATTTATTCCTCCACGTGTTTCATTTAATAATTTATTTAATTCAACAACTTAATCAAACAACATTATTAAACCAATTTAATTCAAATAACCCAAAGCAACATTTATCAAACATCATGAAAGGGTAAATCATGGAGGGGCACTACATTCTGCCCCCCTAAGGTCTGACTTACTCCTAGAATTTGCAAGGTTAGAATAAAACATACACACATTAGTTCAAAATTTTTCTAAATAATACCACGTTAACCTTTCCTTAAAGTAAATTCAAGCAACATCAAATAACCAAGTAGACCAAATGCCAAAACATATACCTAAATCTTAACCAAGGTCAAGAAGTAGGACTAACCGACCAAAAACATTAGACACATTGATGGGGTAACCAACTGGATACTCACCCTCTTTGAGGATGATGGATAGGGTAAGGGATCATACGTTATCTCTATTTAAACAATTTCCATTAGGTTTAAGGCATGCTCAGACCTAACAATTTAGGTGGAGTCGATGTTTGGTACCTACAACCTGCATCAAACAAAATGGTTGAACATGTATATAATCAAATAATCAGACACACTGTGAAAGGAAATCACAATGTAGCAGGGTATTCACGAATGAGTAATGTGACACTATCCCTTTCACCAAGACACATCTGAAGACAACACTCAATAATCGAATCACTCGTAAACCATCCACTACATATCTATCATCAAAGTTGATTCATTACATCTTAATACTACACTTCCACAAAAATCAGCATAATTATGCACACAAAGCACACATTTTTCATTAATTATTCATCATTTACATATAAGACATTCCACTTTATTCTCTTTACAACACTAAATCTCATAACATATTCAACACAAAATCATGATTTTACAACTTTCTAGCTGCATGGACACACAATTAATCACTTCATAAGCATGATATTCATGATCTAACATGCATTCATCACATATGCACACATATTCACATCACCGGAAAACACATCACAAGGCTACACAAGGGTCCATAATGCATCCTTGATAGAAAGAATATTAGTGCATTGCACACTACACCAAGGGTCCTATCCTTTCCACCATTTTTTTGCACCATTGGATCAACACCACCAAAGGACAAGTCTCGAGTTACTAAGCAAGGATGAAAAAAGGGTGAAAACATAAACTCAAGATTCTAAGCACTAGGGCAACATAATGGGATCATATGAAACTAGAGCACCCAGTGTATAAACCTATGCTTTGATACCAAGTGTAACGCCCCACCATGAAACTCCAGAGGACAACACATCTAACTACAACAATGACACAATTTTCTTTTCCTTAACAATTATAGTGAGCTGCATAACTTAACATAACATGAAAACTAAACTCAGTCCTCTAGGGTTCCATGACTGCATTACTATCACAACTAATACAAGAACTAAACATACATCATGGATTAACTATCAACAAGAGTTCATCCTAAATCCATTGCATTAAATGAATAAACACATAAAATTCCATATTATACATCAGATAAGTGTTGGATGTTGTGGTTTTGTTGGTGATATGTGGTTATCATTGATGTCAACACTATTAGCATTTGGCATATTAGAAGTTGTATATGTCAAGGATATTGAGAAAATTGTTAAAAAGAGTGTTCCAAGTTATCTGTGGAACTTTGAAGGTCGTGAAGGTGTCTTGTTTTTTACGTTGAAGATCAATTGGTGTGGATTAAAGGGTTTTTTGTAGAGTACATCTAGTTCATCCACCAAAATTTTTAGAGGTCCGTGTGAAGATCTGATTGTGTAGTGAGCAGTTGTGTTTTGACAGTATTTCTATGTGTTATGTAAGTGTTCCTGAATGGAGTTTGTGTGTTTCTAGTGTTGCGGATGTTTCTCTATTAGTTATTGTTGTTTTTGGATGCTTCTAGATCGTGCTCTATCTTTGTGGTACATCCACATTGATTTGTGTGTTCATGGTCAAATATTTTTCTTTGTATGTTTGGTTTTTCATGTTCTTGGTCGACATGATGGTAGTAATGTGTTGTGGATCTTCAAGGTGGAATTAATTGAAATATTTTTGTGTTGGGGTTGTTAATTTGGGTCTCCACTATGTTGTGGCTGACCTTGGTAGATTCACATTGCAAATCTATTTTTGATTTAGTTGATTTTGAAAATATATTTTATATTTTCTAGTTGACTAGGTTGGTGAAATCTCATGGTGTGGATATATAAGAGTGATTGTTTGAGCTAAGCTAGTGTGTGCATTAGAGCGAATGTATGCTAGAGGAAGTGAAGATGTGTGAATAGTGTTCCTATCATTCAATTGTAGAGTAGAGTGAGAAGAAGCAAAGAATGTTTTTCTATGCTTAATTGGAAATGTAATTAGGCTTGTGTAGAAGCTATTCTTTTAGTTCATATCTTGTGGATCTAATCCATATTGTTGTATTGTTGGGTAGTGATCCCTCTTGTATTTAACTAGTGAGCTCTAGGCAGTGTTCTTGAATGCATGTGCATTCCCATTATTTTCTTATTATAATTTTAATAGGGTATAATATTGTGGACTAACATCTGCCATGGTTTTTCCCCTAACATGGTTTCCATGTAAAAAATATTGGTGTTCTTTGTGTCTCTAATGTGTTGAATGTTCATGGTTCATTATTCATTCATTAGATTTGAGATTAAGTAAGGTTTGAAAGGTTTTAATATTTAGTGACAACTGATTCGCCCCCTCTCAGTTGTCTATCCTTGTTTTTTCATCAATAAGTAACCATCAAAGATCATTTATAAATAACCAGAAAGTACATATACAAATTCTCTTTCATGAGGGTACATCATTACATTGTTACAAGCTTACATCACTGCTTCCTTGACACAACGGGAAGAATACATCAAAATTATATTATGTAATACAAATGATATATAGGTAAAATACATAACATGTGCAATTATCTCCTCAAATTGATACAAGATCTAGAAATTGCTACATAAGGTTCATCCTCCACACTCACAAACAAAAACAAGGAAAACCCAATAGAGGAAAAAGCACAATCCACCCAACCATATGGAACCCTATGGTCCACCCCCCATTCTAGGAGATAGCAATAAGGTCCCACAACATCAAACAATCAAGAAGATAGAAGGCTAACAAAAAAGTACAAAACATGGCTCCAACATACAAAGTATAACATGACATCACATAACAAGGACACTGCTTACAGCAATGCCTTCACTTTTGAAGGCACACATACAACAGAAGGGAACACATAACTAGGGAATGCTAGACTATAGTAGGGAAGAGTGTCATCGCATGGTCCTAGCATGGGTTACCCTAACAGTCTCTTAGTAGACGTCGTCCCCCATCTATGGTTAGCTTGACAGTCTCTCACTAGACATCGGCCCCATAGGGTGACACATGTGGAACCAAGATTCCTTTTGTGAGGAAAAGGAAGTTGGTCTTGCCAACTAGGCCTTCTCAACCCATCCTTATCCTAAAAAATCACTGCAGACATGGGTGAGGCATCCAATTTTCTTGATTAATGTGTAAATTACCCATTTCCCCAATTCATTAATTAGGTTATCACTGAATTAAGAAACTCTCCAATGGGTTACCCTGATAGTCTCTCACCAGACGTTGACCCCCATTGAGAGACACTCCCCCTACTTGCAACTAGAAGACCCTACACAACAAGCAAAGTAAAAACCATCTTGCATACTCATCAAAATCTCATAATTCCAAACACAATGTGAGGCATGGACCATCTCGTGCACAAATCACAATCACAAGAAATGTAGACACAGTGCAAGGCATTGACCTTCTTGCACACTTATCAAAATCACAAGAATCTATATATAGTGCAAGACATTACCCATCTTGCACATGACATAATCATAAGAATTGAAACATGGTGCAAGGCATCAACCCTCTTGCACACAACATGAAACATTACTAAACCACTTGCAAGAGAAACCATCAAAGAACCACACATACAAGAATACTCCCTCCTGAGCCTTTGGAAGTCATCCTAACATCTTTGCACACTGAATCCCACTTAAAACAACTTCCAAATCAATCCAATACCAAATATCATTTCCATATTTTACATTACCTATTTCACTTAACAAGACACATTACCTAATATAGTCAAAACATTATTTCTACTCCCATTTATCTATTCAATAGTAACTCCATTTTTCCCTTACTAACTTTCCCATTTTCTTTGAAATTGCCTATTTAAATAAATGAATAATTCCCTTAATTGAATACACTACCTAATAACCACTTACCTAGAGCTAACAAATTAAAACATTATAACCTTTTCTTTTCTATTTATTTTTAATTCACTTATCTAAAGAAAATCAATTATTCTCAAATAATCTTTTGCTATACTATAATATATATATATATATATATAATGAAAAGATTCTTATCTGTCTTCAAGGAAAATAGATGAAAAAACTCTTAAACATATAGTTAGTGAAATAAATAAACTCAGTAAAAAATGCCAATCATGTAAAATATGTGATAATCCTATAGCATTGAATGCCCTTCATCATTATTATGCAATTGAACATTTAAATATTTTCTAGAACAATGATTATCAGATTATTGCCTAATTTTTCTTTTAAACAAATGCCAAGAGATAATCTTACCACTCCTATAACTATAACAACATCTATATTTCAACTAGCAATATCTATGTGCTTATTTACAAACTGGGCTATTCTCAAGACCAAGAAATTTCATGTATACCCGAAGGCCCCATTCAACAACACTTGAGTATTATTTTAAGAAGTAGCTTTATATATATATGTATATATTTATATCTCATATGCATATAATCTGATATTTACATAAGGAAGATAAAAGTTTGTAGTGTGGGATGAAGGGATTCAAATAGATTCAGGTCCAAGATTTTTTATGCTACAGTGCCTAATTACTGTTTTCATTTGCATTCATTCTTTGAGAGATTAGAAATAGCATAGTCTTAATTGCAAAGGCTCGAGTGCTAAGAGTATCTACAACCATGGGAAAAGCTTCAAGGCTCAACAATTGTTCCTACAAAATGAGTCTCAAAGAAGGCTTGTATGACCTTCAAGCCATTGATGGTCACAATGTCTTGATAGGGCATGCTTGCAAGGTAATATATATAGATTCATTTCAAGGCAGTAAAGACACATCATTGACTCAATTCAAATAATTCAGAGATTCCCTTTGGGCCATTCTAGAGGAAGCAAAAATGTGCATTTCCCAATCCTAAGTCTATGCATTTATCTCACACACGTACATTGCTTGTGTAAACTTGTAGATGCTTCTTGTGGTACAAGTAGTCTTTACTTTACTCATTAAAACCTAAAACCAAGGAGATAACATACCCAATTTGTTTGAGACATATCTTGTGAAAATGATCAGGTCGGTATGATTCGGTACATGCTTAAGATGTGTGTTAATTCCTCTAACAATGGATTGATGGTATCTTGAATTGAAGGTTGGGTTAAATTCTCTCTATTTTTTTTCAAAATATATCTATCCCTATTAACTCTAGACATCCAATAATTTGCATAAAACAAAAAACTCTTTAAATTGAATGGGGCTTAAAATGGATGCTATAAACCTCTAATAATTCAGTTTCTATCACATAATTAGATAGTTCCAAGGTAGTCGATTAAGGCATCAGTCTAGCAACAAATTGTGAATGTAAGAAGGTTGTGTAAGGTGTTGGAAATTGAGGTGTTTTCTTAGCTTAATACTTTGTAAAACTTTAATATTATTGATTTAAATATGCTTTTCCTTTGTTATAGATTCTTTGTGGGTGATTATCTGATTAATTCATTTTATCATTTGTGGAATGAAGACATAAGTTGTAGAAGAATTAGACAAGATATTAGAAGATACACAACATATACCGTGGAGAAACACTTTCAGGAAAAAACTCCACCAATAATCAATGCATTATTTAATCTCTGAAGTAGATTACAATAACTCCAATTCTTCCTTGAGATGCTTCTTCTACCTTCAACAAATCTTCTTCACAACCTACAATAAAACTGATACAAACTCTCTTCAACTTGCTTGAGATATATAGGAAATAAACAACTTTGTAAACTACAAAAGAGCTACAATTACAAATCTCAATCCCTATCTCCTAAAAGGTACACCTATCTCTTCCAAGTAGAGTTTAACTGTGAAGAACAATGCCAAATCATCATCTTCATCAGTTTGGGTGTCCCAAATTGAGGTAGTAACTCAACCTTTATTCCATAAATATCTTCAAGGCTTTACCCTTAAAGTAGGCGCCCAAGAGTGGGCCCACTTAACTCAACCTTTTGAAATATCTTAACATGCAAAGGAGTTAATTCCAAGAAGCCAACTTGGGTGGCCAAAGTGGGTCCAAATCATTTTCTGTTAACTGAAACATCTCTCTCCACCATTCATGCAAGAATGGTCATCCCCTGTTAATTGAAGGAAGTCACCTGTTGTCTTTCATGCAACTCAAGTCATCAGTCATGAATTCCAAGTTAACTTAAGTCAACTAGCATTCAACTAAAACTAACTAAAGATAACTAAACCACAATTGAACTAAACTGAACTGAATTGAACTGATCTGAATTGATATGAACTGAACTTCATGCATGCAAACATCAAACCCTAACTCCTAGGATCTTTACATGCATTCAAAAGTGTTATCTTTTACTCCAAACAATTAACTTAACTCAAGGTGAGTTTCTCCTTCCATGTGGGTTCCCCATGCGCTCCTATTATTTAGGAACTCATCTTGGACACCCTCACAGAAGCACCTATTAAGAATCTATAAACACTATTCCTTCAAATATGGGTTAGTAGCTTACAAATCTATCAACATGCCCCTATGAAATAATGCAAAATGCTTTTTAACATGATAACAAGAATAAATTAAACTGAAAACATTAAAGATGCATAATGCATACCTATTCCATAGTTGATTGGTGTCACTTTGTTGTGAAAAGTGACCCTTTCCCAATCCTTTCTCAAGCTCAAGTGATGGAATGCAGTGGTGAAGAAGAAGATTACTTCTCAATCCAAGAGAGTAACCTTGCATAAGAGTTGTAGGTGAAATTGTGGAGATTAAGGCCTTTATTTATAGATTATTTTGATGAGAGATTGGCCAATGAGAAGAGGTCACTTGTCAACTTGTGATTGGTTGAGGAGTGAGCACATTTTGGCCAATGTGCCAAGAATTTAAAATTGTTGAGTGGGGGGACATGTCAGAATTTAAAATTCTGAGTGGGGGACATGTCAGAATTTAAAATTCTGAAAATGCATGAGTGGAGGATATGTCAAAATTTAAAATTCTGAGTGCGGGACATGTCAGAATTTAAAATTCTGAGTGGGGGACATGTCAGAATTTAAAATTCTGAAAATGCATGAGTGGAGGATATGTCATAATTTAAAATTCTGAGTGGGGGACATGTCATAATTTAAAATTCTGAAAATGCATGAGTGGAGGATATGTCAAAATTTAAAATTCTGAGTGGGGGACATGTCAGAATTTAAAATTCTGAAAATGCATGAGTGGGGAATATTCCTCCAAGATGCCATGTTGAAAGAAAATAAGGATTTTAATAAATCAATAAATTGATTTATTTGTGCAAGTGGGTGGTTAGGTTAATTTAATTAGGATTAGATTAGCCTAATGATGATTAGGATGTTTGACCTTTATGACTTAAATATTTGATTTATTTAAATCAGAAAAGGATGGAAAATGCATTTGGATTTAATTACATGAATGTTTGATTTATTTGACTAAAAGGAACAACCTTAGGAATGTACCTAATGAGTTTAATTTATCTGATGAATGGATGAAGGTGAACTTGATTAATTAAATGAGCGGATGCATGTGAAGCCTGGTTTACTTGATGAATGCATAATGCTAATTTTGCATGTCTACATTTTTCCCCTCTTTGAAGCAATGTACTTGTTGCGTTGGTTCAAAGAATAAAATTGTTGTGATCGAAATTCAAAAAATTTCTGATTTTTCGGATGCCCCAGCGGAAAGAAGTACACTGGTACATTGCCCCCTTGAGAGATCGAGTGAAAAGATTCGATGTGAGGGTCGATCTCACGATAAGGAGATTCAAAATGGATGGTTATGGATGATGATGTAAATGAGATGATTTTAAGATGCTTAGAATAACAAATCTATATTCTCCTAAACAATTTAAATGATGATATGATGTGAGATGGATGAGATTGATGATGTGATATGTTGTGATTATGCAATGGGTGATTTATGAGATGCTTAGACTAACAAATGTATATTATGATGATGATATGATGTGATTATGCAAATGTATGATTTATGTAAATGTGATGATTTATGAGATGCTTAGACTAACAGATCTATTATGATGATGATTATGCATGTGAAATGATATGCATAATATTGATGGTTTGTGGATGCAAAATGAGTGCACGATGGATGTATGATGGATGCATTGGTGATGATGATTAAATATTCATGTTGTGATGTTAGTGCAGAAAAGAAGACACTAGATGATGACAAGATGATCCAACAAGCCAACTTTATGAGAAATGATGATGATTTTCTTATCAAGGATTGGGATTTTAAAAGGGTCACTTACTTTATGTTTGATAACACGCTTAAGTACGATGCATCAAGGTATAAAGGACCAGGATGGCGTTGTACTTAGTGTGATGGAATTTGACTCAACAAATAGATAGGAATATTCTTGTTCACTCTTGACATACGGAAACCTTGCTAGGATGTACTTTAGAAGTTTCAAACATCTCGGACCAAAACATGGAAAGGTATAACCAATCAATGCAATAGTCAACAAGCTATCCAAAACATCCTCTATACATATCTAACAAAGAAAGTATTCACCAAAGTTATTTTATAAGAACGTTCAAAAAGCACAGTAGACAAAAGGATAATAATCATTGCCCCATTCCTATCTCTCTAAATCCTTCATTCGGATATCATCGAGAGGTCCTTGGACTGAACACAATAAGATAAGTCAAAAGACAAAGATAAAGCACACAAACAAGTTGATGTTCTTCAATACTGCTAACCAAAAGGTAATGTGTTTTTAAGGATAGGAACCAAAACTATTGCCAAAAGATAATGCCCATTGTAGGAAGGATGCATCCTAGGACATGTTAGTGGATGGCAACATGTCATTTCGTTTATCCAAAGTGTTCTTTCTAATAAGTAATGCCCCTTGTAGGAAGGATTCATCCTAGGACATGATATTATCAGATGATTGATATGGGACTATTAGATGATGGACTATCGACACAAATAATTGACCAACTTGCTTATGTACTGACTTAAACCTGAGACTTGACATTTTTGAGTTTTTTTTACATTTGACCTGCTAGACTTGTTTCTAACTGTTTCACCAAAGGTTGAGGATGATGACCAATTTATTATGGATGATGTTATTGCGGGTGCAAGCGAGATGAGGTGGATGGATTTTTTTTTCAAATATTTGGATGTTTTTGACATTTTGCAATGTTTCGAGGCTATTTTTGGTATTTTTAGAGATTGTCAAATGTTTTGATTTTCAATTTTCCAATGTTTTGCATTTTTTTGAGATTTTGACCAAGAGACTAACCTAAAGACCTATCCTAGGGGCCTTGGGGGCTGATCAACATATTAGCCTTGCCTACGTTATACACGCAGAGACCATGTAGTTCGGACTGATGACTTGACCGATTTACAAATGATGATATACATGATGATATGTCAGTTTATTATGAAAGACTCCTAAAGGAATGACCTAAGTGTCTCGGGGGATGATCAAAGATCATCCTTGCCTACGTTCAAGCTCAGAGACGACGTAGTTCAACTAACGACTCTATTTTTGACTTTTTGACTTTTTGACTAACTTTTTGACTTGTTTTTGGATTTTGATATGTTTTGATGTTTTTGAATTTTCTGATGTTTCTAATATTTTTTGGATTTTCTATTTTGAGGACTTTAAGATCATACACAAATCCAATCCGATGAGAACGTGCCCCCAACATGATGCACTAGGCTACTTTGATAAAGGCAGGACAAACTGACTTTGAGGATGGGCCGAGTAGTACTAGGAGGGATCATGATACGAAAACATGACCAAGCTATGGTGCAGATGCGAGTGGATGAGTGATGGATGGAGACTTGAATGCGATGGATGATGGAAGTGAAATGGAGGGATGATGCCGAATAAGCCATAAAGATCCTGGTGGATGGAAAGTGCTTATTTACACAAGGCGCCTGTTTGCCAGGTTTTCACTAAGGTACTTTCCCAAAGTGCCACCAAAGTGGTTTTCACTATAGGACAATTTTTTTTTTGATCCATTTTCTTTTTTTTTTTTTGGATTTTTTTGTTGTCACCAAGATGCCTGTTTGCCAAGTTTTTGCCAAGGTAACCATTTTTTTAGGACATTTTCTGATTTTTTGGATTTTTGGTTCTATACTTTGAAAGATTTTAGGCATAAAACTTTTTGAGATGGGAGCTATTCATGGGCTCTTGCAGAGGTTCCCCTTCGGGTGTTGATAACTAATATGCCCCCGATTTGTAACTTGTCGTGATGACGAAAGGTCCTAACCAATTAGGTTTGAACTTGCCTTTGCTGCTTGGGTTTGGGACATTCTTTTGATTTTATTTTAAGACAAGTTCTCTGACTTGGAAAGTACTGCTTCTAATTTTCTTGTTGTAGCTCCGTTTGAGTCTATTTTGATAGACTTGCAAATGATTTAAAGCATCTATTTGTCTCTCGTCCAGTAGCTCCAACTCGTTTAGTCTTGATACCCGATACTCTTCGTCTGTGATGAGGTTTTGCAGTGATATCCTAAGGGATGGGAGCTCGATCTCAATAGGGAGAACCACTTCTGATCTGTAAACCAAAGAGAATGGGGTGGCGCCAGTAGGTGTGCAGATGCTGGTTCGATAAGCCCAGAGGGCAGGATTGAGTTGCAGATGCCAGTCATGACCTGCATCATTAACTATTTTCTTGAGGATTTTGAGGATGGTTTTGTTTGTAGCTTCTGCTTGGCCATTGCCTTGGGGATAGTACGGGGTAGAGAAGTGATGTTGGATTTTGAATTTTTCGCATAAGTTGCAGACATCCTGAGTTTTGAATGGTGTCCCATTATCTAAGATAATGGCTTGTGGAACACCATAGAGACATATGAGATAGTTCAGAATGAACTTTGAAATCTGCTGTCCAGTGATATACGTCATGGGTATGGCTTCCACCCACTTTGTGAAGTACTCAGTTGTAGTTATGATAAATTTGTGGCCGTTGGATGAGGTGGGTGTGATTTTCCCAATGAGATTGAGTCCCCACTGCGAGAAGGGCCATGGTGTGACAATAGGATGGAGCTCTTGAGCTAGAGCATGGATGAGGTCCCCATTTTGTTGACATTGTAGACACTTTTTGGCATGATCATGTGCTTCACGTTCCATTGTGGGCCAATAATACCCCATCCTCAGCAGTTTCTTGGCTATGGTCATTCCACTCGAGTGTGAACCACATATATCGTTATGTACTTCGGTTAGGGCGGTTAATGCCTCATCAGCATTTAAGCAGTGCAGTAAGGTACCTTCTATGCTTCTACGGTATAGGGTATCACCTAGGATGACAAATCTAGATGCCTTTTTAACAAAGGTTCGTTTTAGGTTCAATGGCAGGCCAGCGGGTATAACTCCTATGCGAAGATAAGTGTAGATATCATGATACCAAGGATCGCAAGGACCAATGATTTCACACACGAATTCTAATTCTGGTACCTCAAATGTGGGCATGAGAAGCTGCTCTATCAGGAATTCATATTTTGGAACGTTGTTACGAATGTCTAGTAGGGAGCCAATTGTTGCCATGGCATCTGCTACTCTGTTGTTAGCTCTAGGAATCTGTTCAAATGTGATTTTGATGAAGGATTACTTTAGAGTCTCCACCAATTTCTTGTATAGAGTGAGCTTGTCATCCTTAGTTTGATATTCATCATTGACTTGATTTATGATTAATTGGGAGTCTCCGTACACTTTGAGAGCCATGATGTTCCACTACACTGCTATTTTGAGACCTATGGTTAAGGCCTCATATTCTGCAATGTTATTAGTGTAGGGAAATGCCAGTTTGTATGACCTTGGTATGCAATCCCCTTGTGGGGTGATGAAGAAGACACCTGCTACTGATCTGTGCTGCGTGTATGAGCCGTCGAAGTATAGTTTCCAGTGATCAGCTACGTTGAGGTTAAAGATGGATTCATCTGGAAACTCTGAGACAAGAGGATTCTTAGAATAAATAGGTGCTTCTGCTAGTTGATCTACGATGACCTGACCCTTAATTTTTGTTCTCTCCACATACTCAATGTCATATTCTGATAATATCATTACCCATTTTTCCATTCTACCTGTGAGTATTGCCTTTGATAGTAGATACTTGAGGGGATCAATTTTGGCGATAAGCTTTATCTTGTGTGCCAACATGTAATGTCTAAATTTTTGAGAGGCAAACACTACTGCAAGACATGCTTTCTCGATAAATGAATAGTTTAGCTCATTTCCAACCATTGTCCTACTGATGTAGTAGATAGCCCTCTCGGTTCCATTTTCATCATGCTGGGCTAGGAGAGCTCTAAGGGCTGTTGCTGTTGCTGACACATATAAAATCAATGGCTTCTTTAGGATAGGTGGCATTAAGACCGGCAGTGTCAGTAGATATTCCTTGATTTTGTTGAATGCCTGTTCACATTTATCATCCCATTTGTACGCTACTCCCTTGTGGAGTAGGTGAGAATATGGATTTTGTTTGTCTGCTAGTTGGGCTATGAATCGTCGGATTGATTGAAGTCTACCTTGGAGACCTCTTAGTTGCTTTAATGTTTTCGGTGCTTTCATCTCGAGGATTGCTTTTACTTTTGTTGGATCGACCTCAATACCCCTCATGGACACTATATATCCTAGCAGCTTCCCTGATTGTATGCCGAAGACACACTTCTTTGGATTTAGTCTAACTTTGTATTCCTCCAACCTGTCAAAGATGGCACTTAAGGTTGCTATGTGATCTTTTCTCTTTTTGGATTTTGCTAGAATATCATCAACATAGTCTTCAACCATCTTGTGAATCATATCATGAAATATTAGTGCAATGGCCCTCTGATATGTTTCCCCTTCGTTCTTTAGGCCGAATGCCATCATGTTCCAGCAATAAGTCCCCCATGGACAAGTGAATGCTATTTTATGCTGGTATTCCTTAGCTATCATGATCTGGTTGTATCCTGAGAATCCGTCCATTAGTGATAGCATCTCATGTCCTGCTGTCATGTCTACTATCATGTCGATGTTGGGAAGTGAGAAATCATCTTTTGGACATGCCTTGTTCAAATCTTTGAAGTCTATGCATATTCGAATGGTTCCATCAGGTTTCGAAATAGGTACTAGGTTTGATACCCATTCTGGATAATCTATGGGTCGGATGAATCCTGCATCTAACAACTTTTTGAGCTCCATTTTTACCAATAAAGCGATTTTAGGGTACATTTTTTAGAGTTTTTGTCTGACAGGTTTTGCATTTGGATACACCGCTAAGTGATGGACCACAGTCTCTGGATCAAGCCCTGGCATGTTAGCATAACTCCATGCGAAGTTTATTTGCCTCTCTCTTAGGAATGCTGCTAGGAGTTCTTGCTCTTCTGATAATAGTGATTCCATGTAGAATGTGATATGCATAGTCTCTTTTGTTCCTAGGTTGACAGGATTGCATTTTTCAGCCAAAACTGCTGACTTTTCCTAATGAATAGCTCTTAGAGGAAGATTGAATCCTTCATCCTCAGGTGCCTCAAAGAGGTTTTCACCATTGGATACCTCCTTTCTTTTGACTTTTTTCTTGTCAAAGAGTGCCACAGTGTGGTTTTCACTCAAGGACCTTGATATAATTCTTAGTTTCTCACTTTTGCGACTGAAGGATTCAATCGTTTCTCCATAATAAGCCTGTGTTTCCAACTCCATTATAAACCCTGCTTTATGATCTCCATCTAGAATGTTATCCCTCAATCCCATGAATTATGAGAGCACTTCATCATTTTCAAATGTATCGAGAATCGGTGGGCCTCGCTGGTCGTGGTCGATGAGTTGGGGATAGACTAGGTGGAGCTCATGATTTTGATGGTCGGCTTCAAAAGATAAGGTACTAATCATACACAGGGTGGTGTCCTCAAATAACCTAGGTAGATTGGTCATGGTATCTTTGTCATCACTACTGCTACAAACATTGGTTATATCAAACGTATAGTTGTCTAGGACACGACCTGTAGATACTAGTAATCATAGTTCTGCTACTTTTGGCTGATGAGGTTTATTAACCACTCTAACCAAAGGACTTCAGCCACATATGGTTATGCTCGGAGGGGTACATCCAAGGCCAAGATTTGTTATTGGTCGCGTCTCGAGCATGATAGGTATTATGAGCCCATTGTCATTTTGTCCAAGTCTTTGGTTTCTATTGTAGCCCATTGCAAGCATCATTTGCAAACCCTTGCTTCTGTCATCCTTTGGTAATTTAGGTGTTGGTCTTTCATCCTGATAAAGAATATGTGATGGATCTTCCTCAATAACTTCTTGTCCAAGATCTCCCCATCTTGTGAAGGTGGGATAGTTTTCAAGAGGCGTTTGGGATGTGGAAGCTTCATTTGTTTGCAGACATCCCCATGATCTAGGAGATTGTGGTAACTCTCCTACCACAAAAGCATTGTGAGGGAGCTTGTAGCTTCCACAACCATCATCCTGGATGATAAGCTTGATGTCAGAGATGGTAGGAATGATGGGTGTCTTTGTCTCAGAAGTGGATGTGAGGGTGGCAGGATCAATGTATGACGTGGATGGGCCCTCATCATTTTTTGGTACTTGGGGGATTTTGTAATATTTTGCTTCAAGATTTTTGTAGTATGAAAAAGGTTCGAGATCTCCATGGATGGTAACTTCTTGTCTATTATGTGTAAATTTCACACATTGGTGGAAGGTTGATGCTACTGCTTTCATCGTATGAATCCATGGACGTCCTAGGAGGATGTTATATGGCAAATCAAGGTCCAAGACCTGACAAGTGGTTTCCATGAGAGCCAGACCTACTTGAATAGGGAGTTTAATCGTGCCTTGAGACACTCTTTCTTGATCATCGTATGCTCTTATCGTGATGCTTTTCATTTTGTCAATGGAATCTTCTGATATTTTCAACTGCTTGATGAGGCCAAGAGAATAGATATTCAAACCCGCGCCTCCATCCACCAGGGACCCTTTTGATTTTTCTCTTATTTACAATGGCTTCCAAGTGAAGTGCACGGTTATGAGATGGTTAGGCAGGAAAATCTTGGTCAGAGAATGTGATGAGATTAGGTGATATGATATTTCTGACCATAGCTTGGAATTGCTCCGCATCGAGATCTGCAGGGACAATTGATGAGGCTAATGCTTCCTCAAGGATCTTTTTATGAGCTGATGATATTTTTAACAACTCCATGATGGAGATGTGTGCTGGCATTCTCTTAAGTTGGTCTACAACATTGTAATCATGCAGAACAGATCTAGATGAAGGGACTCTATTTGGTTGGGATGATCCTTCGATGGTGACTTTTCCGCCTCTTGTGATGACTCCACAATCTTCGGCATGGGTGCCCTTGATGGTGATGACCATGCAGTCTTCATTTAGGGAGGCAACGACTGATTCATAAATATGATTTACATTGCCCTTCCCTTTATCTTTTTTATTTCCTTTGTTGCCATGATTCAACATCGGATTCGTGTATATCTTAAGGTCCTGATTTCCCGTAGGTTGTTCCACGTTTATGATTCTCTTATCAATGAGATCTTGGATGATGTTTTTGAGTCTCATGCAACTGTTTGTGGTGTGGCCTTTGATTTTATGAAATTCACAAAGTTGATTCTCATTGTACCAAGGAGGTTTAACATCAGGTTCTTGGTAATTCTCAAATGTGGGAGGTTGGATGAGTTTTTCATCTATCAACTTTTTCATGATGTCCTCAAGTGGTTCCCCCAAAGTAGTGTATTTTCATTTGAGATAAGTTTTGTGTTGAGGTGGTCCTTTTTGGTCATTGAGATTATTGATGGTTGGATTGTTGTTTGGATGGTATGTCGTGTGATGATTGTTTTGGTGTTGTGTTTGAGTTTGTGGTGTGGGTGTATTTTGGCGTGGACCACTAATGACCACCTTGGCGTCAACGATGCCATCATTAGTGATGTTTTTGTTCCTTACCCATGTGCGAGGTTTATCATTGTAATTTGATGGTGGGCAGTTATTTTGATGTTCATGATATGATGTTGATTTAGCGGGTTGAGTCACAAGGGCTCTTTCAATGCTAAGCACTTTGGGGATCAATTGATCATATGTGGTGATACCTTGAACCTTGAGATGAAATTCCAAGCGTCCTTCAAGGTTGGCTATGATGGTGCAAACTTGTTGTTCTTCTGGCATGGTCCACTTGCTTTGATTGGCCTTGGATCACCATCATTGTAAGAATGAGGCGAATGACTCACCCTTTCCTTGTTCTAGAGAATAGAGTTCTTCGAGGCTAACATCCATTGCAATGTTGCATGCATAATTTTTAATGAATGCGTCTCTAATTTCTTGGAATGTTCTAATGCCTGAAGGTAAATGAGAGAACCATTCTATAGCGGGTCCTGCCAAGCTCCTAGGGAATAGTCGCATTAGATAAGTGTCATCATATGCGACCTCCATGCAATGAATCGAGAATTCCCTGATGTGATCTTCAGTGTTTCCCATCCCTCAATATTTGTCAAATTTGGGGATTTCAAATCCCTTAGGGAATGGTTTCATCTCTAGGCTCCTATCAAATGGATAGGGACACAAGTTGCTTGGTGTTTTCGTTGTTCGCCCAGATTGCATATCGAGCACTTGTTGCGAAAGCAACCTGATTTGTGTTGTCGCATCATTTTGCAGATCAGGGGGTGGGATGAAAGTGTTTTGGGATGTTTGAATCATGGGTTGGATGGATGGGTTGGTCGGCATGTTGTTTGATGGTATTTGTATATTGTGTCAAGTGAGGTAGGCTTCCACCTGCTTTTGTATGAACAACGCTTGTTGTTGATCTTGTTGTTGCTGCGCTAAGATTTGTGCTTGCTGTTGCACTTGTTGTTGTTCTGACAATGCTTGTTGTTGTGCTTGTTGTTGGGCTGCCAATTATGCTGCTTCTTGTTGTTCCTCATATTGCTTTAATGTTTGCTGATATGCTTGTAATTGTGCTGCTTGTCTTTGTGCAAGAAGTTGTGCTTGATATTGAGCTTGTTGTGCATAATATTGAGCTTGTGCTTGAGCTTTCACTTGTGCGGCTTGTGCTTGTGCTACTTGTTGTTGTAGTAAGGTTTGCACAACCTTTTGTGCTTGCAATTCTTGTAATGCTTGAGCAGCTTGGGTGGCTTTTTGTTATTTTTGTTGTAATAATGCTTGGGCTTGTTGTACTTGTAATGTGGCTTGTGCTATTTGGGTGGCTTGTGCAGCTTGAGCAGCTTGTTGAGCAGCTAGTTGTTCAATTTTTTTTTTTCTGAACTTGTTGGTATCCTCTTTGAAAAGCAGCTTGCAATGCTGCGTCGTTTTGTCTTGATGTTGTGGAAGTTGGTGGTGGTGGGGGTGGAGGTGGATTTTTGTATGGTGTTCATGAGTGTGGTATTGGTGTTTTGCATGATGGATGGTGTTGTTGATGTAGTTAGTCCTTGGGAGATCATGTTTTGTGATGTTAAGGGGATGTTTGATGATGTTGCATTTGTTTGTGTGTTTGTCATTTGTTGTTACAATATCAATGACAAATTTTGAGTGTTTGGTACGATGCTTTGATTGATATTTGGGATAGTGATTTGATTGATATTTGATAGAGGGGGAAGCCCTAAACCAAGGAGTGATGTGGATGATGCTAGTAATGGTGGAAGAGGTGGAAATGTGAGGGGTGCAAGTTCTTGTGAAAATTTTGTGGTGTCAAAGATGCCCCTTGATACAAACATGTCTCCTTCCTCTTGTGAATTTGTGAGGAGAGGAATTTGAGGTGTTGCGCTAAAAAATGTTGATGATGGATCATGACGGAAAGTGAGAGGAACATTTTTCTGTGATGGGTTTTCAAGTATGTTTTGTTCCATGGTGGCATTTGCATCCAAGTTTTGATTATTAACAAGGGGGTGTGCTTGAAGAGCTTGGAGAAGTGTATTTCCCTTATTAACATTGGGTTGGGTTGGAGCGATAGATGTCGTGATTTGTGGAACGTTTTGCATGATGCTTTGGGATGGGGGTGTAGATGAGATGGGAATGGTGGATGATATTGAAGGAAAAGATGTCTCCACTATGGTGCTCATGTCAAAATATGATGACAATTTGGCCCCTTGCTTTGCTAGTTCAAGCATGTATAACGAAGGGTTGAGCTTCATCATGATATTGACAATCTTATGGTTATCGGGATTTTGTAGCATTTTAGTCATTTCATCATGAATCATTCCAAAGATAATATCTTCTCCTAGGTTTTCCTCTTGTGGATTTTGCGATGATGTTGGAAGGTCAACTGTGAGGTTTCCAGACTTGATGGGATTCATTTCAGGCGTGTTTTGGCTTAAATCACTTGAAGTGGGTGTTTCTTTGTTGGCTTTCATGCTCTTCTTGTATTGAGATCTGGTTTGAACCATAAAACAAGGATCAATTTTTAAGAATGGGAGATGAATCTCTTAATTCTTATGGATTGATCTTTATTTTATGCACCAAAGTAGAAATTTTTTTGGATGCTTTGAAGATCAAAGGTGATGATATGATGATGTTAGGTATGGATGATACAAATGTTTTTGGCTTTTGATAAATCTTGAATGAGACACTAGGCTTTTAGGACTTGCAGATTTTGATTTTGATTTGTTTTTGGATTTGGGATTTTGTCCTTGAGTTTTGATTTGGATTTGGATTTTGAGCAAATAGATCCTAAGATGTTTGGATGATTACCTAAGGATGAATTTTCTCTAATGATGATAATTTGAATATGTGCGAGGAGAAGGATGCATCTACCCACACCTATCCAAACAAGATGATAGTTTCACTAAGCATATGACGAAGGATTCATCTACATATACTAAGCTAAATGAGATAGTTTTGATAAATCTTGTCTAAGCATATGCAAAAGGATGCATCTACACATACCTAGCCAAAGGTGATTTTGATAATGTTTTCAAGGATTTTGTCTCAAAGATTTTGATGATTTTGATTTTTCCAAAAAGCCTAGTATTAAGGATGATTTCAAGATTCTCCAAAAGGTGATTATGAGATGATGTTTGTTTTGATGTTTTGAAGGATGGATGAAAATGATTTTGATTTGATTTTGTCCTAAGATGAACCTAAAAAGACACTTTGTTTGCCTAGACCTAAGTATTGAAGAACAAGCTTTTCTCTAAACAAGATGTTCAAACTCTCTAAAAAGATTTGGGTTTTGGCAGTAATAGAATGAATACAAACTGAGATTTTTCCTTGAAGCCTTCTTGTAAAAGTTGAAATGAAGTCTTTGTATGACTTTTTATAACATATAGAGATGTTCTTGACGGGCTATCAGACTAAGGGCTTTCACCTTCGGTTTCTTGATCTTGATTTTTCGCGAAATCATTAGAGACACATGTGTGGGGTCCAATTGTTTTTAATCTTTGCTTAAATGGATTCTTTTTACCACAAACACACTCTTGATTAGTTTTCAAACTAAATGTACAATGTCACAACTTCTTTTTGTCCCACAAAATGCTATGTGGAAGTTCCAAGGAATCAAGACAAGGGTTGCCTAATGTTGACCTTTGTAAGAGAAAATTAAGATGTAAACCTAATTACTTAGAAACCTCTAAGGACATAATCCCCAGGGTAAGCAATAGTTCTTGAGTTTTTTCAAAGGTATTTTCTCTAACTAAGGGGTTTGAAATTTTGATGATGATGTTGAATGTTGGTTTGTAAATGTTTTCAAATAACACACTGTGTTTTCAAACTGACTCACAAGCAATATAACACCCTAGCTCAATTGGTACGTTTTTCTTGGTGGGCTTGCCTCATGCCCTTAGTAGTAGAAGAGACGACTTTACATGCAACCAAGGACAAAATATAAAGGTATGTTAAGAATGAAGTCTTAACCTCTATATTTTGACCAAGATCAGACATGGCAAGTAACTTCTTGGAATCTAAGTTCCAATGCACCACTTTAATAAACTCATTGGATGGACTGGTTGGAAACTACAATCAAGGTTCTTAATGACACAACATTGGGGACATGGCACCTTGCAAGCATCCAGCAAGCCACTAAAGGATTTAATCAATCCTACTAGGGGCTCTTATATGTTTTACGGTAGTACCCCGTTCTGAAAAAAACTGTACGGCTAAGGCCTACATACCATGAGGACTTGACGGTTTAATCTTATCCATTTGTATACCGGCCTGAATGAAAAACCAGTTGGAGTCACCTTCGAGTTCTCCTTTCGAATGTGTCTCTTACACAGGCCCCTCTAAAGGTGACTCAAAGCAATAAAGTGCATTTTGATTGTTTCTATTGCACCCTAGATCGCACGAAGCGCAAGGGGAGAGCATACACACTCAAAATGCATCAAAGACAAAATCACACAATTCAGACACTTGTTCGTTTTAGCCTCAAAGCAATGATGAGTTCATTTTAATTCACCAAGATGAAGTGTGAAGTTGATTATTCAATTGTTAGCCTCAAGCAAAATTTAATCAATTTTCCTAAAGTTCATTTTAACCTCTTTGCAATGATAATGGAAGTATTCTTTTTAGAATCCAAAAAATATTTGAGTTGATCTAAAATAGAAAACTAAAGCGTAAAATGGAAGCCCTTTAAAGAATTTAAAAACACTTTGTGAATTTCAATTTTGATGTTTAGTTCTCTTTAACTCCAAGATTCTTCAAAGATCGCTTTCTATCTCCCAATGTTGCAAGTCCTTTGCGCAAACGAAATCCCTATAAAAAGACAAATCATGTGAAGATCAAGTCATCCAATTAAATTTTTCTTCAAGCATTAACTTGAAATAATAAAATGATTTCAAATTAAAATATTAATGATTTGAATAAGAAGCATTAATAATTGGACCATCTAATTATTGATTCTAACTATATGATTCTGCAATCAAAAAGACAAATATTAGCATGGAATTTTGTCAAGATTTATAATTCTTCAGCTAGCATACATTCAATGAATGCATTAACTTATGCATTCATGAATCCCGTATTCTGACTTTGGTCTATCAATGTCATTTAATATTTCAATGTCAGTTCACATCAACATTTTTAATCCACAAATCTCATTGAACCACAAAAGTCGATGTATGCAGCTCAACGCATAGGGAATTTGAATGTTTAGCACCTAAAGTTGTAAGTTTCCATGAAAATCAACAATAAATATCCCATCCTTATCAAAGAACAATAGACATAAACAACAAAGTACATGCTACAGCGCACATAGCTATGAGCTTAGCAACAATTTGAAATTATATGGAACAACGCTAAAACAAGCAAAGAGCGGGAATTTGAAATGATATGGAACAATACTAAGACAAGAAAATAAATTGATGGGAGAAGTAACTATATTCAATGCTTTCAAATGATTTCCCTTCTCCAAGTTGGTGCACAGTTAATTGGATTCTCAATAGTGATTATGACAAGGACAGATTTGGTCAGTGTAAAGCAAGTTCCACAATCTTCAGACTTCAATGAGCAGAAGTCGCTCTTCCTAGATTTAGATAATGAAGGGGCATTTACTCCCACTTATTACAAAAATTCATGTCGTTGGTGGTCTACCACTTCCTTTTTGATCATTGTGCCACCATTTCCATAGTAGTTATCATACATAAAATGTATAAAAACTATGAACAATGAGACACCCTGCAGGCTCCAAAACGAGACGTTTAATATGAAATAAGGTTACAAATCATTAAGGCACAACTTTTAATTCATTTTGGAGATGTGAGGCAGTGGTGTCCAAACTTCTTGTTGTATATCTGAGTCGTACAGTAGGCATCATCGTGGATAACAAAATGAACACTTTCTAAGATAGGGGATCTGGGAAGACTGCGTCACCATATTGGATAAACAATATAAACCGAATCTACCCAATCTACCCGACTATTCCATTTAGATCATAATAAAAAGACCGTCCTATATGAAACCCCAATTCTCACCGACGTTCACAACTGAATCCAACCGCCCATGTCAATCTCTGCTTTGGTGGTAACTTACCAGTCTTATTAGGCATGGGATGCTAATCCCTATCAAGACTTATAGATAGAATGTTTAATGCCCATTAATCCTACTCACATGTTGATAATGAGACGCGACTCAACAACTACCCCAAACCACATGAAAATTAAAACATAAGTCATCTGACCTATCACCATACTATCATATCATTTTTCAGATGTATTTAAGAAAATTACCTACCAGCTGAAACAACAAACTTAATCAAAGTTTTAATAGATAAGAAAGAGCCTGGGATCATGCTATGTCTACTAAAACATTAAAGATAGATGACTGATGAATTTCCCGAGAAAGGCACAAGAAATTTTCAAGGAGCTGGCAGGCACAAGGCTTAGGCGATGAAAGAAAACAAAGCACCAGCTAGTTCCACATATCTACTAGGCATAAGACTGTTGATTTCCTGTAAAATGTATTCTAAAAGTGTGTTTCTTATGGAGATGCAAATAAATATACAATGCTGGTAATTCCTCACTCCGTGCTTTAGTATTTTAAAATTTCTAATAAGTCATTTTAGAGTATGCCATTTTAAAATTTCTAATATCTATGCATGTTTGTCAGGGATGTGCCTTTTACAACCAGTTCTAGTGATGCTATCAGTCAAAACTTGGAAGCAATAGCATGGCACAACTTAGAGAATCAAAAAAAATAAAAAACGCAACTTCAAACTTCCTGTATGCAGTTTCTTCAATCGAACATTTTCAATAAATAAATTTAAGGAATAGAAAAGAGCATAGTTGTTATGCGTGTCGAACAAGGTAAAGAATGCAACCGAAAAAAAAAACCACCCTTTTTTTTAGCAAACCAAATTAACAGACTGAGAATTGGACCAATAGTAAAATCAATCAAGTATGTGTACACCCCATTGTTAATGAATAGAGAAAAGGGCAACAAATAGAAAGAAAGTACGAGAGTATGTCTCCAAATGTATCATGCTTCGTCCCAGCTCAATGATTTTGGTAGATATGTATCAGCTGGTGTGATCCTACAAATGTTGTTTCCAGCTAAATTCTACTGTATATAACATTAAATTAGTATAAACTTTGACATGAAAGTTTCAACATAATCAATGTATAGCAGGTTGTCAACTATCGTTTAATATTACCAATGATCTAAATGGTAAAGACAAGGTATGCGTTTAATATTCTACTAAATGAACAATGTTGATTTCTCACAATGAACAACAAGGAACATTTCATAAATAAGATTATTAAGAGCATCAGTATGATAGAATTTCCAATGGTGAGAGTACTTTTAAAAGTAAAATCATGAAAAAATTTCTCTGTCACTACTACTGTAAATGTAATGCTGCCCTCCTTCTAGCGCCAATATGAAGCACCTGTTAAGAATCTGTAAACACTATTCCTTCAAATATGGGTTAGTAGCTTACAAATCTTTCAAAATGCCCCTATGAAATAATGCAAAATGCTTTTTAACATGATAACAAGAATAAATTCAATTGAAAACATTAAATATGCATAATGCATACCTATTCCATAGTTGATTGGTGTCACTTTGTTGTGAAAAGTGATCCTTTCCCAATCCTTGCTCAAGCTCAAGTGATGAAATGCAGTGCTAAAGAAGAAGATTACTTCTCAATCCAAGAGAGTAACCTTGCATAAGAGTTGTAGGTGAAATTGTGGAGATTAAGGCCTTTATTTATAGATTATGTTGATGAGAGATTGGCCAATGAGAAGAGGCCACTTGTCAACTTGTGATTGGTTGAGGAGTGAGCACATTTTGGCCAATGTGCCAAGAATTTAAAATTGTTGAGTGGGGGGACATGTCAGAATTTAAAATTCTGAGTGGGGGACATGTCAGAATTTAAAATTCTGAAAATGCATGAGTCAGAATTTAAAATTCTGAGAGGGGGACATGTCAGAATTTAAAATTCTGAAAATGCATGAGTGGAGTATATGTCATAATTTAAAATTCTGAGTGGGGGACATGTCATAATTTAAAATTCTGAAAATGCATGAGTGGAGGATATGTCAAAATTTAAAATTATGAGTCGGGGACATGTTAGAATTTAAAATTCTGAAAATGCATGAGTGGGGAATATTCCTCCAAGATGCCATGTTGAAAGAAAATAAGGATTTTAATAAATCAATAAATTGATTTATTTGTGCAAGTGGGTGGTTAGGTTAATTTAATTAGGATTAGATTAGCCTAATGATGATTAGGATGTTTGACCTTTATGACTTAAATATTTGATTTATTTAAATTAGAAAAGGATGGAAAATGCATTTGGATTTAATTTCATGAATGTTTGATTTATTTGATTAAAAGGAACAACCTTAGGAATGTACCTAATGAGTTTAATTTATCTGATGAATGGATGAAGGTGAACTTGATTAATTAAATGAGCGGATGCATGTGAAACCTGGTTTACTTGATGAATGCATAATGCTAATTTTGCATGTCTACACTCACATGCTCCTTATTAACTACTTTCCAAGTAACATGATTATTTCAAATGCCAATTAACATGATTATTTCATCCAAAATTAATCTCTCTAATCCTAGTGTTTGAGAGCACTTTCCAAGGACTTAGGAGACACATGAAATAAATAATGTTTAGGATTGCAATTAAATGGCTTCCCATTTCTAAAATAAGGGATCTATTGTTAACAGGTTCAACCATGCATGCGCCTTAGATTCAAAACCATTGTTTTCAAAGCTAAGACTTATTAAGCCCATCAACGTACTGCTTTCTAGTCATGGTAAGTGTGGTATAATGGTGACATTCAACAACTATAAAGAATTCACTACAAACAACCCTCTATAGATGTAACTCTAATTTATCCTTAGATTGCTTCATCTACAAGATATCATGATTTTTATCAAAGCCCACACTCAAACAAGGCTATACATGATGCTAAGAATATTTTCTGTGACATGAAGCTACATGAAAATGTAAAGGCTATGATGAATGACAGGGAGCAAATGAAACTCAACTTACACCAATATGGGAGCGTGGGGAAGTATTATGAACATCCATCATGACATTGTTGAAAAGGTTTTCTCTTCCATCAAATGTTGTGGTAGCATTGGCCTTGACAGATTGACATACGAATGTGGGGCAAGGATGTTCTAAGAAGATCGTGGATCAACCGATCTGCCATTGCTACTACAGGTAAAAGACATGTCCCATGATAGCTAAATGAAATGCCCCTGACCTACCCAAGTCTTATTCAGGTATAGCATGCAGGTGAGGTAATAGTGATATCAAGAAAAGTTGTTCATCGACTCAACGAATGGTAATAATGGCATAGCGGTTGCAAAATAATGAAAGGTCTCCCCTTGAGATGGATATGAAATGATCGCTAAGTTATCTCTACAAAGAAGGTAATATGGAGAAAAAAGTGAATTTACAATGCACCCAACAAGCCACCGATTTACATAATACGCATAAAATATATTTGTACTAGAAACATAAACAAAATGATTAAATCGTCTTACAATCGAAACAATAGCGTTAAAGAATGGAGACTTATCTGTAAATTTTATTTCTCCAAATTGAATTGATTCATTGCATAATTTCTCCTATCCATCTATGTTCCTCCCTTCCTAGAATCAACCATGGAATACCAATGTTTTACAGAAAATTTCTTGCAAACCAAAACTATTTTTTTCTTTCCTAAAAAATAGAATGAATATCTCTCTCCCTAATGATAATTATTCACAACAAAGAAAAACCATTTTCTTTTCGAAATCCAAAAATCCATGATAATCCAAAATCTCTCCCCAAAAAGGCTAATTATTTACCCCAAGAAAGCTGTTGGATTATTGAAAACAAAAATTAGATAAAAATCCCACAAAAATAGAAAGTTTCCAATCTACAAATAGTTCGAAGCCACACATGTGCACCAAACAATTCTTTTTCTATATTTTTTAATTGTTTTAGCTGATTATCCATCAACTCTTACAATTTAATATTTATTTAATATTATATTATTTTCCCACCTTTTAATTTATTTAAACTCAACATTAATAATGCATATATTTATATTTAATTATAAATAATACTTTTTACCTTAACAATTAAATTAAATTAAATTAATTATCCAAGGCAACTTATTTATTTATTCCTCCACATGTTTCATTTAATAATTTATTTAATTCAACAACTTAATCAAACAACATTATTAAACCAGTTTAATTCAAACAACCCAAAGCAACATTTATCAAACATCATGAAAGGGTTAATCATGGAGGGGCACTACAGAGTTGCAATCTTTAGATTGTCTCTCTATTTCAATATCTTCTTAACAATTCATTGCGATGCATGTCATGCTACAATCAGACCTGTGACACACTTATTTCTCCACTCTCATATCAACAACATTCTCATATGACCCGTGCATGAAGTGAATTGTACATGTGGAAGACATCAAATTAGTTTTGAGTATCCTTGTCTTTTTATTGATCATTTTATATGATTCCAATACATGTTAAGGTATACCCCTTATAATACCCTCCCAAGTCTAAGTTGAGCTTGAAGCAAGAGATCTAACCCAATCTTATAGAGTTGGCCATTATCCCTCCACAATCTATTGATGAGCTGATTTCACTTGCATGATGACAACCTTCATCTTGTGAGTGATATTTTTCTCTAGAAAGTCTAGTAGTGATTTTGTGAACTAACATCAGCTAAGGGCATAAAATTTGATCCTAGAAGGGTTGAGGTGATTCAAAGGTTAGAACCTCCAAAAACTCAAACTAATGTAAAAACAATTCTTCGACATGTTGGATATTACTAGAGATTTATAAAAAAAATTCAACAAAACCGTAGCACCTATGCTTTCCTTACTTCAAAAGGAAGTTGAGTTCTCTTTGAATTTGAAGTTTCATGCCTCCTTTGAATCCATAAAAAAATAAAATTACCCCAATGTTGCATGGACCACCCAACTAGATGCTACAATTATACATATATATATATTCATCAAATGATGCCATTGGCATAGTCCTTGGACAAGAAGATGAAAATGGAGGGAAATATGCTATTTATTTTATTAACAAAAGCCTAACTCCTACAAAAAGAAACTATACACCTAAGGAGAGAGATTTTCTAGTATCCATGCCCTTGACAAAGTTTGACATTATATCATAGGTTATAAGGTGACTATATATATAGACCATTCAACTATCAAATATTTAATGAACAAACTTGTTGTGAATGAATGAATAATTAGATTTTTATTTCTTCTCTAGGAATTTAATGTAACCATTATAGATAAACTTGGGAAATACAACATACCAGTAGTATTTTATCTATTTAATACAACACAAACAAGAGGGAGTTAAACTAGTTCAAGATAATTTTTTAGATGAACAAATATTTTCCATATTTGAATATACACTTAGTTCAGTTCATTAATGCAGCCAATTATTTTGCCACAACAACATTTCCTCAATTTTTTTACAAAATAGAGAAAAAGATTAGTTAGGGAAATAAATATTTAAATGGCTTAATAGTTTTCTATTTAAATGTTCTCCTAACATTATTTTACATAGATATGTAAGAGTTGATGAAACTCACTACATCATGAGAGCTTACCACAATGATCCTTCTAGAGGATATTATTCAACAAAAAATACCTCACACAAAATATTAGGTTATAGATATTATTGACCTTCAATGCATAAAGATGTTAAGATATATGTTCAAAAATACAAGTGCCAAAGAATGGGAAGACCGACATCATTTGGTGAAATTCCCTTACAACCTTAGGTGGTCTTAGAACCATTTGAAAATGGGGATTGAATTTTATAGGCCCTATTGATCCACCATATCAGGGGAAGGAGTACATACTTGTGTGTACAAACTACCTCACAAAATAGGTAGAAGTTCAAGTATTCAAGACAAAAAGGGAAGAGCAAGTGAAAATTTTGCTTTATAACATGATATTTCCTTATTTTTGGAGCACCCATATCCATTGTGACTGATGAAGGCCCCAATTTATGTCAAAAGTTATTATCTCTTGCATCGACCATTTCCAAGTAAATTATAACAAATCAACACCATGCGATCCTCAAGCAAATGGTCAAGTGGAAGTGATTAATTGAGAGCTGGAAAACACTTTCAAAAAAATAGTTTCATATAACAAAAAATATTGGGCTAGTAAATTTCATGAAGTTATCTAGGCACATAATACTACTTGGAAATCGACCACAAGTTTTTCCCCTTAAGAACTAGTTTTTGGGAACAAGCCTATTATTACAATTGAATTTGAACTTCAAACATTAAGAACTACCATATATGTGGGTCTAAAATTGAGTAAATCTCAAGTTGAACATACACTACAACTAAATGAACAAGAAAAACTATGGTTGGAAGTTGTATAAAAAATATAATCCTGAAAGGAAAGCTTTGAACATGATGGTTGGGACTTAGTGAGGTAGAAGAAGTATTTTCTAATGGGTTCATTCAATTAAATTCAATTGATGGTGATACATGAACAATTTCCCCACCTTTAGAGTTTCCAATATGCAATTTCTCTAACGCTGCAAATATGCTCAAATGTGTCATCTAGTTGCTTGTGCACGCAATTCAAGATATTCATGTATGAATTTCTTCAAAGACAATTTTCTTCAAATGTCATATCCATCTCCTAGTAAGGCCAAAGCAATGAAATACAAATATCAAGGAGTGTTTTGGTCATTGCGGTCTCATCAAACATTGATTTGAGATAAAGGACACATATATTGGGCATGTTAACATGCCTAAATTTTTGGAGAGAACAAACAAGTAGCCCTTGGACAGTGGTATGAGGTCCATTGTTGAAAGTAATATCTAGCTAGTGTCCTCCTTTCCTGTTGCAACACAAAATTTGAAGTTTGTTTTACAATTTTCTTCTCACTAGGACAAGGATAACATAAGTGTCAAGGATGCAAATGGGAATGTGATTATAAGGTTGGATGCCAAATTATTTGACAAGGAATTCATATGTTTGAGCATTGATAGGTATGTGGAGATCATTAAAGAATCGACACAAGAGGAGTATGATAAAGACCCAGATACTGCTAAGTGGAAAATCAACAATAAATGGTTAAAATCACCTTGACGAGGAGTCTCTAGGTGGCCCAAGAGTTTCCCTCACAGTGATTTCATTGAAGAGGAAAATGATCTAATCACTCTTCTCAGTAGAATGAAAGGTTTTCCTATCTCATCCAATTTTGAAAACTGGATGTATCTCTACATCAAGATTATTTTGAAGAGGAGACAACAGATTTTTTGGGGTGAACAAACAAATGATGCCATTCATGAAAAATTGACCAAGGTGCTTACAACACATAAATTGTGCACAAATTATTACTTAGTGTATGTTGTTGCAACAAGGAATTTTGTAGGTTTGACAACAGAGGGAAACATAAGGGTGACCCAAGTGTATAACTACTTTTCATAGATAACTCTAAATGGAAGCATTCACCATTTCTAAAGGCTGAATGATGCTTTATTTTCTCCGTTTATGTGTGCATTTGATCTAGATATTGAAAGGAAAAAAGTATCAGATGAGGCTTGGAAATTTGTGAACAAATTGTTTGTATCTTCAATTTCCTACTTTTACATATCTAAGTTGGTTGATTTATTGGTTCTTTGTACATGCTCCCATGCTATCTTGGTGACAAGATTTTCTTGATGGAGTTGTGTAGACAAATAATTGTAGTGTATAGCAAGTAGATGGAATCCCATAAGTCAAGTTTCCATTAACAATTGACAAGTATTCTATTCAAACTTCTCTTAAAGCTAAAGTTGTTGAATCAGAGGTGCAATGGGTCACATTAAAAAAGTTTAAGAGAAGTCTTGATTTTAATTATCGAGGTATGAAGCATCAAATCAAGAAATCCTATACACATGCACACTCTAAACCATACCTCAACCATAAATCCTAAAACCTATACCCTCAACCCTAAAACCTAAACCATATACCCTCAACCTTATACCCTAAACCCTATACCATATGTACCCTCAACCCTAAATAGATACCTTATACCCTAAACTCTAAACCCAAAAACCTTAACCCTATACCCAATATCATAAAACCTAAGACCTATACTCTATACACTTAACCCTATACCCTCAACCCTAAATACTATGCCTCAATCATAGGCCCTAAAGCCTATATGCTAAACCATCAACCCTAAACCCTAAATAGATACCTTATACCGTCAACTATAAACCCAATACCCTAAATCCTATACCTAATATCCTAACCCTAAGCCCTATACACTATATACTTAACCCTATACCCTCAACCCTAAACATTATGCCTCAACCACAGGCCCTAAAGCTTATATGCTAAACCCTCAACCCTAAAATCCATACCTTAACCCTAAAGCCTATACCCTTGACCCTATACCTTAGACCCTCAATCCTATTCCCTATACCCAATACCCTTAACTCTATACCCTATACCATCAACCCTATACCTTAAGCCATAAATACTACACCCTCAACCCTCAACCCTCAACCTTATACCCTTAACCCTAAGCCCTAAGCCCTATACCCTAAACCTTATACCCTATAGCTTATATCTAATACCATTCAACCTAAAGCCTAAGCCTTATACTCTTAACAATAAATCATAAATCCTATACCATCAACCATACTCCCTATACCCTATGACCTTATAGTCTCAACTGTATATCCAATACCCTCGAACCTATATACCCAATATCCTCAACCCTAAACCCTATGCCCTATACACTCAACCCTAAACCCTACAACCTCAACCCTCAACCCTATACCATACCCTAAACCATAAACCCTACACCCTATAATTTATACCTAATTATTTCAACCCTAAAGCTTCAAACCTAAATCCTAAACCTTATACCCTCAACTCTCAACACTATTGATGTAGGGGCACCATGACAAATCATGGAAATGAGGTCCTGTGTTGTTTTTTTGATAGATTTTAGGGTGTGTGGGTATTTTTTTTATTAAAATAAGGTCATAATAGACCATTTATTAATGTAATGGGCTTATGGGGTTAGTTTATAGTTCATTTTGCAAAAGTTTCTAATCTTGTTAAAAGTTGTCATATTGAAAAGTTGTAAAAAGTGCAAAAATGCAACTATGTGGAAGACCAATAGCCATTTGAAGTTCAAAAGTTGGTTTTTTTGGTTGAGGTCAATTTTTGGAGTTATTTTTTAGTTGAAAAAGTTTTAAAATGCTTGAGAAACTTGAAGTAAGGGTCTATTGTTCAATTTTTTTAAGAAATCAATCAAAATCTCTTAGTTTTCTGTGAATTTGATTGGTAAATTGCTGCTCTCCAAGTCTATATGGTTCCGTATAGAGGTTTAATGCTCTGAAAGCTATTGAAATTAGTAGATACATGTCTTAACTCCATTTTGGTGGTGATTTGGTAGAATTTTAGTGTGATTGAAAGTTTTTATAAGCATTCTTCTACAAATGGCTAGAAATACAGAGTTTAAGGGTTTGATAGGCTAAAAATGAGGAATTAAGCCATTCCACTAGTGAATCTTGTAAATACTTGGTGGAATGGCATGATTAGGATTAGGATGTTGTGTTACAATGTGGGTTTTGAGAGCAAGGGAGGAAAATTTTGGTTTTTAGAGTGATGCCCTAGGTGGTATTCTATTGATTTTGGGTCAAATTTGGTGGTGAAGGGTTAATAATGGTTGCAAAACCTTGGGGTAGTAGTTTGTGAAGGTTTATTAAGCATGGGTAGACATATTTAGAGGTGTTCAAGGTCTTGGTTGGCCAGGTAGAAGCCTGGAGTAGTGATTTTCAATAAACCCCCTTCAAACTAGTCTAAAAGGAGGGTTTGGTGATTAGGTGTCTTGGAGGACGTTTCTTTGATTAAAATTTGTGGAATATGAGGTTTTGTGGTCTGGTAAGGCTCTATCAATAGAAATTTAGGCCTGGAAGAAATTTTTGGGAGGTTTTGCTTTGTAAAAGTGGCCTAATTGGTTAAGGAGGACAATGTAGCAGGCTTGATTCAAGGTTGATGGTCTAAAGTGACCCTAAGTGATTTGAAGATATGTTGAGGAACACCAAAATGGGTATCATAAATTCCAACCCTCATGTTGGTTTGAATTTTATTTGAGAAGATATGAAAGTGAAGGTGAATTGGTGAGTTGAGCACTAAATGGAGGTTTTTGTGATTGAATATCATTTGAAACTAATCCAATTTTGATTGTTGAAGGTTTTTCCTCCCTACTCTGAATCACCTATACCTTAAACCCTAAACCCTAAACCCTCAACCCTAAATCCTATACCTTATACCCAATACCATTAACCCTATACCCTATACCCTAAAACTTGTACCTTATACAAGGTCCTCAACCATATATCCAATAGCCTCGACCCTATACCCAATATCCTCAACCCTAAGCATTATACCCTATACACTAAGAAACTAAGTAGAGGTAAATAAACTAAGCAACTAAGGAACTAAGAAAACGTAAATATTCTAAGCAACTAAGGAACTAAGCAAAGGTAAATTTAATAAGAAACTAAAGAACTAAGAAAAGGTAAAAATACTAAGCAACTACACACTAAGTGAAGCATAATGTGAGTGTGTTATAACATGCTCTCATTATGTTTTTCTTTAACATAACACAAGTGTGTTATAACATGCTCTCATTTTTGTTTGATTTGAAAATTTTGAAGCCTTTGGCTTGGATTTTCCTTGGGCTTCCAACCCAAAAGTTTGGAGTGAATTTCCAATGTCCAAAAATGTATTTTTGCAAATTGTAAAAAAATTGACATAATCTCAAGTGTGCTCCCCATCAAGTTTGCATGTGTTTCAATGTTAATTCAAAAAAACACCATGGTAATGTTAAGCTCTCTCCCAGCTATCTAACCATTTTTTTTCATGTTTTGAATATTTTAAGGTTTTCATCTTTAAAACCAATGTATGGTATTTTTTACGTTATTTTTTAACCATTCATTGAAATTTCAAGTAAAATACATGTTTAAAAAACTAGACTCCATTATATACATTAAAAAAAATTTATTTTCAATCAAATTTTAAAATTTTTAGGGGTAGCACACAACTTTTTATTTTTTAGGATGCATGTCCACTTTAAAAATTAGTAAAATCATATATTCATTAAAAAATTACTAGAAAATTTGGGGATAAACTACATGGTGTTAACTAATTTCTCACCAAAGTAATTTTTGAAATAATAAAAAAAATTAATGTAATATTTTTTGAAAAAAATAGGACCAATTTTTGTAGCCCCTCTTTTCGAATCCCTTAATCTCTACCATTTCCATATTTTAAGTTTTATTCTCTATGTTTTTGGTGCATCTTCATATTTTAAGTGTAACTATCTTCAATTTCTTGTCCAAGGTTTGTCTCTTGATTTTAGGAAAAAAACTGGCCACTTAAGACTCCTTTTTGGTCCCCCTTCTTTATGCACTTACCCAGACATAATGATATAGTGAGAGATATATAAAAATATAGAGGGAGAGATAGAAAGGGAGAGGGACACACACACACAAATATATATATATATATATATATATATATATATATAAATTGCACCCCTCGCAATTTCACATACATTCTTGTATCCACTTTAGTGTCCACTCCCCTAGCACTTGTGTAGGCTCATTTTAGCCCCTGCATCAGCCTTTCTGCTTCTAAGGATGCTCAGGACCCCTTTTCAACAGCTACCCTTGTGCGCCAGCTCTATGTTGAACCTTTTAACGTGTTGCACTAGTGTCCTATGACATTTTAACGTTCAAATGACCAATTCCAAGCATGTTTTCCACTTGTAAATTCCTTTTGTCGATGGTAACCGCCTGGGACACATTGTAACCACTTAGGAAGCTTCCTTTCCCTATTTAAAAGCTATATTTTCAATCTATTTGGCCTTCTTGGATTATCTCTTGAATTCTCTTCTCCTATCTACAACATTATCTTGTTATTTTTCTTGCATAGCTCCTTGCATCTTGTTACAATAGGTTCAAGCTCTTACAACACTCTTTGTAGTTCTCTTGGCTCTTGCAGTTATCTCCCTTTCTTTGGCTTCATTAAGCCTTGCATATGATATCTCCCTTGTCTTATGCTTTTGAGCATCCTAGGATTTTACACATTCCCTAGCTATTGCATCTTCATTTTGTGATATGGGTTCTCCTCCTCGAGCGAGGATTTCTTTTATCACTCTTTTGTTCATTCCTCTTTATCTATTTGGCTATTTATGGAGGTGGGAACACTAAAACGGGGGTTTGATTGAGGAAAACCCCTCTACAACCACAACATTTTCTCCAGATCTTATTCATGCAAGTATTAAGACATTCATTTACTGGAGGCTTCATCACTTGAGTTGTTGTGAGAAGTCTTTATCTCTTATTCTCTTCATCATTTATACTTTACTTTACTTCAGTTCTATTACATTTTTCTACCTTCCCGCATTCTGTAAGTTCTTAGCAATTTGATTGTTAGAGATTATTTAGTTGTTTTTTGTGATATTCTTGCTTTCTGGTCTATACAAAACACCAATGCGTCATGCTGCCATCCTTTGGGTAAGAGCTCATCAGCTTGTCTAGAAAACCTTTGTGATTTACTCTTTCTAATTCTAGAACTCTTGCTTTGTTCCTTGAGGTAGTTTAGGGTATTTCACCCTTTGGGAATCTCTTGAGAATAAAGATACTCATGAGTATTGAATCCCCCTTCTCTACATATATATATATATATATATATATATAGAGAGAGAGAGAGAGAGAGAGAGAGAGAGGGAGATGGAAAGATATAGGGGAGAGATATAAAGTGTGAGAGAGGTGGAGAGGGGGAGAGAGAGATATATAGAGAGATAGAGAGGGAGATATAGAGAAAGAGAGATAGATAGAGACAAAGATAGAAAGGGAGAGATAGATAAAGAGATAGAGAGGAGAAATAGGCATAAAGGAAAAGATGGAGAAGGATTAATATCAATATAAAGCGAGAGATAGAAAGAGTGTGTTCATGTGTGTTTAGTTTTAAGAAATGAGATTGCATATTTTTTTATTTATAAAATATCACATTTCATGTTTTACACAACGTGCTCATATTTTTACTCAAAAATATTTCCCACCCTTTTTTCTTTGGAATAGGTTTGGACAATAATACTAAAGGCTTGGACTATTAATTTTCCTGAATTTCACATATTTTTTACCTTTAATGGAGTTTCTCAACTTGCACGTCATCATATTTACATATTTTATAATGATATTTAATAAAATTGCCAAAAAAAATGTCACATGTCTTCTTAGCTTTCTAACCATATAATTTTTTATATTTGAAATATAGTAACATATTTATTTTTAATTTCTTTTACTAATGTTTCTATATTCCTCAAATACATATGTATTTATTTTTCTTTATAAATTTTGATCTGCTTAACAAAATTTGAAAAAGAAAATATATAGGATTATTCTACACTTCATTCTTTACACGTTGAGAACAACATTACATTTTCAATTATTTTTATGCAAGTTATTTGACATGCATGCTCAGCGATGTAATTTATAGGATGCATCCACTTCAAAAAATCACAAAAAAAGTATATTCAATAAAAATTACCAAAAAAATATACAACTTCTAGTACTCACCCTTAACTATATTTTTCTCAATCAATTTTAAAATATACTAAAGACAACAAAAAAGGGGGAGAAAACACTAGACACTATGTTATATTTTAGTGATAAAAATATGAACACTTTTATGTGCATGCTATGTTTAATCCTCTTATTCTTAACTATTTTTAAAAACTTTAGTAGTGTAGAAACTAGATTCATAGTACTACAATTCTTATTCTTGTTGTATCTCCAAATTTTGAGTGCATGCATCTAAAATTACTCATCCAAGTGTTGGAGTGAAAATGACAATGAGAGGGGGGGTGAATTAGTGTCTAAATAGATTTAAACAACTTTCATAAAATTAAACCATAGCTTAGATTTGATCTCAATATTAACATGATTAAT
This sequence comes from Sequoia sempervirens, assembly GCA_007258455.2. Classification (NCBI taxonomy): domain Eukaryota; kingdom Viridiplantae; phylum Streptophyta; class Pinopsida; order Cupressales; family Cupressaceae; genus Sequoia; species Sequoia sempervirens. The sequence continues at coordinate 949,397,222 of VDFB02281492.1, forward strand.
GCATTCATAAATTGAATGTAATCATTCATAAACAAAATTGAGAAATGCAATACCCAAACAGTGAACAAAGCAGTAACAACTAAGTAAAGCAGTAAGACCATAAAAGAACAAAGAGACACAAGATTTTGTTGAGTGGAAAACCCTCCTGGGGTATAAAAACCACTCCTGAAATGCCTTGCAGGCTTAATCAATTTAATCCACTATTCACAATGCCTTATAGGCTAATTTTTGAGCACCCACTCAAGGAGCACCAACCCCTCTTTTAGAGATATCAATCTCAAGGAGTGCCAACCCCTCAAATTATATTTCTAAACAATAATAATATCTCAAAGGATCTCTCTGTTTTCAATTAAGCTCATATAACTTAGTTTTCTCATCTACCTAATACCCTAATAATCCAAATATTGAATCCTTAAAATATTACATAGAGAAGAATTACAATACTGTTCTGCATCATATTTTTAAGATTTTGTATCACAGAGTTTTTCCAATACATTTCTTGATACAACCAAATATCTATCTCTCAAAATGATAACCAGAAGAATCACAGTGTTCACAACACTGTATTTATATATGTTTACAAGTATGTCTGTCAAAAAGTATTCAAAGAAATCTGAAATCCCCTTTGTTGTTTTGAGAATATGTCCTAATGAATAATCATTTGTAACACCTAAACAATAGGTTGTAATTAAACTTTGTCAAGGATAAATCAAGGATCTTTTTCAAATATACAATTGCTTTTACAAAACCCAGATCATTAATAAAACAAAAATAGCCATTTGAAACTATTTTTAGAATACCCATAAGCTAAAACCCTTAAATCTAAATACCCACATGATCAAACAATAATTTTTGCAATGAATGAAGTGATTTCAAATTGCAATTGACACATTTTTTCAAAACCACAACTACCCATCAACTAAAAATCATAAACCCTCAATGCAAAATGAATATTCTACATTTAAGAGCCATCAACAAAGGTTTTGAGGTAATGCAAATACTCTGTCAAGAAATGTAACTGTTTCATTTCAAAATGAACATAATGATCATTGATATGAGTGAATCAAAATAACATTTGCATAAATCTGATAAAGGAGAAAGTGTAACCGAACCCATATCAAGCAAAAACGTCTTCAGCCACAAAGAGTTATCCAAAAACCAATAACACACCAAAAACTACCATTTTCTAAAATATAAATAAAAAATAATGATACCTATTCATGCAACAATCAAATAAATACTAGATATTCGATGCCAACCACAATAGTTGCCCAAATTTGTAACTCCCATCAACTTCCCTTGAAAGAAAATAATCTTGTCATACATAGAGAAATCTATATGCAGGTCGAGCTCTCATGATGAGCTATTTTTGGAACCATAGAATAATGACAGAGAGGGTTGAGAGCAAATTCAAAGAGAAGAGACCATTCTCATGGCTGCGGCTAGGGTTCTATTACTCAGCCAAAAGAAAAAAACATTAAACATACTTTTCCTGAACTTTCCAAATGTCAAAGCATTCAATGACTTTTTCAAAAGAGCATAATGAAGTTTGAAGTCCGCATAAATCACAAGACACAATAATGAACAACTCAAAAGATTATTGAATTCACTATCAAAGACCAAAGTCTTTCAACCACATTATTAAAATAGACCAAAATATTAGATAATGATGCCAACCATATGATCTCTAAAAGAAATGACAAGTATAGAAATGTATGATGGTTGTCGATGACTTTAACCAAAGTCATTTTCAAATGCAATAAGGCCCAAAACCATTGCAAGTTAGTCATTTAAGAATGAAGCCCAAAAAATAACATTACCTTCACTTATATATGTGCCAATCAAGGTTTGTGTAATAGAGTCTTCATATACATTGTAAAAAATCATATGACTTTAATCAAATATGACTTTTACAAAGTCATATGTAATGCAAAAACATATCTCATAAACAAGTTCCATTGAATCAAATGAAGCACTTATCAAACTGTTTGAGACGAAGCAGAGTATTGAAGAACTGAACCAAATATGTGCCACGATCATCAACGATATACCAACTCAAACACTAACTAAGTAAACCATGAAGTATTATACTTGAACGTGTGAAGTACCAAGATCAGAGCCCTAAATCTAAAAACTAATACCATAATCTAATTATATATACGAGTAAGATAATTTGTCTTTGCACGAAGCACAAATTGATTAGTACAACCATATATGAATGAAAACCAAATTTGAATGAAACCTAAAGCCATAAAACTGTCCACTGAATGCAAGCCGGAACATAACCAATTATCATGCCAAGACCAAAAAATCCATATAATCAAGTTTGTCATCAAATAAGTACCATGATAAAGCATAAGGATCCAATCTGAGACTATCAACAACTGAAAGTGATTTTGTCATCAAGGACAAACCATAAACACAATTGAGATCCAACAAACTCCCCCTTTTTCCTTGATGGAGAAACACAAATGACTCTCCCCCTTTTTGACTCAATGACAATGGATAGAAGAGAAGAATGTGCATTTCCATGAAACACAACTTAGAAGCCAACCAAGTACCATGAGAATTAGCTACAAAAAAATAGAGTAAAAGTGCAACAACCATGTTTGTAGGAGAGTTGTAAGTGAGTAAAGATTAAAACATGCTCACCCTAAGCCGATGCTTTTAAAATCAAAGAAGTCAAGATTAAGAGATAACTCCCAATTGAAGTATCAGCCTTTCAAATAACTCTTTAGCTAAGGGCTTAATAAAATTATTAGCCAATACCTTTTCTCAAAGAAAATGAAACTTGATAGCAATGTGTTTAGTGTGAGAGTGCATAATAGGATTTTTGGAGATATTAATCACACTAGTGTTATCACATAGAATAGAGACAGGTTTAAGAACTTCAATACCCATATCAGATAGAGTTTGACCCATCCAAAGTACTTGAATACAATATGAAGTGGCAGCAATGTATTCTGCTTCAGTAGTGGAAAGAGAAACAAATTCTTGTTTCTTGTTGTGCCACGCCACTAAACGATCACCAAGAAAGAATGCAACACCATTGGTGCTTTTCCTTTCATCCAAACAACCAACCCAATCAGCATCAATATATGCAATCAATGAAAAAGCATTGCTTCTAGAATACCAAAGACCATAATCAAGTGTGCCCTGAATATATTTAAAGATCATTTTAACAACAGTGACATGAGATTCTTTAGGTGATGCCCGAAATCGTGCAATTGTGCAAACTACCTGCATTATGTCAGGTCTAGAAGCAATTAAATATAATAGACTGCAAATCATTGATCTATATTCAGTTTGATTTGTATCAATAGAATCATCAACCTTAGTAAGTTTGCATCTAGTAACCATTGGAGTGCTAACTGGATGACATTCATCCATCTGAAATATCTTAAGCATCTCTCTAGCATACTTGGTTTGAGAGAGAAATATTCCATTTTCAAGTTGAGAGATTTGAAGACCCAAGAAGAAATTTAATTCTCCCAACATTGAAATTTCAAACTCAGATTCCATAATCTGGGAGAATTTTTTACTCAAAGTAACATTATTGCAGCCAAAGATAGTGTCATCAACATAAATTTCAACAACCAAAATATTAGTACCTTCAGTTTTAACATAAATATTGATGTCAACACCTCCTCTAACAAAGCCATTAGAAATCAAATGACTATCTAGCCTAGAGTACCAAGATCTAGGTACTTGTTTTAAGCCATAGAGGGCCTTTTTTAACCTGTAAACATGATTAGGCTTATCTTTGCAAATAAATCCTTTAGGCTGTTCTACATAGACCTCCTCATCTAAGTAGCCATTTAAAAGGGTAATTTTGACATCCATTTGATAAACAGTGAAGTTTTTGTAAACAGAATAAGCCAAGAAAATTCTAATAGATTCTAGTCTAGCAACAGGTGCAAAGGTTTCACCAAAATCAATACCTTCTTGTTGAGCATAGCCTTTGCAAAAAAATCTTGCTTTTTTGCGAACAACATTGCCATTTTCATCAAGCTTATTTTTGTATATCCATTTTCCTCCAATGACATTCTTGTCATCTGGTCTTGGGACTAACTCCCAAGTCTGATTTTTCTCAGTTTGATCAATTTATTCCTGCATAGCATTAAGCCAACATAAATTTGTGAGAGCTTCATTAAAAATTTTAGGCTCAAACTAAGTAACTAAACAAAAAGCTATTTGAGCCTTTTCATAAGATTTTGCAACCTTTCTTCTACTTTGAACTCCTACATTTTTATCCCCAATAATCTGATCTTGGGGTGATATTTAGCTAGAGTTTTCAAAGGATTTTTTGATACACCTTTTTTAGGACTTGCTTCTTCAATTTTAGGGCTTGTTGATTCAGCATTAGGCTTTGTTGTTTCAGCTCCTTCTGAATTTATTTCAATTTCAAGTTCTTCCTCATTATCCTGTAAAGATTTAGCATCTAAGTGTGGTTTTTCATCAAATTTTATATTAACAACTTCAACAATCTTCTTAAGCCTTTTGTTAAGACATTTATAAGCTTTATTATGAGTTGACTATCCCAAAAAGATACCCTCATCACTCTTTGATTAAAAGCTACCAAGGTTATCATCATCTTTCTTGATAAAACACTCGCTTCCAAAAATTTTAAAATACTTCACAGAAGTTGTTTTTCCATACCATAGTTCATAAGGAGTGTGTTTAGATTTTACTCTAAGATACACTCTATTGAAAATGTATATAGATGTATGAACAACTTCTTTCCAGTACATATTGGGCAACTTAGCTTCATCTAGCATTGTTCTAGCCATTTCTTTTACGGTTCTATTTTTATGTTCATCTACCCTATTTTGTTGAGGTGTTTTAGTTGTACCATATTTCCTTTTAATACCATTTTGTTCACAGTATTCAATAAACTCTTGAGAGGTGAACTCACCTCCTTTGTTAGATCGTAGAAATTTGAGTTTTAGATCTGAGTCCTTTTCAACCATTTTACGAAAGATTTTGAACCTTTCAAAGGCTTCTGATTTATGCTTAAGAAATGTGACCCAAACCATTCTAGTATAATCATCCACAAATAGCATAAAATATTTTTCACCATTAATAGACCTTGTTCTAGTTGGTCCACACAAATCTGTATGCACTAGCTGTAAAGATGAAGAATGTTCTTTTGTTTTGAAGCTGATTTTAGTTTGTTTACCGCTTAAACATTCTTTGCACACAAAATTTTCTGGCTTGTTAAGGACTGGTAAACCTCTAACATTCTGATTTTTACTGATTCTAACCATATTTTCAAAATTTATGTGTCCTAGTCTTTTATGCCATAACCAGCTTTCTTTGATTTGGACCATTAGACACATACCTTGATTATTGTCATTGTTTGATGTGTCAAGAAGATTGTAAACATTTCCTTTAGTCCTCCTTCCAGCTGCAACAACCTTTTCAAGCTTGTTTTTAATTTCACATCCCTACGAAGTGAACAAGACATGATAACCACTGTCACAGATTTGACTAACACTTAGAAGATTGTGCTTAAGACCTTCCACGTAGTACACATTATAGATAGGGGTGTCTTCATTCAAAAGAAGTGAACCTCTACCTTTAATTTGTATACTATAATTATCACCAAACTTAACATATCCACCTACATAATCTTCAAGATTTATGAACTTATCTTTGTCACCAGTCATGTGGTTAGAACATCCACTGTCCAGGACCCATAAGTCCTTTTTCTTGGAATGAAAGGAAGTTTGGACTAACACAATTTACTCGATGTTGTTGACATTCTTAGGCTTCCAGACCTTTTTGATTTTCTGTTGTTTAGATTGTAGACCAGCTTTGCATTTTTTGACAGAGTGCCCCAAAGCATTGCATTTAAAACATCTAATTTATTTAACAAAGTAATAGTATTTCCTAAGACCAAACCTAGGTATTCTAGGATTCATAAGCCTGCAAGAGCTCACTTTATGGCCAAATTTGTTGCAGAAAAAGTAGTAACCATAAAAGAAGGGATTGACTTTGTATGATGTTCTATTACCTTTTATGGACTGAACATGATTCTTACCAGATTCAGAGTGATTTGGACCTAAACCATTGATTTTAGAAGAGGGGTTTTGTTTTTCATTATCAATTGAGCATTCACCCTTTTAAAAACCAACACCGGTTTTATCTTTATATAGCTTTTGCTTGCTAAGCATCTCATTAAGTTTTAAAGTGCTTTCATATTTTTCAATTTCCTTTCTAAGACAGACTACTTCTTGTTCCAATTTTTGAATTTCTTGATCCTTGCAGCTTACAGTCACTCGAAGACAGTCCTCAACTCTTTTAGCTTCTTCAAGCTGAGTTTTCAGAGAGACTATTTCTTGATCTGGTTTATGTTCTTGAGCAAGAACTTGTTTTTTGAGTTTTCTGACCTCTATTTTAAAGCACATTTCAGTTCACTTTCAAGATCTACTTCACCTTCTTCTATATCAATGGTGTTTGAATCTTCTTGCTAAGTAATTTCAGCCATGAACAAGGTTTCATCTTTTTCTATTGATGAATCTTTAGACTCAATGTTAGTTTCATCTTTACTAAAAAAACTCTTCTTTTTGAAATTGAAATTTTGTTTAGGTTTAAAGCCCTTCTTCTTAGGTTGTTTTCCAGATTTCTCATTGTCACTAATTTGAATATCATAGGGGCACTTTGTAGCAAAGTGACCTATTCTACCGCAGTCAAAGAATTTAAAGGGAAGTTTTCCCTTATATTTTCCTAATCCCTTTTTAAGTTTTCTAACAAAATGGGATTCTTTAAAATCAGACAAATCTGACTCACTAACTTCATCTTTTTCTTTCTTTTCAGTGTTAAAGGCAATTTCTTTTCCTGTTGAGTTGTTTTTTCTAGTTATCATTTCATAGGCAGTAAGAATTCTCAGCAGACTATCTAGGGTGAGTTGATCAAAATGTTTCTTTTCTTCAAGAGTCGAAACCTTAGATTCAAATTTAGTTGGTAAGGTTCTAATGACCTTTGTAACCACATCAAACTCCTTAAACTCTTGTCCTAATCCTTTCATAGAATTGACAACACCATCAATTCTTAGAAAATATTTAGCCACTTTTTCATCATCCTTCATTCTCATTTCCTCAAACTAATGTTTGAGAGTAATGATTTTTGACAGTTTGAATTTTTCATTCCCTTGGTATATAGTTTCAAATTTATCCCAAATTTATTTAGTAGCCTTGCAATTCATGACTTTAATAAACACATCTTTAGTTAAACCACACAAGATGGCATGCATAGCTCTGGCATTAATTTCATACTTCTTTTTCTTAGCAGGATCTGTGGGTATTGTGGCTAGAACATTGTACCCATTTAACACAATGCTCCAAACATCAACATCATAAGAAATAAGAAATGCTTCTATTCTTATTTTCCAGAAAACATAATCTGCTCCATCAAATAATGGAGCTCTAGTTACAAAAGCTCCTTCTTGAGATTGTGCCATCAAAACATACTCCAAGACTAGGATCAATCCTAGGTGGTTTAGACCTATCAGAGGACCCTATGCTCTGATATCAATTATTGGAGTGAAAATGACACTGAGAAGGAGGGGTGAATTAGTGTCTAAACAAATTTAAACAACTTTCATAAAATTAAACCATAGCTCAGATTTGATCTCAATATTAACATGATTAATGCATTTATAAATTGAATGTAATCATTCATAAACAGAATTGAGAAATGCAATACCCAAATGGTGAACAAAGCAGTAACAACTCATCAAAGCGGTAAGACCATAAAAGAACAAAGAGACACAAGATTTTGCCGAGTGGAAAACCCTCCTGGGGTATAAAAACCACTCTTGAAATTCCTTACAGGCTTAATCAATTTAATCCACTGTTCACAATGCCTTATAGGCTAATTTTTGAGCACCCACTCAAGGAGCACCAACCCTTGGAGTGCCAACCCCTCAAATTATATGTCTGAACAATAATAATATCTCAGAGGATCTCTCTATTTTTAGTTAAGCTCATATAACTCAGTTTTCTCGTTTACCTAATACCCTAAGAATCCAAATATTGAATCCTTAAAATATTACATAGAGAAGAATTACAATACTGTTTTGCATCATATTTTTCAGATTTTATATTACAGAGTTTTTCTAATACATTTCTTGATACAGCCAAATATCTATCTCTCAGAATGATATCTAGAAGAATCACAGTGTTCACAACACTATATTTATATACGTTTACAAGTATGTTTGTCAAAAATTCTTCAAAGAATGTGTTCTTCAAAGAAATTTGAAACCCCCTTTGTTGTTTTTAGAATATGTGCCAGTGAATAATCATTTGTAATGCCTGAACAATAGGCTGTAATTAAACTTTGTCAAGGATAAATCAAGGATCTTTTTCAAATCTGCAATTGCTTTTACAAAACCCAAATCATTAATAAAACAAAAATAGCCATTTGAAACTATTTTTAGAATACCCATAAGCTGAAACCCTTAAATCTAAAAACCCACATGATGAAACAATAATTTCTGCAACAAATGAAGTGATTTCAAATTGCAACTGACACATTTTTTCAAAACCACGACTGCCCATCAACTGAAAATCATAAACTCTCAATGTAAAATGAATATTCTGCATTTAAGAGCCATCAACGAAGATTTTGAGGTAATGCAAATAATCTGTCAAGAAATGTAATTGTTTCATTTCAAAATGAACACAATGATCATTGATATGAGTGAATCAAAATAGCATTTGCATAAACCTGATAAAGGAGAAAGTGTAACCAAACCCATATCAAGAAAAAATGTCTTCACCCATAAAGAGTTATCCAAAAACCAATAACGCACCAAAAATTGTCATTTTCTAAAATATAAATACCAAATAATGATACATGTTCATGCAACAATCAAATAAATACAAGAGATTCGATGCCAACCACAATAGCTGCCCAAATTTGTAACTCCCATCGACTTCCCTTGAAAGAACACACTCTTTTCATGCACAAAGAAAGCTATATGCAGGTTGAGCTCTCATGATGAGCTATTTTGGAACCATAGAATAATGATAGAGAGGGCTGAGAGAAAATTCGAAGAGAAGAGACCATTCTCATGGCGGTAGTTAGGGTTCTATTACTCAGCGAAAAGAAAAAAACATTAAACATACTTTGCCTGAAGTTTCCAAATGTCAAAGAATTCGATGACTTTTTTAAAAGAGCATAATGAAGTTTGAAATCTGCATAAATCACAAGACACAATAATGAACAACTCAAAAGATTGTTGAATTCGTTGTCAAAGACCAAAGTTTGCCGACCACATTATTAAAATAGACCAAATTATTAGATAATGATGCTGACCATATGATCTCCAAAAGAAATGACAAGTATAGAAATGTATGATGGTTGTCGATGACTTTAACCAAATTCATTTTCAAATGCAATAAGGCCCAAAACCATTGCAAGTTAGTCAATTAAGAATGAAGCCCAAAAAATAACATTACCTTCACTTATATATGTGTTGATCAAGGTTCGTGTAATAGAGTCCTCATATACATTGTAAAAAATCATATGACTTTAATCAAATATGACTTTTACAAAGTCATATGTAATGTAAAAACATATCTCATAAACAAGTTCCATTGATTCAAATGAAGCACTAATCAAACTGTTTGAGATGAAGCAGAGTATTGAAGCACTAAACCAAATATGTGCCATGATCATCAACGATATACCAACTCAAACACTAATTGAGTAAACCATGAAATATTATACCCAGGAACGTATGAAGTACCAAGATCGGAGCCTTGAATCTAAAAACCAATACCATAATCCAATTACATATACAAGTAAGATAATTTGTATCTGCACAAAGCACCAACTGATTAGTACAACCAGATATGAATGAAAACCAAATATGAATGAAACCCAAAGCCATAAAAATGTCCACTGAATGCAAGCCGGAATAGAACCAATTATCATGCCAAGACCAAAAAAGCCATATAATCAAGTTTTTCATCAAATAAGTACCATGAAAAAGCATAAGGATCCAATATGAGACTGTCAACAACTGAAAGTGATTTTGTCATCAAGGACAAAACATAAACACAACTGAGATCCAACACCAAGATAAAGTTTCGATGATTTCAAAAAAGAAAAGAAAAAGTGGCCACATTTTACCCTCTTTTTGTATACCATTTTCATGCACTTACCCTTATATGAAATGTTTAGTACATACAAAAAATCATTAACTCAAAATTTTCTTTTATCAATGGATCTATTATTTAAGTGTTTGATCTTTGTAAGACAAATCTAGGTGGTATCAAAGTTTTCTATATTTAAGTGGTACAAAAATATATTTGGGTTAAACCACTTTTTGACTTTGTTGTAATGGATAAGGCATTAGTCATGATTATTTGTAACTTATCCAACATTTCTAATTTAAAATGACAAAAAATTTACAAAGGGTATAATTTATGTGTCTACTTGTATTCATGGAGCTTAAATGTATAAAGGAAAACCTAAATAGTTATTAAGTCGTTATCCTTTTTCCTATTTGAATGATGACAAGTCAATTTGTATAAATTATTGGTTCACAAAGTATCTATGAATTTGATAAATATCTATAATTTTAAGGTTCGTAGCTAGAACTTTATTATATGTTAGTGACAATGAATAGGGCTTATGCACTATTCTAGTTGGACCTAGTTTTGTCTAAATGTGGTAGTTTCCTTCAAATGCCTTTATTCTTTAAGGAATTTATTAGGATCACCCTCCTAAGGTCTGTAGAGATTGATGTGTAGAATATCATCTAGATACTATGTGATAATAATGAATCAATCACTATCCATTTTATAATAAACACAATGATCCAATTTGTATCTTATAAATCCCAAGCCCAACACAAATGAAACAAATTTCTAGTTGTTGAAGGGGGAAAAATTGTTTGGTGTCTAGGGTTTGGGACCTAGAATAACAATCTTCACACTCTCTCATTCAAGGATGACCCTAGAGACCTCAATGAAAAGGAGAAAGAGATTTTGCAATAGGGTTGTCTTAGGGGCTGATTATAAACTAATGATGGGTTCACCACCAAGTTATGACTTGGAAAGACAAATGCAATACAAGATGTAATGGTTAACCCTACTATGATGTAATCCTTCACTAAGTGACCTAGGAATGTATGTCTAGAACAAAACAAAAAGTTGCAAGATGGAATGTGTGCACTTGGAAATCTAAAGATGATTGGATGGAGCTCTGAAATAATAAAAATAGTGACTTTAATGTTGACTGGGAATCATACGCCAAGCTAGGTGAATTATTCCCAGATTTGGGTTTTTGTGTAGGAATAGGAATTTATAAAATGGGTATTTGAATCTATAAAAACTTGAATTTTGACCTAAATTGGGACTCATAAACCAGAACTGGTGTATCAATCTAGTTAGGGTTTTCTGAAGCCTCAAAGTCTCAATCTGGTCTTCAAGGTCTGCTTTGTGCTTCCCAATTTATTTTTTGATCCGAAACCCTGATTTGCAGTTTGTAGAAGTCTTCCAAGTATCTCCAATGCAAGGTCACAACTTTGACAACTTTGAACACTTTGACAACTCTCTCCAAACTTTCTCTTCAATGTATCTTCAATCTAAACTTGCAAATCACACACTTAAAGAGAGGGAAAAAAAAAAATTTGTTAGTGGAAAGGGATTTTCCTTGGTCAAAACTTGACATGAAATGAAATAGGAATGGAGAATGATGAATGAACAAAATACAATGTTGCAACTCACCAAACCCTAGCAATGAAGTGCTGCAAACATGTATGAGATGGCTTCGATGGATGTAGATCTTGAATCTTGCTTGGATAGGATAGATATTGAATGAAATGCTAGCTTGAATCATGAAACCCTACATCACAATCGTTAGCTCAAAAACAAACATGATGCATGAAGACTTTGGCATGATGGTTGATGCCTAAATAATGCTCTAAAATGATTGATAATCTTCTCTTGACGACTCTTGAATGCTCTTGTAAATGCTTGAATTCTCTTGTAAACTCAACTTTTCTATAAGAATGCTCTCACAAAAGTCTTGGGTGAAAATGAGTGAAAGAACCTTGTATTTATACTTAATTATGCAAGAATTCCCAAAATTACAACACTACAAGCCAACATCAGATCTAGGAGGATAAAATCCTAACAAGAATTTGAATAAATTTTAATTTTGGGCCACATAGGACTCATACACCCATGGTGGTGTATGAAACCCATTAGGCATAATTTATGGGACCAATTTAAAAAATGCTTAGAAAGGTGTGAAATCAGGATTGGTACCCAAAAACCTAGGTGGGACTCATACGCCCAAGGTGGCGTATGAGTCTCAGATCACTAAATCTAGACCACAACCTGAAAACACCTGAATCATGATTGGATGTTGATTTATTTCAGGATTACCCTCAAAAAGATGCATTAAACAGGGCTTGTGGATGTAAAATAAGGCCAATTATGTTGAAAAATGAGGTGTTTCTTAGCTTAATACTCTATAAAACTTTAATATTGCTGATCTAAGTAAGTCTTTTCTTTGTTACATATATTCTTTGTGGGTGATTATCTTGATTAATCCATTTTACTATTGTAGAATGTAGAGAGAAGTTGGTAGAAGAACTAGACAGGATATTAGAAAGATCACACAAGATATACTGTGGAGAAACCCTTTTAGGAAAAAACTCCACCAAGAATTATTCTATTATTCAATCTTTGAATTACAATAGCTCCAATTCTTGCTTGAGAATGCTTCTTCTATCTTTGCCAATCTTCTTCACACCTGCAATAACAATTATGAAAACTCTCTTCAACTTGAATGAGATATAGAGACAATATGCAACCTTGTAATCTCCAAATGGTGATAATTACAATGCACAAGCTCAAGCCCTTGAAAAGGTATGCCATATTCCTTCAAGTTGAGTTATTAGTGAAGAATAAAGCTTACAACATGTGCTTCATGCATTTGGGCATCCCAAACTGAAGCTACAACTTCTCCTTCACTTCGGTGATAATTCCAAAGCTCTTCCTCAAAGTTGGTGCCCTTAAGTAATCCTACTTAACTGAGCCTTCAAAAATATTTTATCATGCATGAGAGGTAAATCCAATAAATCATCTTGGGCGCCCAAGTTGGCTCCAAGTGATTTATAGTTAACTGAAACATTTACTCAACACCATTCATGCAAGAATGGTCATCCCCTGTTAACTGGAGGTAGTCCTTGTTATCTGTCATACAACTCAAGTTATTAGCCATGCATTCCAAGTTAACTGAAGCTAACTGCATGCAACTCAAAATAACCAACATTCATGCAACATGCACTTGCATGCAACTGAAGATAATTGGACCATAATTGAACTAAACTGAACTAAACTAAACTGATTCTAAACTAAACTGAATTGAACTGATCTTCAAACATGCAAACATCAAATCCTAACTCCTAGGATCTTTACATGCATTCAGAAGTGTTATCTCTTATTCTGAATAGTTAACTAAACTCAAGGTGAGTGTCACCTTACCATGTGTGTACCCACATGCTCCTATTATTAAGGAATAACTACAAATGTCAATTTTATGATTTATTTCATCTAAATAATTAATCTCATCCTAATCTTAGTGTTGTTGAACACATTCCAAGAACTTAGGAGATAGATGAAATAATTAATGTTTAGGATTTTCAATTAAATGGCATCCTATTTCCAACAAATTAAAGCATAAAGAATCCCAATTATTAACGTTAATCCTAGAAAAGTGTGAAAGCATGTTACAACACTTTACAACACTCTAAATTAGGCATGATTAAGTTCATTTAATTCACAAGGGCCCAAGACCTAATGTGAGTGTGTTAAACACATTACAACACTAAGTCAAGGCATCATTAAGCTCAATTTTACAAGGAGGGCCCAAACAAGTGTGAAAATGTCACCAACAAAATTTTTGACACTACATTTAGCCCCCACTTTAGTGAGAGGATGAACTTGCTTCAAACTCACACTAAAGTAGGCAAACTCACTTCAAGAGGGGTCCAAGTGCACCAATGCTAGTAAGGTATGATGACAACAATCAAGAGGGGTGATCAAGCCCCTAGGATCAAGATCCCATGACAAACCAACATAGGCACAAAAGAACACAAATGAAAATGATATAAGAGCTACAACAAAGCATAAGCATGCACTGCCAAATACATAAAGAAAATGGAAAAAAAATGAAAAAGAAAGGGGTGGATCAAGCTTCGACCATTTGTCCATCACAATGTGGATGAGATCTAGGTTGTTTATACAAAAAATACAAGCTCACTCTGAGGCAACAAAACTTCAAGATGTTCGTTGGGTGAGGATCCAAAAGAGGTGAGACACATACACACATGGCCAGTATGCACTCATACTCACATGCGAGTGGCTAAGGGAAATGTATGCCTCAATTGGGCTTCTCGTCAAAAACCATACCAAAGTTATACTTCATGATAACTTTAATAAGGTTCCATGCAAAAAAAAATGACCTTCAAGCTTCACGAGTTAAGAAAACTTTGTATGCTTGGAGCTCATGAACAATGAACTTCAAGCTTCATGACGCAAGTAAAACTTTGTATGCTTGGAACTCATTAACAAACAAGATGGCTCCACATGCATGCAAGGTGTATTATCCAAGGTGGCCATATAACCGAAAATGCAAATGCAACAATAAGGAACACTCAAAGGAGCCTCAAGCTTAGTTCATACGAGGTCTTTAACTTAGGGGACATTGTGCCTAATGTCTCCAAGAGAGGACCAATCAAAGGATGGAAGATTCACAATGTAGGGGATGAAATGTATCACATCAAGCCACCAAGAGGGATATAATATTCTAAGAGAGATCACACTCTTGAGGGACATCACACCTAATGTCACTACAAAGTGAAAGACACATCACATGAAGTAAAAATACTACACAATGAAACATGGAAAGGAAACAAATGCAAAATAATAATGCTAATGTATGCCCCCACTTTAAAGAAATTACTAAACACCATGTTCTAAGCAATTACTTTAAAGTAGAAAATGATAAATGTTAAAAATAAAGAAGACATGAGAGCTTATTTGGAAATCCCTATGCCAAGCCATATGTTTCCAAGAAAAGCTACATCATACAAAAAGAAAGGAATAGAGAGGGGTTTCCCCCATAATGAAAATTCAAACACATAAGGGATCTATGGATTTGGGGTCAATATGTTCTTGCTACAATATCTTTAGAGAGCTCGAAACTATCATCATTCCCCAAATACACATAGAACTAGAAGAATGACAAAGTGAAAACAAAGAAAAATCCTTTCGGTTCAACATGGAAGAGACATGAATATCTCAATGCCTTGCATTATCCCAAAAAGGAAACATAAGACAAAGAAAATAAATAAAGAAAAGTAAAGGAAAAGCTTTTGGTTCAACATGGAAGAGATAAGAATGTCTCAAAACCTTGCATCATTCCCAAAAGGAAAATACAAGACAAATGAAAAACAAATAAAGGAAAAGATAAAAGATTTACAACATAGAGAAGAATGAAGGTACAAATAGAGGAATGACACAGAGAAAGAGAACATCAAACTGAACAGCACGAGGGATCACATTACGCACTTGCAATCACACAAAAGAAAAAATAATAATGCAAAGGACTAGTAAGGCACATGTGAGTCAACCTATGAGCATGTCATTTTCATCCCAATCATGTTCATCGTATATAGAAGGCAAACAACTAGCCACAGGGATAATAGCAAGTGTTGAAATAAGGTCATCACTAGGTTCAACACTCTTCTTAGGATAATTGTTTTTTAAGCTCATGGAAGAGGAAAAAAATGTATTTAATTCATTATGCACCTCTTTATCAATTTTAGTAACTTCCTCATCGTCATCTAAGTTAATCACAATAGGAGGTCGAATGACAATGTCTAAGGGTTCATCTCTTGTTGTGGTTACATTATAGGATATTTTTCGTTTCAGCAAAGGGGAAGGCTTGTCATGCATTGCTTTAGTCAAGTTTGGATTTTTATTTTCTTTGTTGTTTTCTTCATTTAACCTATGAGCAAGGGCATGACGTCTATACCTACGCCCACTAGCACCTTTGTTTCTTTTAGTTCTTTTTTCAAGTTGCATTTGTGTAGGAGCAAGTTGATCAACCATAGGTTTATTTTCTTCCCTAAGGGGAGGAATGGAAGGAACCATGGGAGGTTGTTCAACCACTTTCTCTTTGACTTTGTAAACTTGTTTTATTCTAGGAGGTGTGACAGGATTGTTTTTATTATCTCTTGGTATTTTGTAGGAAGTAGGTGAAATTCATGTTTTGGATTGATCTTGGTTAATTAGAGTTTCTTTAGGCTCAATCATGGTTTCATCAAGCATGGTAGGCTCGATCATAGGTTGAGGAATTTTTCGAAGAGATAATTCTACTATTTCATTTGCCTTGAAATTTTGATAAAACATGAAAAAGAAGTCTTCTCGTGGTTTTATAGGTTTTATAGACTCGGGCCAAAAGAAATCTAAGGAAAATTTTCCACGGGAGGACAACGGGTTAAAGCCACTATGATGGACAATGTAAATTTCATTGTCAAAGGGAAAATTTAAGCATTTAAGTATAACCAAGGCTACTACATTCAAGCCATGGATAGCCTAGCTTCACACGAAATTGGTTTGATTGCAAGATGATGGAGAATGAAATATCTAATGTTTTTGGTCCTATTTGTAAGGGTAAGGTGATTGATCCCATCGTAGGGAAAGTGAAACCGTTATGTCTTGATCCATACTTTCGGTTAATCATATATGTCTTGATAAAGTTAATGTAAAAGTAAGAATTCCTTGGTGATCACATTTTCTCCATAGATGGGATCTATTAGTATCCCATTAGTGAGCTTATCATAGATTCAACTAGCTATGTAAAGAGGACCATCAGGTGCATGTTTAAGTATTTCTTGTGAGGAGAAATCAATCTCAAGAGGCTTTTTAGTTCAGCCCTTACGATGTTGAGTTTTGATCAATCCAACTAAACCATCAATAAGATTTTGTTCTTGTTGATCAGTATCTATAGGATTTTGTTGAATTATATCTATGTTCTCATCATCTATGTCAACATTCATCACATCAATCTTTGTAGTTTCACTAGCTTTGAAAAATGAAATATTATGTTTTGGCATGGGGTTGGTAAAAATTTGCAAGTTTTGGTTAGGAGGGGCAACAAACTTATTTCCTTGATCATTAACACCTTCAATAGAAAGCCGATTGAAATCAATGAGGTCTTGTACAATATTTTTAAGACGCTTGCAATGTTTCGTATCGTGTCCATTTTTTTTTGTGAGAATGGTAGTAAGAATTTGGTCTATAGATTGCAGGAAATGGTTTATTAGGGTCGGGTGTTTTAATGGGAAGCAAGGTAATCATTTTTTGTTCTAAGAGTTGAGACATTATGTTATGAAGGGTATCGGGTAGGGGAGTGAATTGTCTCTTCAAGTCCCCATAGCTAAAGGGTATCATGGCTTTAACAATAGCTATTTGGATATTGTTATTTTGATTTTTTTGTTGAGGGGGATTAATTTGAAGGAAGCATTTATTCTACTTTCTAAAATTTTGGTAATTGTTTTGGTTTGTGGACTCAGACTTCTCAATTCGGCTAGAAGTGGACTTTGCATCACGACTACTAACCAAATTTGATAATCATGGAGGGCGGTACACAAGTGAATGGAGGGAAATTTCATCATGGTAAGCTTGTCTTGTATCTTGATTTGCAGATTTTATATGAACATCTTTTGAAGGTGAGGGTCAGGAACCATGACATTGATTTGGGAATAAAGTGACTGATAGTGCAAGATAAAATATATAATCTTTTCTTTTTTTTTCTTACATCTTGAATCAAATTGGCCAAGGTCATCTTAGGAGTCATATGAACTTGGAAATGGTTGATAAATGCCTCAAAAAGTCCATTGAATGAACAAATTGAGTTGTTCAGTAACAAAGAGAACCATTCCAAGGTAGTATCTTTCAAGGACCTAGGGAAAAGCTTAGCCAAGAGTTTATCATCAAAGAAAAAGTCACTACATAAGGTAGTATAAACATTAACACAATTAGAAGGATCTCCCTTTCCCCCATATTTCTCAAATCTAGGAACCTCTACACCTTGTGGTATTAGTGTTCGTAATATCTGGGTGATCCCACAAAGTTGGTTTACAATTTCTAGGAGGAACTAATTTTTGCTGAAATCACATATTTTTAGAAAATATAATGATTTAAGCCTTAAAGGGTTCCATTTAAAGAATTCCAATTGAAGAGGGTTTCATCAAACTATCTTAAATCAAAACCCCTTGGATAGAACCCTGCTAGTTTTAAACCATACCTCTAGCAGAGTCTCTTTTACACCTATCAAAATGCTGATAAAAAACCACTTTTGATTTACCTTTTGGCAGATCAAATGAATTAATTTAAAATTTATTTTTTGCAAGTATGTATTCCTTATTATATGCTTCCCAAAAAGTATAATTTTAAATAAATTTAATTTTATTATTATAAATTTATTTTTTTCTTTCTCATGAATGTAGGTTTTTCATCGAAAATCAAGCTCTTTGTTCTACACATGTGGAAAAATAGAAGATTATTAAAATTAAAAAATTTAAAATATTAGTGCACCAGATATTGAAGTCCTTGATCCAACAAAGAAAAAAAATTGAATTTCGATACATACAAAAAGAGTTATGCCTTATACAGTTGTGCTATGTCTGAATTATAATTGGTTTGAATTCGAAACTTGATTAAAGAAAAAATATTCAATAAAAAAATATCTAACCAAGTGGAAGCACTATATATCATAGTTATGAATCTAAATTCGAAAGAATTAGAATTTTATCCTTCATGGAAAAAAAATTATGTGTTATACGGTGAGCGTCACTTTTTAAAAATGTTATTTTCTGAAAAAAAAACTAGTTTTTGAGGGAGATGGAAAAAGAAGTGTAATCTGATTCCAAAATTTTTGAAAAAAATATATTTAGAATCTATAGAAAAAATTCCATGAAACTCTAGTTTGCATCATCTTCAAATTCCTCATGGTTTAGCCACTATAGGTGATCAAAAGTGAAAATTTAGTTAAAAAAATTTATTTCAGTGTCTAGTTTGGCCAAAAATTGTAAACCACTATTGTGGGATCACCCATCTCCAAGGATAATGAGTTGCTTTTGACATAATATGTAGGTAGGCCATTTTGATTTTGGTTGATGGTGGAATATTTTTTTTCAAGGGATGAAACGGTTTGGAAGAATTGATTTATGAGAGGGTCATTGTTTGTGTTATGATATGGAGGTGAAAAAGGGGGAGGTGTGTAAGTGTTTGAGGGACAAGCGAATGTAATGCTTATAGGTGGTAAAGTGGTAGGAGATATGATGTGCGATGCCACAAAGGTACTATGGATGCTAGTAGAAATACTCGAGGAAGGAATCACATTACTAGACGGTTGCATTGTTATTGTGACTTGAGCATTGGTATAGGTAGGAATAGAGGCAACTATTGTGGGAGGAGGAATTTTAATTCCTCCTTGGCTTGTGATATTACTTGTAGGTAATAGACAACTAGTGTTTGAGGTGAGGTGTTTTCCATAGATTCAAACTATATTTTTCACAAGGTCAAGTCCATATTCACTTTCAAGCATGTGGTGAATGATATCTTTAGTAGGGATGGCAGTAGTTGAAATGTTTCCATTTTGCACTTGATGTTGTAAGTTTTCTAAATCTTCATGAATTCAAGAATTATGTTTCTTTGAGGAACACTATCAATCCTTTTTCAACATGTGTCACACTATTTCAAGGTATAGATTTGTTAAGGGTATGGTCCATACCTAGTGTACTAGTGTCAATACTAGGAGTGAAAGAGCTAGACAATCTAAGATCCATGACAATTGTGCTATCGTGGGATGACATGAGTCTCAAACTTCATCTCACTACAGTATTAGCAATAGGACATCAAATACTCATGCAAGGTCTACTAGATGCAAGATGAATGCAAATGCATTATTAGCTAAGAACAATAAAATGATTATAACAAAAACTTTGTAAACTAAAATAGAAAGGTATCAACAACAAATAGGAGAATAGAAACAAAGCTGTGAATTCTAAAAAATGTAGTGCAAAATCTACACTTGGACTGATTCGCTCAAAGGGGCATATGAGTCCTAGTGAGGGTTTTTTTCAAAAAAATTAGAAAATTTCAATTGATTTCTATGATTTTTATGTTGTATTATTTGTAACCTAAGTGAAAATGCAAAATTTGTATGATTTTCAATTATATGAGACACAAAAATGCAAGTTATATGAACTTTCACTAATGCAAAATTTGAAAACCCTAGAATGCCAATTAACTAATGCAAACTCTAATGCAATGTTAATGCAAGCAAGATCGAGGTTGATGATGCAATCCAAATAAAAATTATAATGTTCTAAATGCAGGTTAACAAAAATGAAGGGGGGAAAATTGTTTGGTGTCTAGGGTTTGGGACCTAGAATAACAATCTTCACACTCTCTCATTCAAGGATGACCTTAGAGACCTCAATGCAAAGGAGAAAGAGATCTTGCAATAGGGTTGTCCTAGGGGATGATTATAAAATAATGAGGGGTTCACCACCAAATTATGACTTGGAAAGACAAATGCAATACAAGATGTAATGTTTAACCCTAATATGATGCAATCCTTCACTAAGTGACCTAGAAATGTATATAGAACAAAATAGAAAGTTGCAAGACCGAATGTGTGTACTTGGAAATCTGAAGATGACTGGATGGAGCTCTAAAATTTTGAAAATAATGACTTTAATGTTGATTGGGACTCATACGCTAAGTTGGGTGAATCAGTCCTAGATCTAGGTTTCTGTGCATGAATAAGAATCTAGCAAATGGGTATCTAAATCTGTAAAAACTTGAATTTTGACCTAAACTAGGACTCATATGCCAAAAATTGGTGTATTATTCCAATTAGGGTTTTCTAAAACTTCAAGGTCTAAATCTAGTCTTAAAGGTCTGTTGTGTGCTTCCTAATTGATTTTTGGATCCAAAATCCTAATTTGTAGTTTGTAGAAGTCTTCCAAGTATCTCCAATGCAAGGTGATAAATTTGACAAGTTTGAACACTTTGACAACTCTCTTCAAACTTGTTCATCATCGTATCTTCAATCTAAACCTGTAAATCACACACTTAAAGAGATGGAAAAATGTAATTTGTTAGTGGAAAGGGGTTTTCCTTGGTCAAACCTCATTTTGGTAATCAAACCTTGAAATGAAATGAAATAGGAATGGAGAATGATGAATGAACAAAATACAATGTTGAAACTCACCAAACCCTAACAATGAAGTGTTGCAAACATGTATGAGATGGCTGCAATGGATGTAGATCTTGACTCTTTCTTGGATAAGATAGACCTTGAATGAAATGCTAGCTTGAATCAAGAAACCCTATACCACAATTGTTAGCTCAAAAAAAAAAAACACGATGCATGAATACTTTGGCATGATTCTTGATGCCTAAATAATTCTCTAAAATGCTTGATAATCTGCTCTTGAAGACTCTTGAATGCTCTTGTGAACTCAACTTTGCTATAAGAATGCTCTTTCAAAAGTCTTGGGTGAAATGAGTGAAAAAAACCTATTATTTATACTTAATTATGCAAGAATTCCCAAAATTACAACAGTACAAGCCAACATCAGATCTAGGAGGATAAAATCTCACCAAGAATTTGAATTAATTTTAATTTTGGGCCACCCAAGACTCATATGCCCAAGGTGGCATATGATTCCCATTAGGAATAATTTATGGGACCAATTTCAAAAATACTTAGAAATGTGTGAAACCGGGATTAGGACCCAAAAACCTAGGTGGGACTCGTGCCCAAGGTGGTGTATGAATCCCATATCACTAAATTTGGGCCACACAATCTGAAAACACCTAAATTATGATTGAATTTTGATTTATGTTGGGATTATCCTCAAAAAAATGCATTAAATGAGGCTTGTGGATGTAAAATAAGGCCAATTAAAGCATAAAGAAGCCCAATTATTAATGACAACCCTAGAAAAGTGTGAAAGTGTGTTACAACACTTTACAACACTCCAAATAAGGCATGATTAAGTTCACTTAATTCACAAGGGCCTAAGACCTAATGTGAGTGTGTTAAACACATTACAACACTAAGTCAAGGCATAATTAAGCTCAATTTTACAAGGAGGATCCAAACAAGTGTGAAAATGTCATCGATGACATTTTTCAACACTACAGTTGTCATATCCTATTTTTTATCAATTATCTAAGATATATTTATTTAATAAGATTCAATTGATTAATTTGGATATGTAATTAATGTTTTAAGTGAAAGCATTAAAAATGATAACAATATATTTGATATTATGACAATTCAATATTTTGATATCTTTGTGGAATTATTTTGATTTAAATTGGTAATTGAAATGAAAATAATAATTATAATGTTAATGAACTAATCAAACTTTCTTGATTATATGTAATTGATATTATTTTAAGTTAATTTTTCAATAACAACCTAGACTAACTACTATTTGTTGACATGAGGTAGATGCAAAATAGTGTTTAACCCCTCGTGTGCATTGAGGGAGAGTTTCATCTAAGAGAGGAAGGTAGATGGTGACATTAAGGCAATTAGAACAAGAGAATCCACAAGCCCACACACACTTGCACAAGTTTGATTGTGAGATAAATCATTTTAAGCATATTATTGGTTTTCCCAAAGTTGTGACAAGATTAGTCTTTTCTTTCAAATACATTTCCAAATTTGGTTTTTAAGCATGTTTTGTCTAGACCACATTTATCGTAACATTTTCATAAAATAATTATAAGAAATAAAATAATGATTCTCTTCATGAATAATTTTTGAGTTTTTTTTTTTCAAATTTAATTTTGGTGGAGTCAAATTTTTAACCAAGTTACTTCATTTAAAATATTCATATATTAAAAAATGCATTTAATAATATATATGTAATTGACAGAAAAGAGAGGAGTTTTCAAAACATCATGTAATCAATTTGAATCTATGAATGGTAAACCCAATTTAGGAGAAGAGAGTTACATTTTTGGGTGGAATTAATTGATAGGGGCATGAGAATTAAACACCATCTCTTTTATTTGTATTTTGGAAATTTATTAGAATTTTTTGTGGTAGTTGGGTCTTGGGTTCTGTTTCTTTATAATTCTCTTTCATTTTTAATTTTTTTTGCTAGATGGGTGTGTAAGTTACACTATTCATGGCTTAAAATTCAAAAATATTCTTTCATTTGGTTTGTTGGGTGTGTGAATTGGGGAAGTGATAAATCAAATTCTCATTTAATTTTCTCTTGCTCTTTTCCTTTCAATATATCTTACAACTAGCCGTGGAAGTTTGGGTTGCCTAATTTTGTTACTTTTTTCTTCATTCAAAGTTATTTTTTAGCTTTTGTCTATGTGTGAGAATTTTTATAAGGGCTTGGAGGTATTCTTGAGCAAAATAATGAAGTTATTGTCACCATCATTCAAGATTTTTTTCAATCAATAACAAAATTAGAAATTTGGAATTGCATTTAAATGATTTCATGTTGTTGTAATTAGTCTTGAAAACTCCGTTCTTTATTGTCCTTATTCTATGCATAGCTATCTAGTTTCATTTTTAGCTAATCATTATATCAAAAATATATTTATAGATAGTTATTTGGTTGGATCAGCTGCACCAAAGCTATGTTTTGTACAAACATTAAATAAAATCTACACTTAAATTCATTAAAATATATTTATAGTTGCAAAATATCATCCTATTCCAACATACATGTATTACTTTGTCTAATAATGAAGTTGATGAAGAGATGAACCTCCTACTTCCAAACATAACTCAAATCTACATACTTTAAGCACAACACATTATACAATATAGCAAATCTAACACAATAAAACTCATATAAATTCATTTCATTTCCAACAATGAAAATAATTAAATAAATTGATCAGCAAATTAAACTTATTACATTAACCATCCATTGCTTCTCACACACATTATCATTCTCACATTCCTCACTCTCAAATCTACTACACAAAATTGTTTGACAACTCTTCAAACTTGTGCTAAACGTTTTTCCTATTGCAGACATAAAAAATCCTCTTTTTCTTCAATATTTTTTCTTCTATTTGCTAAAAACTTGTTGCCTGGGCCATCTTCTCCATTATGGCTGCTTTTTTCTCTTACAAATTTTTATTTTAAAGTTGTTCTCATTGTTGTAACATCCCACCTTTTTTTTTGGACGTGAGAGTAATGGTTTCCTCCTAAAAAATGACATACCAATCAATGCATTTTCCATTACAAATTGTCATGGATTCCTTTTCTCAATTTGGCACCATACTCAATAACTATTCTTCATTGAATTTCAGTTATAAATTTATTAAGAATAAGTCCAATAATAAAATTCTAGAGGAGCATGACAATGAATATTAAAATTGATTTTATGCAAGTTACCACCGGCTGCCAATAATTACATAAAATTTAATTTTTGCATAACTTTTCATTAGAGCTCATATTCCCTTGAAAACTTGCCAAGATGCATATAATGTCATTTCAAACCTTTCCACCAAGTCATTTTTCTTTAGCTCTTAAAAATCTTGAAAATTAATTGTTTCTATGGCCTGCTAAGATAAAATTTCTGATTTGAGGAATTTCATCATGAAACCTTCACCACATTGTGTTAAATTTGTCTAATAATATTTCTTTAAAAGGATTTCAATCCAAATCTTACAGATTTTTAGAAATAATTATTTTCGTAAAATTGCCCTATGAAACCTTAAAATAACAATGTGGCAAAAACTTGAATCTTGCAATTTTGACTAAATATTTGAATTTTTGTTTCTAGAGATGCCATGAACAACCAAAATAAGCCAAAATGAAATAAAACAACTAAGAAATATTTTTTGGTGATGCTCTTGCCTGTGGACCTGGATGCTCCTACATCAGAAGTTTGCATGTGTTATGCCGATAAATATTGAAATACTCATTGAAAATAATTACAAACCTTTATTAAGGATGAGGCAAGGTCATTCCAACACCCCTATGGGTTGGGCTAAATGCATTTAAACCAATATTATCAATATTAACTCTAATTAATTATGGAAACAATGATTATCATATGGAATTTTGTCCAATGGTTGTAGTCGTAAACCTTCAGATTTATCATACAATTTTTGACATTTTTTTAAGTGGATTATGTAGCTCATGAATAGATTATAACTATATTTTTAAAGGAATTTCATATTTTTTTTATGCATTTTATGTATCCATTTTATATATGAGATGGTTTCTGGATTAATGTTTTTATATGTATATATATATATATATATATACATTTATAGATATGTATATAAGAGAATATAGAATTGGATATATATTAGTTAAAACTACCATTTCTAGGTATATGCATTATACTATAGTGTCATTTACCTAGACACAAACTTCTGATAGAAGAGAGGTAAACATGTGAATGGATAGTGTTGCATAACTTACTTGGTATTGTTTTTAATAGAAACATAAGATATATATGTGGATGAACAAAAAAATAGATATTTTACAAACATAGACAATAAATAGATTCTACTTGTTCTCTATTTAGCATTATAGATTGATGGTCAATAAAATATATAAATTTAATAAGCTAACTCAAGGGAAGGGTATGTTAGGAGTATGGTATATAATTGATTAGATTTTATAATTAATATGATGGTTATGCATTATGTTTTCTAGATGGTCATTGTTGGAAGAGTCGAGCAAGAGATAGTAGTGTCGTGAAAAGATGGCATACATTTTAATGTAACTTATAGTTAAAAATATTTGGTCAGAATAATGTTGTTGATGTATGCATCATCAATTCATAGTACATTTTAGGGTTATATGTTAGTCAAAATCCAATAGTAGATATTAGGTATCTAGGGTCTATATGGTTGACTACATGTGACAGTGATTGTATATTTATATACTTGGTTCTCATGTTCAATTTTATTATAGATGTCATTATTTGTTGCCTTTTGTTGAAAGGTTGGGTCACTTCTAGTAGGAAGTTGAGTGGGGGATTACCTGGTCCATGGTTGGAGGTAAAACACTTGGATGATGCTCTCCCTCCAAAAAAATTGATAACCACAATGCTTGCACTTGGATGAGATAATTTGATCTTGGAACATTCGTATGTACATTCACAAATTTTGTTTTTTATAGCCCACCAGAAATCACTAATTATAATTATTGAGTCAAATTCTTTCACCCTCATCATTATTGGTTGTCACCATCAAACACTAAATTCCATCAACGCAGATTTCCATTTACTCACTACAAGAATCAAACTAAGAGAATGATCACATATCTCATTACTTCCAAACAACTTTCCTAAATTGACTCCAAATGACTTGCATTCTATATCATTTTGGCAAAGGCCTAAAATTTTAAATTAACCCTATTAATGAATAGTAAATTGTTTAATACCTTTCATCATTGAAACTTGCAATCTTTCCTTTTATAAAATATTATGTGTATATATATATATATTTAATGATTATTTTAATAGTCAAAAGTCAGATTTGTGAAATTTCAGACTTAAAAAAGCCTAAAACAATTGTGAATGATTATGATAAAGTGTGTATAAACTTGAAATAATGAAAATATAAAATTATATAGAAATGAAGTACATGTTAAAAATCATTAAATTATAATTTTGATTCACATAATTTATATAAAAAAAAAAAATGAAACATAATTTTACATTACTTATTTTTAAAAATTTGATTATATATTTTACTCTTAATTTTAATCTTTTCAATAAAAAAATAAAATTCATTTCTAACAAGTACAGTACATACAAATGCAGCTTCTATTTACCTTCACTTTTCATAAACAGTTGGAAGATCACTTCACTTGACCTCCTTGTTCTGGTGATCTTGCATAGACAAAAAGTTGAAAAGACTGATGAGTAGTTTTATAATGGTCCCTAAGATTACATGAGTTTTTCACAAATTTCTCATGGGTTTCTTGCTCGCAAATGGTCACATGATTGTGGGATCTGACAACTGCCTGTAAGTGATGTCGATCTTTTTGGTTGGGTGTGTAGAGGTGATTGTATTGTATGGTCTTTCAGGTAGTTGAGCAGTCTATGTGGGCTCTATTGAAGCTACAAGGAACTAAGTATTTTTATTCATAATATGTCAAGTTATAATTCTCATTCAATCAATTTATATTATGTACTCAAAGTTATACATCAATGGTGTAAACTGTCTTCCATTTCCCCATGGTTGTACAAGCTTCATCTTATACTTCAATAGACCTTTACATCAGTAGAATTAGCTTTTGGAGTGTTACAAATGGGATCATGTAAATGGTACAGATTGAATCTTACCTTAGGTGTACAGAGAAATTCTGTTGCAAAAGAAATAAGACGCATCAATGTGGGACAACCGCCTGTAAGTGATAGCTAACTTTTTGGTTGGGTGTGTAAAGGTCATTGTATAGGCTTTCAAGCTACTTGGGCACTCTTATCATGCTTTGTTCTTCCTTGGTGGGATCGCGGAGTTCATTTGCATATGGGCAGTCACTGCCTGACCTATTGTGCCCCCCACAAAGCGGACAAAGTGTAAAGAACCGAACTTCTAGAGTTCATTTTGCACTTTGGCAGTAGCTGCTTTCCAGGCCCACAAAGTCTGATGAAAAGCAAACCAGACTTTACAAGTTGTAGGTATAATTTTTTCACATAGAAAAGTTCTTAGATTCAATTGCGATCTAAAATATATATACAATTGAATCCAAGATTTCTTATATACAATTGAATTCAAAAACTTTCTTATTATACATTTATAATTATTACTCAACTACATCATAACCATGCAAGATAGATGGAATTGCAGACTTTCCCAGTAGTTGTGCACTCTCTACCTAATTTGTCCCCCAATCCTACAACTCTGAGTTTTCCTTTCTTGGCGTAATCACACACTTCATATGCAGCAACTACCAAACTGCATGCGAACCCAGCAACTCTGTCGACAAAATTTTAAAATGTGGTTATAAATGGTCACGTGTGTGAAGAAAACTTTATAAGTTGGCTATGCCATTTCGTTTGAACATTTACGTTCTACTCCTTTGCCTTTGCCGAAAGTTTGCGCATACCTGCTCGCATTTACAAACTCATTTCCACGGATCTGGAAAATTCAGTGTCAGTAATTCACCATTAACAGTTCAATTCACCGTCAGCAATTCATCGTTGTGGTATATTCATCAGGCATACTTTTTTTATGCGTTCAACATAATTTTTGTACTTATTCTTTTTTGGGTGCTCTTGGCCACTTAAATATTGAAAAATGTATATGCAGTGAATATACCACGACGATGAATTGCTGGTGGTAAATTGTATACATGATGAATGTGTCACAACAATGAATTGTTGGTGGTGAACTGTTGGCAGTGAATTTTCCTGGACTCCATTCCCATGTGTTCAATTTTGTAAGTTGTTAAATGGAAAATGTTGCTACCATACAACTAAGGTTTCTTCAAACTACTCGTTGAGATTTTTCAATCACTTCACAACCACATGACACTCCAGATTTCTTGTATTATTATTTTTATTTATCAAAGAAAAAATAGTAGTCTAAAAGGAAACCGTGAAGGAGAAATAACAAAACAAATTTATAACTCAAAATCTCAAGGAGAGTGTATTTGACTACAGCACAGCAGATTTCAATCAAAGATTAGATTAGAAAATTCAACATACAACATCCAATAAGAGAGTAACAACAGTTGTCCCAGTCTTGAACACCTCTAATGATCCAAATTGACATTAACCAATACACTAAACCGACAACATACTTTACAAAACAGCAGTTGAAACATAAATTATACTTGAAATTTAAATAAGCTTTGGAGTTGTCTAGAACATCGGATGTCCCCTTTATGAAGTTGCAAAAAATTATATTTGACCTCTTTCAAAAGCTTCTTGTATTTAGTGTCCTCTTTTAGTTGAAAACACAAAGAGATAAGTTGTAACATGATGTCAAAGTAAAACTATAGTATTTCTACTTTCTCATGAGTAATATGATTAAAAACATAACTAAACATCTATTTTTGTCAAATATGAAGCAAAATAGTTTGTCTCATAGTATCAACAACCACATTCTTATGAAGTTCAATACCCAAAACTGCTTCTTTCCAATGCAACACACGCTCAAAAATATCAGAGAAAAATCAAATATAGCATTCTACTTTTTGTCCAAAAGTAGTCCCAAAAAATATGTTCAAAGCTTTTAGTATGCTAGCAAAAAGAACACTTGGCTGGTTGAATCTTTAAATATTTCAATCTATCCCCCACCAACAAGTTACGGTGCAAAATTTTATGTTAGAATTTGAGCATTTGCTTCTACTCTAGACCTCCAAATTTGAGCACTTAGGTTCCTCCATTTATTTTCTCGAAATCTACAACTTTATCTGATGTTAAGTCTTGAGTTTAATTTCATACTTGAGAGAAGTTTTAAATAAATCTTCTTCAAAGGAAAACAAAAAAATGAATATTTTTTAAGTTATAACCAAACTTTGAAGAAATTGCATCGTAGAGGCGTGCATAATTTCATAAGAAGTTCCATAGGAACCAATGATTCCACAAGCATCACAAAGTTCCCTTGGACTTGTTATTTAAACTAAATGTG
Organism: Sequoia sempervirens; assembly: GCA_007258455.2. Classification (NCBI taxonomy): domain Eukaryota; kingdom Viridiplantae; phylum Streptophyta; class Pinopsida; order Cupressales; family Cupressaceae; genus Sequoia; species Sequoia sempervirens. The sequence goes on from VDFB02281492.1 coordinate 949,426,918, forward strand.
TTTTTGGAGCTTTGTCAATCAACCCAATCAAGAGAGATGAAGTCTCACATATCACCAAATTGTTGCACACCTTTTTTGAAAAGATAATGAGCATGTTTAGGAAAGGTAATAGCCAGTAGGTGTCCATGATATTACACCAGGTTGTTCCACCAAATCGAAGAAGTCACAAAAGTACTAAAACCATGCTGCAAAGAGACCTTTCAATTTAAAAATGATCAAACTTATTGTCATGTAGATTCCAAATTATAGATTGCAAGGGGAATGAAGCTTTAATACGAAAGAAATGAGTAAGCAGAATTTTATCCATCCATCCAAAACATTTCCACTTGATTTTTTTTTTAGCAAAAGGAAAAAGCTTGTAGATTATATTAATACTTATAAATATTTACAACATATGGTATAATGTAGCTGAACATAACCAACAAAAACCATTACAACTGCTATCTATCTTCCCTCCCCTATATACCACTAACCTTTCCACTTGTTATTCATAGAAGAAAGAATAATAAAGAAAGGGGCAAGTAGAATTTTATCCATCCATCCAAAACCTTGCCACTCGTTATTCATAGAAGAAAGAATAATACAGTGACGAACCAAGGTTTTCCATTGTTCCTCTCCTGAAACAACTATGATTATCTATTTTTCTAATAAAAAATTCCCTTGTGTCTTAATGTCCAAAAGACCCAATCCGTCCTTATTTTTAGGTTACATACAATGTAACCAATAGGAAGATCTAAAACCAATTTTTTCATCCCAAATAGTCCACAAGAATTGTCAAATGATTTTATTTAAGTCATCATATCTCTTTTTGGAGGGCATCCAAAAAGAGTAGAAGTAAACATGAGTAGCCAATAATATCATGTTTACCACTTGTATTTTACCAACCAATGATAGAAATTTATTCCCCCAATTAAATATTTTGTTTTTTAGCTTGGCTATGAACCAATTCCACATATCAGACAAAGTAACCCCAATCCAAAGGGTATACCCAAGTATCAAGTAATCTTCCCAGACCTAATTTTCTTCCATTCTTTGGGAATCTAATGTGGGATTGGGGTAAGTGCACAAATTTGAGTCCACGAAACATGGAAGTTTTTTCCTTAACCAAAAAATTGAAATCGGCTTTGACAAAACGGGATCCCAATTTTTAAAAATTGGGATCCTGTTTAGCTTCGGGATCCCAAGCCTGACACGGAATGGGATCCCACTTTTTAAAAATCGGGATCCCGTTTCCCATAGGATCTCGAACCAATGGAAAAGGCATGAGATCCCGATTTCCACGAAATGGGATCCCAATTTCTACAAATTGGGATCCCGTTTTGTAGAAATTGGGATCCCGTTTTATATTGCTATTTTTTTTTTTTTAAAATAGAGTTTACTGCACAGCGGATGGGACCCCGAGTACTGGTGACAATGACCCCCACAATCAGCTACAGGTACCCGCCTATATCCCATTTTTTTGCATTTTTCTATTTTTAATTGAAATTGTGAAGAAAATAAAGTGAATTTAGCATTTTTTTAAAAAAATTATTTCACATTTTGAGCATTTTTTTAATTGTTATAGTAGAAATGAATAATTGTAAAAATAGACGAAAAAATGCAATGAAACTTGAAGGTTTTTTAATAAAAATGAAAAAATGAACCTTGAATTGTGTTTTACAAACAAAATTTAACTTTTGAAACCTAAATTGTTCGATTAAACCAAAAAAAATTGAATTTGAAAACCCTAATTGAAACAAAACAAAAAATTTGCATTTCAAAACCCTAGAAATTGAAATGAAATAAGAAAATTGCATTTACAAACCCTAATCAAGCTTTTTGAAACCTTGAATTCAAATCAAACAAAAAAATTTGAATTTGAAAACCCTAGTTTGAATTGAAACGAAAAAATTGCATTAAAATCCCTAATTGCTTAGAAATTGAAACCCTAAATTGAATTGGAACAAAAAAATTGTTAAAACCCTAAATAGAAATCGAACAAATCATTTTGATTTTGAAAACTAGGTAATTTCGAGCTCAAAAAAATTCATTTGCATTGCTTAAATGTTTTAAATTTTATTTGCTTTGTATAGAAAAAATGATATATATTAAACTTTAGTTTCAATTTTAAATTATAATTAGATTAGAAAACAATATGCTAAAGAATAGTTAAAATTCATAAAGTTTATCTTGATGTTTGTTTGCAAATTTAGTTAGCAAATTCGTAAATCTAAGCGCATACAATCGATTCCAATTGGCACTAACTTGCAAGTCTAAATTATGCCAAAGGCCACCCAAACTTCACCCTAAGTTTGCTAAACCCTAGACCCTAAACTGTAAAATCTAAACCCTCAACACTAAAGCATTTGAATTTTGTCTTAGGACCTTAAAATGAAATTTGGTTGCCTTAAAAAACCCTCTATTATCACCATTTAGTAGAGCTTTTTGTAATGTTTTCACTTATTTGAACACATAATATAAAACCTTTTGGTTTCTACAAGTTTATGAAGAGTGGATGATCACTCTCTATGACAATTAGACATGATCATTAGGGTTATAAATCATTGGAAGACAACTTTATTCTATTATATCCACAAGATAGGAGAGCATGAGTGAGAGTGCTATGGGTAAAGTTTCTTTCATTGGACATACCTAAAATTATGTAGGTTCAATGTCAATAATGGGTCTATTTGGTAGATTTATGAAAACTATTTTGAATAACTAGAATGCCATAGAAGTATAATTATAGCA